>SJXQ01002280.1:0-32955 GCA_006408695.1 Aepyceros melampus
ATTTAAGTCTGAATTTGGCAATAAGGATTTCATGATCTGAGCCACAGTCAGCTCCTGGTCTTGTTTTTGTTGACTATATAGAGCTCTCCATCTTTGGCTGCAAAGAATACAATCAATCTGATTTCGGTGTTGACCATCTGGTGATGTCCATGTTTAGAGTCTTCTCTTGTGTTGTTGAAAGAGGGTATTTGCTATGACCAGTGCATTTTCTTGACAAAACTCTATTAGTCTTTGACCTGCTTCATTCCACATTCCTAGGCCAAATTTGCATATTACTCCAGGTGTTTCTTGGCTTCCTACTTTTGTATTCCAGTCCCCTATAATGAAAAAGACATCTTTTTTGGATGTTAGTTCTAGAAGGTCTTGTAGGTCTTCATAGAATTGTTCAACTTCAGCTTCTTCAGCATTACTGGTTGGGGCATAGACTGGGATTATTATGATATTGAATGGTTTGCCTTGGAGACGAACAGAGATCATTCTGTCGTTTTTGAGATTGCATCCAAGTACTGCATTTCGGACTCTTTTGTTGACCATAATGGCTACTCCATTTCTTCTGAGGGATTCCTGCCCACAGTAGTAGATGTAATGGTCATCTGAGTTAAATTCACCCATTCCAGTCCATTTTAGTTTGCTGATTCCTAGTGTTTTTGAGATTGCATCCAAGTACTGCATTTTGGACTCTTTTGTTGACCATGATGGCTACTCCATTTCTTCTGAGGGATTCCTGCCCACAGTAGTAGATATAATGGTCATCTGAGTGAAATTCACCCATTCCAGTCCATTTTAGTTTGCTGATTCCTAGAATGTCGACGTTCACTCTTGCCATCTCTTGTTTGACCACTTCCAATTTGCCTTGATTCATGGACCTGACATTCCAGGTTCCTGTGCAATATTGCTCTTTACAGCATCAGACCTTGCTTCTATCACCAGTCACATCCACAACTGGGTATTATTTTTGCTTTGGCTCCATCCCTTCATTCTTTCTGGAGTTATTTCTCCACTGATCTCCTGTAGCATATTGGGCACCTACTGACCTGGGGAGTTCCTCTTTCAGTATCCTATCATTTTGCCTTTTCATACTGTTCATGGGGTTCTCAAGGCAAGAATACTGAAGTGGTTGCCATTCCCTTCTCCTATGATCCCATAACTCTTTGTCTATCTCTATTACTGTACATAATGTACTTTCTTGTAATCATCTGATTAGGTATCTGTTTAGATCAGGAACTCTTTGAAGCCAGGACCGTGTCTTTCTTTCTATATTCTTAGCACATGGATTTGGTTAGAAAGGATATGAATGGCCACATCTCCAAAAACTGAAAAGCCACACATGACTTTGGGCAATCACACAGTGTGTTTCACACACGTGTTGCCAACCATTTGGGACAACAGCATTCTTAAAGTTTCTCATGAGCTTAATCACTCAAAGAGCAGGGAATTTTTTCTTGTGTTCCACCAAATCCTCTCAGGCTTTAATTTCAGTCTTCTCCCTTTTTTTCAGTCCTGAAGACTACCGGGAATATTGATTAGCATTTGCTTCATAAAATCTCTCACATATGTGCTGTGCTAAGTCACTTCCGTCATCTACAACTCTTTGCGACCCCATGGACGGCCCCTCTGTCCATAGCATTCTCTAGGCAAGAATACTGGAGTGGATTGCCATGCCCTCCTCCAAGGGATCTTCCCAACCCAGGGATCAAACCTGCATCTCTTATGTCGCCTGCATTGGCAAGTGGGTTCTTTACCACTAGCACTACTGGGAAGCCTCTCTCACATATGTATGTATGTATTTATACTTGCCTTGTTCCAAAACAGTTATAAATCTTCACATAAGAACATAAAACCTCCAACATAATGGCATGAAAATAGGAACAAAAGAGAAACAAGAGAGAGAAAAAGGGTGGAGACATAATCATTCACATTCTGGGAGGCAGAAGTCAAGTTCTTATGAGTAGGGTTGGCAACTTCTTAGGCCCAGAAACTATTATTCAGGTCAAACTTGGCTTAGCTACATGAAACAGAGTGCCCTTACCTGTAGTTAACCACATCTCATTCCCAAAACACTGAGGCATGGTGGGCCCACGGTGCAAACTGAAGTTCACCCCTAAGACTAATTCCCACCAAAACCTGCCCAAATGAGGGGGTAGCCAGATTTCTCTCAGTCTTGCTGCTGATTGATTTGAAGCCCAATCTGAGTCACCATAAGCCCTGCACAGGCCAGTGAGTATGGTGGCAGGACAAGAGCCCTGACCTCCGTCTCAGTCCTCTGTCAAGTTCACCTTAGAAAAGAATGAATAGATGTGTTTGGCAAGAATTTTCTAAAAATTCACAAAAGGTAAAAATTTCTTAATTATCTGATGAACAGACAAATGGTGCTTAATCACTCAGTCATGTCCAACTCTTTGTTATCCCATGGACTGTAGCCCACCAGGCTCCTCTGTCCATGGGGATTCTCTAGGCAAGAATATTGGAGTGAGTTGCCGTGCCCTCCTCCAGAGCAGACAGATACCCAGAGGTAAACACAGTGTATGCAGCATTATCCTAGGAACAATGGATGTTTCTAAACTGGTATTTTCTTTTTAAAGTTCTCAAGGCTAAAAAAAAAAAAAAAGAGCTATTTATTAGAGAAAGGTGGTACTTCCCTTGTGTCTCAGCAGTAAAGAATCTGCTTGCCAATGCAGGAGACTCAAGAGATGTGAATTTGATTCCTGAGTTGAAAACAGCCCTTGGAGAAGAAAATGGCAACCCACTCCAGTATTATTGCCAAAGAAATCTCATGACAGAGGAGTTGACAGGTTATAGTCCATGGGGTCATGAAAGGTCAGACATGACTTAGCAACTAAAAAGAAAAATGACAAATTAGAGGAGGAGAGCCCAGTATCCCAAATCCTTGGACACCAGACATGTACACATTATAAATATATGGATATAGTGGAGTCATGAGTTTGAGAGACTTTCCTCCCCTTTAAGAGAAGAGTGTTTTAGGTAACCTCAAATTATATGGGCAACAAAGGGAGGAAGGGAGAGAGGAAAACTGATTCACTCACCATGACTGAGACCCTTTTCACAATGATTACACTCCTTTTACACTCAGTCCCTGTGGGAATCAAAATTTTATTTCAAAACCAGGAAATTCTTAGATACTCTTGATCATATATCCAGATAAAAGAAATTGGTGGTGGGATGGGGAGGGCAAAGGGGACACTGGATTGATTGGGGTCTTTTGGTTTTAAGCCACAGGAATCAAGATAGCTTAGGAAAAATGGGGGAATTTATCTCATAGACTCTACAGGAGAATTGAATTACTAACCCACAGACAGGACATGGAACCAGCTGGAGCTCAAAAATCTAGAACCCTGTCAAGATTTTTGCTATATTTCTCTCTTTTCTGCTTCTTTCTATATTTCAACTTTAGAAAGGATGGGTTTCTCTAATCTCTTAGTGTCACCATCACAGAGAAATAAATTTTTTACTCCAGTTACACTTGAAAAAAAAAAATCCCAGGGAAGCACACTGATTGGCCAGGATCAGGTCAGGTGCTCACCCCTGAACCAATCAGCCATGGCCAGATGTGTGTGGAAGGGGTGCTATGATTGCTTCCATGCTAATCAGGGGACTTGCTCAGTCAGTGGACTCTGGGACAAGTGGGGATGAGTAAAAACCTGGTGGTCCTCACTTGAACTATAAGATTGGAGAGGTGAAAGCAGCTCTTCTTTGAAGAAAGGGAAAATGAGTTGAATAAACAAGATATTAGATGTCTGTCATAGCTACCAACTCACAGGGATCACACAGACATTCAAACGGTGAAGTAGACAGGCCTGGCAAATCGAGTATTATAAAGCAATTTGTTTGCTAATAGGATGCTTCTTCCCCTACCCCCAGCAAGAGAAAGAGAAGCTCCCTGGGCTAAGGAAGAAATAGAGGTTGAGAATCCTGTAGCTTAAGTGAAAGTCACTCAGTTGTGTCTGACTCTTTGCGATCCCATGGACTGTAATCCCTACTGGAGTGGATAGCCTTTCCCTTCTCCAGGGGATCTTCCCAACCCAGGGATTGAACCCACATCTCCCACATTGCAGGCAGATTATATACCAGCGGAGCCACAAGGGAAGCCCAAAGCCCAGCCCATATTCATTCACACGTAAAGTTCAGGGTAGGGACTAGGAAGAGCATAGGCAGTTCTCCTCAATATTTTTTAGGAAATAAATAATAAACATAAGGTCAAAATAAGAGAATAAATGAATGTCCATATAATTTTCTCTATGTTACAGCAATGCTTTAAACATACATACACCAAACAATAAAGAAATAGTAATGGAATCAATTTAAAGACTCCACTAAGTAAAAACATTTTGCATATTTAACAACATATTTAGTAATCTTTAATTGTTCCCAGTCCATGGTTTTGTGGTTTCACTGTGACCTCCTGAATCTCTGCCAGGTTTCACAAGATCTTGTTGCTAAAAGAATACTGGTTTCAGTCATTCATTTGACAACAGTATAATGTGTCCATGTTCTGGGCCAGGCACTGTGCTAACTGGGATGGATAGAGCACTGAGCAAGGAAAGAACTGTCTTTGCTGTTACAGAGTTTGCATTCTAATGGGGAGTGCACCCATGAACAAGTGTTACAGATGTGATCTTGAGAAAAAGTGCAGAAATCAAGAGTATTTCAAATGGGTAAACCTACTGATACACATAAAAAGGACTGTAGAAGCAAACCCCAAGCCTGCCGTGATCCAGATTATCCAGTTATAACTTGTACCCTTTGGAATTAACTTTAGAAAACCTCAGCTAAGATTGGAGCTGGCAACTGCTCCAAACAGAAGAGACATACGCTTGCATCTCTGACGGGAAGATGTCCCTACTCTACAATCCAGCAGAAGGAAGAAAACAAGGACAGCCCAGCCAATCAGAGACTCTTGTAGCCCCAACAATGAAAAGCCTCTATCCTAGCAGCTCAGGTGGGAAAGAATCAGCCTGCAATGCAGGAGACCCAAGTTCGATTCCTAGGTTGGGAATATTCCCTAGAGAAGAGAATAGCAACCCACTTCAGTATTCTTGCCTGGAAAATTCCATAGACAGAGAAACCTGGCCGGCTACAGTCCATGGGATTATAAAGAGTCAGACATGACTGAGTGACTAACACTTATACTTTGGACTGCATTTCCTGCAATGGTCTTTTGATTATTATAGCTCCTTCCAACTCCCTTCTTTCCCTTTAAAAGCAAAATTTCCTTCCTTGTTCTCTGGTTTGCCTATGGTCCGCCACAGTTTGAATATCTTAAATAGCAATTCCTCTGACTATTCCTGAATAAATTTGTGTTTGCTGGTAAAAAAAGTAACTGGCTATTGTATTATTAAAGTTAATATGTTGTCAAAGGAGAAGAAACCTCCAGGCACGCACAGACCAATTAAAATAGCAATTGGAAGAGCTGGATGGGGACTTGTTCTCTGTGTCTCTCTGTATCTCTCAAGTTCTCCAAACTGCACGTTAAACATAGATCAAATAGTTCTCATTTACTTGCAACAAAAATGCCTTTAAGGGGTAGCTGTGTTCAATTCATTGACATACAGCAGGAGAAATGGAAGAAAGCTCTTCTCACTTGGATTGAGTAAGCTGTTTGTTGCCCTTTGAATTTAAGATTTTTTTTTTTTTTTAAGCTATGGTCATTATAAATGAACTGAATTGTCTAGAAGATACTAAGAACAATGTGGACCGTATGGAAGTTTGAGATAGTTTCATGAATATAAGCATATACCTCATTTTATTACACTTCACAGATACTGGGGTTTTTTTTGTTTTTTTGTTTGTTTGTTTGTTTGTTTTTTACAAATTGAAGAATCGGGCCACCCTGCATTGAGCAAGTCTATTGACACCTTTTCCCCAACAATATACTACTGTGACTCAATGAAGGTTCAGATGATGGTTAGCAATATTTTGCAATAAAGTATTTTTAAATTAAGGTATGTATATATATATTTAAGACAGTGCTGTTGCACACTGAATAAGTCACAGTATAGTGTACACATAACTTTTATATGCACTAGGAAACTAAAAGATTTGTGTGACTTGTTTTATTGCAATATCTGCTTTATTGTGGTGGTCTGGAACCAAACCTATAATATCTTTAGGGTCTGCCTGTAGAAGTTTAAAACCTTAAAGATGATGTGTGCTTTAAAAAGATAGCTGTGGATAGGAAAAGGGGGATGATGGTGAAAAGGGGATGATGGTGAACCATGCACTGGTTCTTAAAACTTCTGCCTGGAAAAGACATGTGTCTCTTGTGCTTGCATTTTTCTGGCCAAAGCAAGTCCCATGCCTACATCTAATTTAAGTGAAACAAGACAATGTGATATTACCCCCATGACTAACTTCATAAAAAATGATAATCATTCAAAATTATATTTTTAAGAATTAGAAATCTAATTCAGCTACATTTAATTTTTTATATGTTTTAATGTCTATAAGATATTTTCCAAGGCTTTAATCATCATAACTAGGCACTTGATTATTGCACAGAGGAGTGGACTCTAATTATCTTCCCTTTGAATCTGAGCTGGTTTTAGTAAACTGCTTGACCAACAGAATGTGGCAGAAGTTGTGTTCTGGGGCTTCTGAGGTTAAGTCTTGTAGCTCCCATCAAGTCCCTGTGATGGGCAGGGCCTGTACCAATTTGGGATGCACATGAAGCCTGAGGCTTTTGCTCTTTGAGCCCTGAACTGCCATATAACCAGTCGAGTCTCCCTGAAGTCACCATGCTGGGCAGGCCACATGGAGAGACCACATGGAGAGGCCTGGAGACCAGTGTTCAGTTCAGTATCTCAGTAGTGTCCGACTCTTTGCAACCCCATGAATCGCAGCACGCCGGCCTCCCTGTCCATCACCAACTCCCAGAGGGAAGTTAAACTCCTAGCAGGTTATTTCTTTGGTTTGAATCTTTGGATAAATGTATTTCTGCCTTCTAAGTGTTGTGTGAGGCTGTAAGTATCCCTGGGATAATACATCTAATTGACTTCCTCAGACTCTAATTTCTGAGTGCAAATTAGTGGGTCAGAAATTTTTTTTTTCCTTAGGCATTTTTGGAAGAATAGGAGCCTTGGTTCTCCAAGGGCAGGGAGAAGTGAGAAATAGTTTTGAGGCCTGAGTTATTGCCTGAGGCAGGGTGTTCCTGTGTGGTAGGAGCCAGCAATCAGCATAGAAATGAAGCACGCCCAAGAGTAAGGACCTCCCACCTTCACCGCCCCCCTGTGTTAGGACCACCCTGAACTGGCAGCAGGGTGGTCTCTGAGCAGATTCAAGATGCATCATGGATTCAGTCCTGTCTACTGAAAGTCCCTGACGACCCTATGGAGGCTGTTTGGGGTCTTTTGAGGCAAAATGGTAAACAGTCATCTTCCCTAGCCAAGCCATAAATAAATTGAGAAAAAAAAAAATCCCCTTAATGTATGAGAAATGGGGCCTGGAACTTCATGTTTATTCTGATAAAATTGATGATGGAGGATGCATCATTTTATTTGGTAGCCTCATGGGCTTACTCTCTGAACCTCAGAATTAGGCAGAATTTATTACGTAGTCACTTCAGGTATTGCATGATGGTGGGACTCACAGTGTGGAGAAAACCTATGATGTGGAGAAGCCCATGAAAATACATGCTTCCTGTGGACATCTAAAATGATGAGCAAGCCCAGCATATTTCTCCCAAATGTATTCAAAAGCTAAGTCCCACCACATCCCTGAATGGAGTAAACAAAAAGGCAAGAGAGACAGGAGTATATACAACTGAGCTCCCTCTACATGGAAGAAAACAGTGAGAACAGAGAAGGAGAAGCTCCTCCAGTTGGTGAAACTGATGACTGCCTTGCAAGATGGGTATAGGCCCTTGCCCCTACAACTCAGAGCTGCAGCAACCTTGTTGGTCTTAAGACCTAAAATGCAGATCCATCAGATCTTGTACTTGCTTCTCATTTCATGTCAGCAGTATTTATTAGATGTCTGCCATCAACATGACTCTGTGATTGCGTGATCCTAACTTGAAGAACCTGCAGTAATGAGGATATAGGATAAGCTGCTATAACCCAAAGAACTCAATATGCAGGCTCTATGCCAGGCACTTTAACCAGCTTCTGGAATAAGGAGATGAAAAGGACAATGTCCTACCATTAAGGAGCTGTATATTGTCTGCGAGTGAGACAGACAAATGTAAAACCATAGTATATACTGGGGGCATGACTACAGCATCACAGAAATAAAGATACAATCAGCTTCGCCTGAGGGGTTAGAGAAAGTGCACAGGGGCAGTGATGGCTGAGTCAAGACTTTAAAGAGAAGTGCAAATTTTCCAAATTGGGGAATAGCTGTAGGAAGGCAGGAGAGAGCTAGTCATATGCCCAGACTGTGGCAGTTTCCCTCATTCAATAGGTATTCATTAAGCACTAAACTGCCATCAGTATTAGGGACTCTGCATTGACTGAGAGAGGCACAATCCCTGCCCTTGGGAAATTTATTGCCCCATTCTATAAGAGAGGATTTCCCTGATAGCTCAGTTGGTAAGGAATCCACCTGCAATACAGGAGACCCTGTTTCGATTCCTGGTTTGGGCAGATCCCCTGGAGAAGGGATAGGCTACCCACTCCAGTATTCTTGGGCTTCTCTTGTGGCTCAGCTGGTAACGAATCTGCCTGCAGTGCGGGAGACCTAGGTTCGATTACTGGGTTGGGAAGATCCCCTAGAGAAGGGAAAAGGCTACCCACTCCAGTATTCTGGCCTGGGGAATTCCATGGACTGTATTGTCCATGGGGTCACAAAGTGTCAGACATGACTGAGTGACTTTCACTTTCTTTCACTTTCATTCTATAGAAGAGACAGTCGCGGGAAGCAAGATTGGAAAAGTGGGTAGAGGCCAGATCATGGAGGTGCTATGTATCATGCCATGGAAGTTGGTGTTTACCCAGAGCCTATTCCCAGTTCATTATTGCCACATTATGCTATGGAACAGGCCTGTGACAGAGAAGCATCACATCCCCCTCAGGCTCCAAAGTGACCCATGCTCATGGTGACAGAAAATAGGATGTACAACAAAGCAACAGCATTTCCTGTTCTAGAAATCCCAGAAGTATGACAAATAGTTTCATCTTTTTTTCCCCAAACCAACCCATAAGAACAATGAATTAGTACTAGTGAAAATAAGCCAAAATTAAAACAAGCATTTGCATCATTATTACACTTAACATTGAAATGCAAAATGCAAAAATTTTAGTGAATCTTTTAAAAGTCCCATAAGGATTAAGTGAAGTCTCAAAAGTCTCAGAATGTTTTCCTGGCCAATAGAGAAAGAAATAAAGATGAAATTTATAATTAATTCTAAAGACCTGACCAAATTTCTCTCAGGATTCTGCAAAACTTTTCCTTCTCTTAAGCTCAAAATGCTAGAGTTCAAGCTCACTCTGCTTACTGTATGATAGGCCAGTGAATATGAAAGATGAGGTGTTGAGGCAACAAGCATGACTTTATTCAGAAAGCCAGCTGACAAAGAAGATGGCAGACTAACGCCTCAAAATAACCATCTTGTTGGGGTCTGGATGCCAGACTCTTGTATGGGTCAGACATGGGAGGAAGTAGGAAATAAAGTAAAAAGGCTCTTTAATCTTGCAAGTATCTCCTAGAATGGCAAGCCTCAGGCAGGGGGGATGTATTAATTTCTTCCTTCCTGCCATCTACAGGTGGACAGGATTCCGAACAAAGGCACTTAAGCTTGACAGTTGGGCAGAGAGGCAGGATTCTCAGAGGCAGGCTGTTATGTGTGATTACAATAACAAAAGCACCAAAGAAACAGATCTAGCATGGAAGAGTCAAAATTGACTCCTCCCTGTTATAAGAATATATTTAGATTGCTCTGGAAGATAGTTTATTGGAGAAATTTAAAGAGAGAAACATAATCCAACAACAAATTTTATTGAACCCCTATATACTTAAGACTGGAGAAGGCAATGGCACCCTACTCCAGTATTCTTGCCTGGAAAATCCCATGGGTGGAGGAGCCTGGTAGGCTGCAGTCCATGGGGTCGCTGAGGGTTGGACACGACTGAGTGACTTCACTTTCACTTTTCACTTTCATGCATTGGAGAAGGACATGGCAACCCACTCCAGTGTTCTTGCCTGGAGAATCCCAGGGACGAGGGAGCCTGATGGGAGTCGGACACGACTGAAGTGACTTAGCATAGCATAGCATACTGAAGACTCGGTGCCATAGCACGTGAGCAAAGTAAATTGTCTCTTTCAGTTCAGTTCAGTTCATTTCAGTTCAGTTCAGTCGCTCAGTCGTGTCCGACTCTTTGCAACCCCATGAATCACAGTACGCCAGGCCTCCCTGTCCATCACCAACTCCTGGAGTTCACTCAGACTCATGTCCATTGAGTCCATGATGCCATCCAGCCATCTCATCCTCTGTCGTCCCCTTCTCCTCCTGCCCCCAATCCCTCCAAGCATCAGGGTCTTTTCCAATGAGTCAACTCTTCGCATAAGGTGGCCAAAGTACTGGAGTTTCAGTTAATTAATACTTATTGTTTAAAATTTAATGGATAAAACTTTATTATACTCACGGTAAATATGTTCTGAAAAGTAAAGTTCCAGTTCATTTAGTGTGTTATAAGAGGAAAGGAACATTCTTCAATGAACAAATTAATCTGAAACAATTGTGGGAGATGTATTGCTTAAGTGTGTTATGAATCAATGTAAGCCCTTGTGCAAATTTCAAGACTTTTCAAGGATTAGAATCCTTCTTTAGAAGAAAGAAAGCTATTTCCTTCTGATTCAGGACACACAATGAGAATTCACATTGTTGGCATGAAAATGTATTCTCTGGTATAACTGTCTCTCTGTTCTGGATTTTTTCAAGCTTTGGGGAGGAGGGAAGTATGGGTCTTTGAGGTTTTCATCCCAATTGTTAAGTAAAAAGGATACGACTGCATTCATTCATAAATACTTCCTGGGTACTGCAGTAGTCTTTAGGATTCTCCACAAATCTCCTGGTTTGCCTCTCCTGGGATCACTGCAAGTTTGAAGCCTCTGTGAAGTAACATGTGGCCACTTGACTTGCTTTGGCCAGTGAAATGTGAGACTCAGAGAGCTTGTGTGGTACCCACTGCATTTCCTTCCCCACCCATCCACAGCCACATCATGGAGGTCAGCAGCAAGATGGCACCTCCATAACTGGATTCATTCCAGGAGGAGATCCTCTCAGTAAGAAATAAACTTGTTGCATTAGGTCACAAGATCTGGGAGTTGTTTGTTATTCTAGTGTAAAGGGCGTCTGCGTACTGACCGCTGTCCACGATGTAAGCAGCAGGATGCTAAGCAAGATGGTGGTTGGAAAGTATGCCCTCTTGCCAGAAACTCCTACCCCAGGGGAGAAAGAGAGCCGGGAAAACAATTATGAGGTAGCAGATAGCCGCAGTGGAATGGTAAACCCAGCCTCAGGGGAACTCAAAAACAAAGAAAAGTGGTAAGAGATGCTTCTTTCCTGTAAAACATGAAGGGAAAAGACAAGAAAAACCTCTCTTACATATTTCCTTGCAGTCTGATCTGATCTATACTTAACTATGGTCTTCGCTATTTATAGTGAAGTGATGGAGTTGTTCACATGCTAGTGGAAATCTTGATAGTCTACTTGATATACTTAGTATTTCTGTAAAAACTCTACTGGATGGCAAAAGGGAGTCATCCTTTTTTTAAACATTTTAAGAATAATTTTTATTTTTGGCTGTGCTAGGTCCTCCTTGCTGCTCGCAGGCTGCCTCTATTTGCTGTGAGCTGGGGCTACTCTCTACTTGTGGTATCTGGGTTTCTCACTGTGGCGGCTTCTCTTGCGGCAGAGCATGGGCTCTAGGCCATATAGGCTCAGTAGTTGTGGTTCCTCAGTTCTAGAGCACTGGTTCAGTAGTTGTGGGCTTAGTTGCTCCACAGCATGTGGGATCCTCCAGACCAGAGATCAAACCCATGTCTTGTGCATTAGCAGGTGGATTCTGTACCACTGAGCCACCAGGGAGCCCCCAGGAGCCACCTTTTGTATCAACTCTAATAGATAAGTAGTGGCTGCTTGGCATTTTATTTGAGAAAGATTATGATACTGCATCCCAACTTGGGAACGAATGATGCGATCCATTAGTAGTGTCTATCTTGTGTTTAGGAAAGAGGAATTCTTTAAAAAAAAAAAAAGTTTTCATTTGCTAACCTATTCCTTGGAAGAAAAGTTATGACCAGCCTAGATTGCATATTCAAAAGCAGAGACATTACTTTGCCAACAAAGGTCCGTCTAGTCAAGGTTATGATTTTTCCAGTGGTCATGTATGGATGTGAGAGTTGGACTGTGAAGAAAGCTGAGCACTGAAGAATTGATGCTTTTGAACTGTGGTGTTGGAGAAGACTCTTGAGAGTCCCTTGGACTGCAAGGAGATCCAATCAGTCCATTCTGAAGGAGATCAGCCCTGGGACTTCTTTGGAAGGAATGATGCTAAAGCTGAAACTCCAGTACTTTGGCCACCTGATATGAAGAGATGACTCATTGGAAAAGCCTCTGATGCTGGGAAGGATTGGGAGCAGGAGGAGAAGGGAACGACAGAGGATGAGATGGCTGGATGGCATCACTGACTCGATGGACATGAGTCTGAGTGAACTCCGGGAGTTGGTGATGGACAGGGAGACCTGGCGTGCTGCGATTCATGGGGTTGCAAAGAGTCAGACACGACTGAGTGACTGAACTGAATTGAACCTATTCCTAGCTAAAACAGAAAGATTATTTACCAGCTTATTATTTCCCATCCAAAAAATAATGGAGTGGCCTGGAAAACTCACATATAAAAACCATGGCATATGCTCCTAGGGAATAGCAAGAAATATGTTATGCAATTTCAGTGTCTACCCCCTAAATAAAAATATAGCAATGTTAATAAGGGAACACATGTAAAGAAGAAAACATATACATCATCTTGGTTGTGATGTCTAACTCTATGACTTGTGATAGAGAATAAGTTAAAATCTCAAAGATAGTAGCATTATTATTTCTCTTTTATGAAACAGCCCAAGAACAGCTCTGCCATCCTTCTTGTGAAGCTTGGTCATGGACAAGGTGGCCGCTCCAGTTATCCTTGTCTTCGTGGCTGAGGATAGCTTCCAGAAAAACTCTAGGAAGAAATGTTGTCTTCAATGAGCAGAGATCATCTTGACTAACATTCCATTGGCCCCAACTTGGTCTATTATTTCAGATTCAAGGGATTCTGTCATTTTTAGCTGGCAGTCATGAACTCAGCTTCACCTTGAGGTGCTCCATTACTAAAAAGAAGACAAGAAGAATGTATACTGAGAAGAATCAGCAGGCTCCATCACTGCTACAGGAGAAGGAAGAGACCAACTTATACTGAAGAATTCACAGAACCTCTTCCTGAAAGAAGAAAGGGTAATAGCAGTAAAGGACCTAAATCAATAGAAGAGAAAGAATAGAGATTAAAATGTAAGATTTCCTAAAATTTCCCTTTTGTTAAGACATGTCAGAAAGCTACACATCCTGATACAATGCACTGAGAAGGCACCTTATCACCTTGTATTCATGCCAAAAATCTATAACATCACTCTAATCAGGAGAAAAATAATACATAAAACCAAATAGAAAGACATTTAACAAAATAGTTAGCCAATGGCCCTCAAAAGTGTCTAGATCATGAAAGAATAGGGGAAGACTGAGGAACTGGCCCAGACTGGAGGAGATAAGGAGACACAACAACTAAATGCAAGGTGGGGTCCATCTAGGATCAGAAAAAAAAGATTATTAGTAGGAGAAGACAAAGTCGGATGAGGTATGTAGGTTAGTTACTGGTGTTTCATCAGCATTAATTTCCTGATGTTGGTAGCTGCGCTATGCATCTACCAAGATGTTTAAGGTAGCTATATATGGGAACATTCTACTATTTGTATAACTTTCCTGTAAGTCTAAAATTATTTCAAAATGAAAAGTTTAAAGTCCCTGACAGTTCTATGAATGCATGTCATCTGCAAATCTTATAAAGGTCATGGAGTAAGAAACCCAGGCCCCATGAATGACATCTATCTCATTTCCCTTCTGGTCTATTCTAAAAGTCATTTCCCTCATCTCCACCTCTCTGTTCACTCCCCAACTCTGCAGCCTGAATGGTCCATTTGTAATACAGATCTGATTATCCCATTGCCCCATTTGGAGCCCTGCATCAGCTTCCCTGATGGATTTCCTGGTGGATTAAATCTTCATCCTTTGTTAACAGCCTACTGGCCCTTAATAATCTAGCCCAAACCTGCTTCTGCATTCACAGATCCTGCCACTTCAAACATTCATTCTCCTCTTCCCCCCGACAGAACTTCTGACACATTTTCAAGCATTCCTTTTCTGTCACCATCTCCTAGAATTCACACTTACTGTTCAGACTACCTGGAAAGCCTCCCTTGCTTTCTGGTGAATTCTTCAGTTCAGTTCAGTCGCGCAGTCGTGTCCGACTCTTTGCGACCCCATGAATCACAGTACGCCAGGCCTCCCTGTCCATCACCAACTCCCGGAGTTCACTCAGACTCACGTCCATTGAGTCCATGATGCCATCCAGCCATCTCATCCTCGGTCGTCCCTTTCTCCTCCTGCCCCCAATCCCTCCCAGCATCAGGGTCTTTTCCAATGAGTCAACTCTTCGCATAAGGTGGCCAAAGTACTGGAGCTTCAGTTTTAGCATCATTCCTTCCAAAGAAATCCCAGGGTTGATCTCCTTCAGAATGGACTGGTTGGATCTCCTTGCAGTCCAAGGGACTCTCAAGAGTCTTCTCCAACACCACAGTTCAAAAGCATCAATTCTTCTGCGCTCAGCCTTCTTCACAGTCCAACTCTCACATCCATACATGACCACAGGAAAAACCATAGCCTTGACTAGACGGACCTTAGTCGGCAAAGTAATGTCTCTGCTTTTGAATATACTATCTAGGTTGGTCATAACTTTTCTTCCAAGGAGTAAGCGCCTTTTAATTTCATGGCTGAGTCACCATCTGGCAGTGATTTTGGAGCCCTCCCCCAATCCCTCCCAGCATCAGGGTCTTTTCCAATGAGTCAACTCTTCGCATAAGGTGGCCAAAGTACTGGAGCTTCAGTTTTAGCATCATTCCTTCCAAAGAAATCCCAGGGTTGATCTCCTTCAGAATGGACTGATTGGATCTCCTTGCAGTCCAAGGGACTCTCAAGAGTCTTCTCCAACACCACAGTTCAAAAGCATCAATTCTTCTGCGATCAGCCTTCTTCACAGTCCAACTCTCACAGCCATACATGACCACAGGAAAAACCATAGCCTTGACTAGACGGACCTTAGTCGGCAAAGTAATGTCTCTGCTTTTGAATATACTATCTAGGTTGGTCCAACCTAGATAGTCATCTGAGTTAAATTCACCCATTCCAGTCCAACCTAGATAGTATGGACTGGAATGGGTGAATTCTTAGGTTTCCTTAAAGATTCAGCTTGAACATTACTTCCCTTCCAATACCCTGTATAATTCATTTAGCATGAGTTTTCTACCAACCCTTGGTTTTTCAACTTTTACAGCTCTTGTTATTGATATTGTGATTCATCTGCTCTCATGATCCGGTATTGTGCTTGGTTCTTGGATAACAAAGACAAAAGATGAAACTTCTGCTTCTAAGGACTTCCTTCTGGGGTGGGTGGGGCCAGTAGGTGAGCTAGCAGTGTGATAAACTTATGATACAAGTCAACACAGAGTAGTTCCTTTTAGTGAGAGGAAGTCAGGAAGCATCTCAGGGGAGATTAGTCATGAGTTGAGTCTTAAGAATAAATGAAGACTCCCAGTTTTCCCATTGAAAGGTCAATTCTTCTCACATGTAACTGCTCTTGTTCTCCATCTACTCAAGTTCTATATGAACCAGTTCAATTACCAGTTTGACACAATTCAGTATTTTATAAAAACATGAACATTAATGACAAAAGTTGACCCACTTAAATACGTGTGGTGTCCTTAAAAGTATAACAGGCAGATGATTACTTGTCTTGACCTTAGTTACTACAGGTTGGAAATCCTTTCCAAGCAAGTATTACAGAAGATCAAAACATTTAGACTTCAAAGAAAATCATGATAAATCATATTTTAAAGTTCTAAAAATAGCTATGTAAAGATGACAAAAATTGTCACTGTTAATGATGAATCAAGGATATTTATTAATATTACTTACTCCCATGGTTCTCAAACGGTGTGTCAAGGCACCCAAGGGTGCTACAGTGAACATTTCAAATCATTATAGAGTTTTTTAGATTTTTGAGGCAATGCCAAGCTAGTTGACACCTGTCAGACAAGAAAACTGCTAGCTTAAAGGAGCTCACAGTTTCAACATCAATTGTGCTATATTCTCCTTGATGAAGTCATATATTTGCAAGACTGGGTTTTCAGGGGTTTTCATGAAACTAATATTGCACAAAAACTAAAGTGGGGGAGGGAATGAGCAAGTGGCGGCCAATCTAATTCCAGGATCTGAGAAGTTATGCAGTGCCACCAGGAACACATACCCCAGTAGTGATTTTGACTATTAAAGAATGAAACAAAATTGTTTTTTATTTCTATATATTTCTTTTTTTTTTCAGGTAACAGAAGCAGCAGATATTAAGAAGAGGTGGCAAGAATACACAGAAGAACTATACAAAAAATATCTTCACAACCCAGATAATTATGATGGTGTGATTACTCACATTCACCTAGAATCAGACATCTTGGAATGTGAAGTCAGGTGGGCCTTAGGAAGCATCACTGTGAACAAAGCTAGTGGAGGTGATGGAATTCCAGTTGAGCTATTTCAAATCTTGAAAGATGATGCTGTGAAAGTACTGCACTCAATATGCCAGCAAATTTGGAAAACTCAGCAGTGGCCACAGGACTGGATAGGTCAGTTTTCATTCCAATCCCAAAGAAAGGCAATACAAAAGAATGCTCAAACTATTGCAGAATTGCACTCATCTCACATGCTAGTAAAGTAATGCTCAAAATTCTCCAAGCCAGACTTCAGCAATATCTGAACTATGAACTTCCAGATGTTCAAACTGGTTTTAGAAAAGGCAGAGGAACCAGAGATCAAATTGCCAACATCTGCTGGATCATGGAAAAGAGCAAGAAAGTTCCAGGAAAACATCTACTTCTCTTTATTGACTATGCCAAAGCCTTTGACTGTGTGGATCACAATAAACTGTGGAAAATTCTGAGAGAGATGGGAATACCAGACCACCTAACCTGCCTCTTGAGAAACCTGTATGCAGATCAGGAAGCAACAGTTAGAACTGGACATGGAACAACGACTGATTCCAAATTGGAAAAGGAGTATGTCAAGGCTGTATATTGTCACCTTGCTTATTTAACTTATATGCAGAGTACATCATGAGAAACACTGGGCTGGAGAAAGCACAAGCTGGAATCAAGATTGCTGGGACAAATATCAATAGCCTCAGATACGCAGATGACACTACCGTTATGGCAAAAAGTGAAGAACTAAAGATCCTCTTGATGAAAGTGAAAGAGGAGAGTGAAAGAGTTGGCTCAAAGCTCAACATTCAGAAAACAAAGATCATGGTATCTGGTCCGATCACTTCATAGCAAATAGGTGGGGAAACAGTGGCTGACCTTTATTTTTGGGGGCTCCAAAATCATTGCAGATGATGATTGCAGCCATGAAATTAAAAGACGCTTACCCCTTGGAAGGAGATGAACAGAGATCATTCTGTCGTTTTTGAGACTGCATCCAAGTACTGCATTTCAGACTTTTTTGTTGACCATGATGGCTACTCCATTTCTACTGAGGGATTCCTGCCCACAGTAGTAGATATAATGGTCATCTGAGTTAAATTCACCCATTCCAGTCCATTTTAGTTCACTGATTCCTAGAATGTCGACATTCACCCTTGCCATCTCTTGTTTGACCAATTCCAATTTGCCTTGATTCAAGGACCTGACATTCCAGGTTCCTATGCAATATTGCTCTTTACAGCATCAGATCTTGCTTCTATCACCAGTCACATCCACAGCTGGGTATTGTTTTTGCTTTCTGATTCCTAGAATGTCGACATTCACCCTTGCCATCTCTTGTTTGACCACTTCCAATTTGCCTTGATTCATGGACCTGAAATTCCAGGTTCTTATGCAATAGTGCTGTTTATTGTTTTTGCTTTCGGAAATTCACTAAGACCCAAGAAGTTCTAGGTGCCAAGAGGAAGTTGTATTGGTTTAAAGATTTTTGAAAAGTAAGGGTTTTGTTTAACATTTTGCTTAATATAATGGTTCCCTATCTTTTTCATCTTTCCCAGCTTTCCCCCCTTACTTCTTGAATCTAAATCAAGGTTGAACACAAAAGCTTGTGTATGATGCAAAATTGCTGTCGTAGTAACTGACTATACAATGTTTCATGCACTTCATTTCTGTAAGCGCAGTGCACTCTGCTTCACTTTTATTTTTCTCTATTAGGTATACAGCCCATTTGCCAGGGTGAGTTATCTCCTCTTAGACTAGGGTTATATACCTAGTCTATTTTGTAAACAGAATTTCCATTAAAAATGAATTACTTTTTCTTAGAGCTTATTGATGCAGCTGACACATTGCTAAACTTCTTTTCTGAGCCAAAATTTGTCACCTTGATCAAAAGTTGGCAAAATGCAATTTGTGATCATTTGAAAGGTACAAGGGGTGTGTGTCCTTCAAAAGGTTTTCTTTGCAGCACACTTGCCTTGATTTTTGTCTTTAAAGCAATTAACCAGCAGGAACAAAGAAACAGCCACTCTGCACTCTGATTCCTCATATAGTCTTGGCATTCACCAGAAACACTTCTCTTCATTTAGAAAGAAGTGTTCTTCTGACAGACAGTCTGGAACACAGCGTACGTGCACACATACAATGAGTCTAGTGTTGGAGGCGGAAACACGAGAGCCCAGACAGTAAGCTGAAGATGTGACACCCGAGGCTTGGCAGCGAGATTACGTCGTAAGTCTTCCAAAATCCAGCCCATGACACCAACAGGCACGCATCGCTGCTATTAGTAGTCACCCCCCAATATTTCCAAAACAGGAGGGAAGAAAAAGCATTGGTTTGATGAGATCATCTGCTTCTTTCAATTTACCAATGAAAAGTTGTTAACAAGGTTTTCTTTTTCTGATTATAAAATTGACACATGCTTATTATATGAAGGAAAAAAATCAGAAAATATAGAAAATTAGCTGTGAGGATAGAATTGGGAAGAATTTAGGATGCTAGCCCAACCAACTCTGGTTGGTTGTTTTAATTTCTGAATTTAAATATAGATTGTGGGTTCAAAGTATTCTAATTATTTGGGGCATACAGGGGGAGTAAGATCACGTAATTTCTATAACCTCTGAGGAAACAAAGGGATTTCTTGGTGGAGCATTTGTCCCCTTGTTCTGAACTAATTAGCATTTTACAATATTCTAAGCTTCTTTTTTCGTGAAATTCCCCACACAAACCCACCTCCCCTCAGTTGCTCGAAATGGAACCGACGCGAGGAGAGAGAGGCCCTGTAAGATAAGCACCAAAGAAAGTCAGCACTCCAGGATTCATCTGGAAGGTTTGTTTTCAGAGAAGTGAGCGAGGTCAAGATCAGCGGAGCTTGGGCTGAACGCCGTGATTTGCAGGAGAGAAGAAAACCTTTCTATGTTGAACGTTGAGCATCAGCAAATGATGAGTACTTTTCCGGAACAGCCTCAAGCTATGTGAAGTGGAGGGCAGGTCTATAAAGAAAAGCCTCATGGGAAACAAGGAAAGAAAGTCATCTTTGTAAATGTGCTCCTCATAGAAAGAGGGCGGAGTATGCAATATCACCGATTCACCGATGGGCGAGAGACAGTCATGGCCCCACCCTCCACTGGAGGTACCCCCCACGCCACCCCTCCTTGCTTGCCTGCCCACCCGCCCCCAGGAGGCGGCAGGGGGGAGTAGGGTGGGAAGGCCATACACAGCTCGCACGCAGCCCGCCCCCCCTCAAGGTGCAGCTTAAAGAGAGAAGTCGACTGGCGATTCGTTTCACTTATGATATCATACATGTTACACTGCCACTCTGCCAACTCATCTCACCCTCTCCCTCTCCACAGAGTCCAAAAGGCCGTTCTATACATCTGTGTCTCTTTTGCTGTCTTGCGTACAGGTTTATCATTACCATCATTCTAAATTCCATATATATGTGTAAGTATACTGTATTGGTGTTTTTCTTTCTGGCTTACTTCACTCTGTATAATCGGCTCCAGCGTCATCCACCTCATTAGAACTGATTCAAATGTATTCTTTTTAATAGCTGAGTAATACTCCATTGTGTATATGTACCACAGCTTTCTTATCCATTCATCTGCTGATGGACATCTAGGTTGCTTCCATGTCCTGGCTATTATAAACAGTGCCGCAATGAACATTGGGGTACACGTGTCTCTTTCAATTCTGGTTTCCTTGGTGTGTATGCCCAGCAGTGGGATCGCTGGATCATAAGGCATTTCTATTTGCAATTTTTTGAGGAATCTCCACACTGTTCTCCATAGTGGCTGTACTAGTTTGCATTCCCACCAACAGTGTAAGAGGGTTCCCTTTTCTCCACACCCTCTCCAGCATTTATTGCTTGTTGACTTTTGGATCGCAGCCATTCTGACTGGTGTGAAATGGTACCTCATTGTGGTTTTGATTTGCATTTCTCTGATAATCAGTGATGTTGATGCAGGTTTGATGCAGGATGCAGGATGCTTGGGACTGATGCACGGGGATAATCCAGAGAGAAGGTGTGGGGCGGGAGCGGGAAGGTGGGGGTCGGGATTGGGAGTTCATGTACACTCATGGCTGATTCATGTCAATGTATAACAAAACGAATACAGTATTGTAAAGCAAAACAAACTAAAAAATAAAAATCAATTAAGAATTAAAAAAAAAAAAAGAAGTCGAGAGACTCCACCACGCAAACAGAGGGGACAGGGACCACAGAGGCTGGAAGTGTGCTCATTGTCTGCCTGGGCCCTTTCCAGGGCTTGGGAGAGTGGATTTCTATATTCATCTGCATATGTTTCTCTCTGTGAGTTACTAAGTTCCTCAAAGTGTTTTTGATCCTGGTTGGCTGTGAAAACCAGATTGTAACACAACGTGCCCCTGCTTAGTCACTCAGTCGTGTTTGACTCTTTGCGGCCCTGCGGACTATAACTCGCCAGGCTCCTCTGTCCATGGGATTTTCCAGGCAAGAGTACTGGAGTGGGGTGTCATGCCCTCTTCCAGGGGATCTTCCCCACCCAGGGATCGAACCCAGGCCACCCACACTGCAGGCAGACGCTTTACTGTCTTAGCCACGAGGGAAGCTGTAATATTAGGGAGGGATGTCTCAAACACTCCAGTGCTCTGCAAATGGGACTTCATTTCATCCTAATCCACCGCTGTGAGGTAGGTGCTACGGTTACTGATTTTGCCGGGAGGAGACTGAAGCCTGAAGAGGTCCCCTAACCAGCCCCATGGCATTGGAAAGAAGGGGCAAGTCCATGGCGATGGATTCCAGCAATTTGGCTCCAGATCCTGCACCCACCACCTGCCCTGGAAGTAAACAATAAATCCTCACCCTATGCCTCCTGCGCTCCCTGACGGTTCTAAGGGTTTCGTGTGTGCCCTTCATTTACTGCTGCAGAGCTGATGAGGTGGCGCCCACATGACGCCCACCTTCTCGGTGCAGGATTGAGGCTTCTTCAGCTTTGGGGACTCACCTGTGTCAGGGGAGCGCGTTAGACTCTGCTCCTGCTGCTGCAGAGCCCCAGGAACCCCAGCATCAGCCCCTGAATCCTTGTTCTATGTTGTCATCTTAACATCTTAATCTTTTTATTTGTGTGTCGGAAAGTCTTCTGGAAAAGATAAAAATTTCCTTTGTTTATTTTTCTTCTTCTTCTTTTTTTTTTTTTTTTTTGAAAAACAAAGCTATGACTCTATCATATCGCTTATTTTCATTTTCAAAAAAATGTACCTCTTTTGGATTGCAAGAGGAAAAGATTTGTTGGGTGACAGGCTTATTAAAAACCCTCACACTTTTTAAAAAATGGGGTACAGTTGCTTTATAATGTATCATTAGTTTCTGATACACAGTGAAGTGATTCAGCTCTATGTATCCATGGAACCCTTCCCTCTTGGACCTCCTCCAGCCGCCCCTCCCCCCATCCCACCCATCTGGGTCATCACGGAGAAGGAGCTGAGCTCCCTGTGATGTACAGCAGCTTCCCACCAGCTGTCTGCTTTGCACAGGCAGTGTTTATGCTTCGGTCCAGTCTCTCAGCCCACCCCACTCCCGTTCCCCACCCCCGTGCCCAACATCCGTCCTCTGTGTCTCTTTTCCTGCCCTGCAAACAGGCTCATCTGGCCACTTATGTGGTCCACGCATGCTAGAATCCACATTTGTGTGCTAATACGTGATATTTGAAGCCCCCCGCTCCTGAGATGGGGCCCTGAACACCCTCATGTGGCTCCTGCGGGTACAGACTGGGAGTATACTAAATTTCGCTATTTGGTAGTTGACAGTGACCACCGCTTAATGCTTTTTCGGCGTGTCAGAACACCTGCAGTGCCTCTAAATTGTGTAGGAGTACTCCTTGGGGAGAAATGTCTTTCTGACCCCAGCTTGCAATCAATTAACACCATGAAGCATGGGAATTTATAGCCCTTACTTTTTATTTTCTCACGAGGGAGAATCTGGAAGACACGAACGCTGTAACGGAGTCAAGCGATGTGATTTGCTCTGTCGGTCCACAGATCTCTCCCTGACCCACGCTGTAAGGTCAGCACCAGACGACGCTGTTTCAACCATCCCCCAAAATCCTCTAGGTGAGGGCGGTGAGGCTTTGCTGTTGTTTTTTTGTTTTTCTTTTTCAAACAAACTTCCAGCGTCTAACTTTTTAATTCTTGCCATCACACCAGCTGGCTCGTAATTAACCGCTGGCATCATCAATATCTCGTCAAAGTTAATGAGTTTTTAACATAATTTTTAACTGCTCTGAAGAGGTTACAGAATTAAAAGAACAAGAATAATGTATATATTTATTCACAGGCAAACAGAAGGATGAAAGATACAAATCCAGCTCTCAGGCCGCTGGGCAAGGAGCTGGAGACAGCTTCCCACCTTCCTAGTGAAGTCAGTGGTCAAGGGCGAAGGGGTTTACATGCCTGGGTGGCCTCCTCACACTATTTATACTTGCAATGGAACTGACATTTACCTGTATTTGAAATTGCTTCAGCTGAACAGCAATTCAGATGCAGAGATAAATGCTTAGGATTGATTATCCCCCCTCTGACTTTGGCCCTCAGACTCAAGAGATTTCACTTCGTCAGGGTTCCATTGCTCAGCTCACTGCAGTCAGCCCTGGAGCCAGGGCCATCCCTTCCCCCCATCCACCCATCTCCCACTTCCACTCCTCCCCTACTCCCCTCTCCTGCGTTTTCACTTCCTCCCTCCCTTCTTTCCTTCCTTTTTAACCCTATTTCCCCCTCCCAAGTCTCTTGCCCACCCACGATCAACCCTTTCTCAATGAATTGACGTGTGTCTTTTCATTTGTACATGTTCTAACACAGTGTGTGTGGTTTTTGAACAAGTGTTTTCAATTTACACAAATAGGACATGGGTTTTTAATTTACACAATAATATTGTGTTATAGGGGCTTCCATGATGGCTCAGATGGTAAAGAATTCGTCTGCAATGCAGGAGACTGGGTTTGATCCCTGGGTTGGGAATATCCCTTGGAGGAGGGCATGGCGACCCACTCCAGTATTCTTTCCTGGAGAATCCCAGGGACAGAGGAGCCTGGCGAGTTATAGTCCACGGGGCCGCAAAGAATCGAACACGACTGAGTGACTAAGCAGGGGCACGTTGTGTTACAGATCTGGTTTTCTTTTTTACTCTTTTTATTCTTTCCGTGTGGCTTTGCATATGTCTGCTGTTCATTCTGACGGCTGCATAATATTCCACGCTGAACAAATGCATCTCCTGGTGTTGGACATAGAATGGCTTCCAGCTTCTCACCACCATCATAAGCAATGCTGTCATCAGGATTTTCATGCAGACTCCCTTATTGACCTGTGTGGAAAGTTCCCTGGAACATTCCCAGGAGCTAGAATGCTGAGTCCTAGGGTATGACTGAACTTCATTTGACTACACAGCCATGTGGCTCTCTGATGAACTGCAAACTCTGCCTAGGGATTCCTGTAGCCACATGTTACCCAAATTTGTCATTATCCTGGTGTTTATTTACTTAGTTATATGGCACCCCACTCCAGTGCTCTTGCCTGGAAAATCCATAGATGGAGGAGCCTGGTGGGCTGCAGTCCATGGTGTCGCTAAGAGTCGGACATGACTGAGTGACTTCACTTTCACCTTTCACTTTCATGCATTGGAGAAGGAAATGGCAACCCACTCCAGTGTTCTTGCCTAGAGAACCCCAGGGACGGGGGAGCCTGGTGGGCTGCCGTCTATGAGGTCTCACAGAGTCGGACACGACTGAAGCGACTCAGCAGCAGCAGCAGAGCTGATTTATAGTGTTGTGTTAGTTTCAGTGGACGACACAATGATTTAGATTTTTATATATAAGTAATCCAGAGAATATATAAGTATTTTCTTGATTATTCTCCTTTACAGGTTATTACAAGATATTGAACATAGTTACCTGTGCCATACAGTAGGTTCTTGTTGATTATTTTATATTATATAAAGTGGCAAGTATACGTTAATTCTGAGTCTTAATTTATCCCTCCCCTCCCCCTTTGGTAAGTTTGCCTTTTATGTCTTTGAGTCTATTCTTGTTTTATAAATAAGCTCATCTACCATTTTTTAAGACTGCACATAATAGATGACGTCATGGTATTTGTCTTTGTCTGACCTCTCTTAGTATGACCGTCTCTAGTCCATCCATGTTGTTACAAGGAGCATTATTTCACTTTTTATGGCTGAATAATCTTCCGTTGTGTATCGGTACCACATTCCGTTTATCCATTCATCTATCCATGGACATTGGGTTTGGTT
This sequence comes from Aepyceros melampus, assembly GCA_006408695.1. Classification (NCBI taxonomy): domain Eukaryota; kingdom Metazoa; phylum Chordata; class Mammalia; order Artiodactyla; family Bovidae; genus Aepyceros; species Aepyceros melampus. The sequence goes on from SJXQ01002280.1 coordinate 25,067, forward strand.
GCATGTCTTGGCTATTGTAAACAGTGTTGCTATGAACACTGGAAAAGTGAAAGTGAGGTCTCTCAGTTGTGTCCCACTCTTCAAGACCCCATGGACGGTAGCCTACCAGGCTCCTCCGTCCATGGGATTCTCCCGGCAAGAGTACTGGAGTGGTCTGCCATTTCCTTCTCCAGGAGATCTTCCCAACACAGGGATTGAACCCAGTTCTCCCGCATTGTAGGCAGACGCTTTACCGTCTGAGCCACCAGGGAAGTCTATGAACCCTGGGGATGCACGTTATCTTTTCAAATTAGCATTTTTGTATTTTCTGAATATATGCTCAGGAGTGGGATTACAGGATCATACGGTAAGTCTGTTTTTAGTTTTTTGAGAAGCCTCCATAGTGTTCTCCATGGTCGCTGCACCAAGTTACGTTCCCTCCTGGTGTTTAATTTTTACCAATCAAATGGTATAAAGTGACATCATAGTTTGCCTTTCTCTTGTTATTAATTAGTTTGAACTCTTTCTGTGTTTCTCAGAATTTGTGTTTTCATTTTTAGTGGTTGCTTATCTCTAGCTTTTGCCCGTATTCTCTATTGAGGTTCATGAAGTTTTCTTGTTGACTTGGACAAACATTCGCTTTTCCTTTTTCTCTTTCTTTTTATTTATTTATTTTTAAAATTTAATTTTATTTTTTTACTTTACAATACTGTATTGGTTTTGCCCTACATTGACATGAATCCGCCACAGGTGTACTGAGTTCCCAGCCCTGAGCCCCCCTCCTACCATACTAGTTCCCTGACAGTTTTGGGCATGGTACTATCTTCTCCCAACGTCACAGGTCTGTTAACTTTGTCCTCTCTCTCCTTCCTGGCACTGATTGCCTTACTTTTGGCGGAATTTAATTTTGTCTTGATAGTTTGTGCCTTGGGGATTTTGTTTAAGAGAGTCCTCCTCACCATTAAATCTTAAAGATGTTCTCTGACTTTTAAAATCTGCTCCTTCCACCATTTATTCAGCTGACATGTGGCGTGAGGTAAGGATCCAGCTCTATTTTTCTGCACATAGTAAAGCAGTTTCCCAACCTCATGCCTTGTAACGTGTAACTTTCCCCCATGGATGTGGGTCCTACAAACACATGTCCTTTTGTATATGAGCCTCACTCTGAGCTACCCACTCTCTCCCGTAGGCTTACTTGTTTGTTGGTGTTGGTGATGGACAGGGGGGCCTGGCGGGCTGTGATTCATGGGGTCGCAAAGGGTCGGACACGACTGAGCGACTGAGCTGAGCTGAGCTGAGCTGCACCACTTCCATGTTGCTTTCCATTACTGTGCTTTTATTATATATCTTAATATTTGGGAGGGCAGCGCCATCCTCATATTTTCTCTTTAATTTCAGGGTTGACTTAGCTATTCATGAATTTCTTCATATAAATTTTAAAATAATAACTGAAAGTGCATTTGGGGAAAACTGACATCTTTTTGAAGTAAACATCCTATTCAAGAGGATGAACGTTCTCTTGTTTCACTTTAATCTTTTAGGAACTTCAGTTTAATTACATGCTCTCCCATAGATGTCTCATGTATTCATTTTTAGTGTAATTTCTGACCCTTGTCTTTTCATGAACGTTTCATGCCTTGCCCTACAGCTCAAGCTGGGTCCATTGGAATGAGGTCAGGCCGTGTGGTTTTGTTCCAGCCAGTTGTTTCCCAAAGCAGTTTCCAGTCTGATGGTAAACTGGCTGGGAAAACTCATCTGGATGCTTTATTAAAAATTAAAGGACTGAACTCTAACCCTGCATAGATTTCGATTTGACTGGTTTGAGTGGACTTGGGAACATGGATTTTTCTAGTTCTCAGATGATTCTGATGGACAGCCATATCTGGGAACCATTATCCATTGCACTAAAAGATGATTTTAAGTTTTTTTATGATTCTTCTCTCTTCCTTTTCATTTGAGAGAGTGTCCTGAGAAAAGATAATTCCGAGATAAGAAGGAATAATGAACCGACACTGTAATTAGAAATAGAGATCATCATAAATTTATTGTACAATTTCACCTTTAATGTCTTAGGTCAAAGGTATACTCTCTGAATACTTTTAAAAACAAATTAATTCAAATAATTTAGGATAACTCCACAATACACAATTTAGTTTTTTCAAGATGAATAAACAAAATAGGGCCATTATAACTGCAATGATAACTTCTAGATGGCTAGTGAATTGAAGTCTATATCTGTTGTGAGATTAAAATCTTGCTTTCTATGAAAATCCTGCTTTCTACCAGAATAGTACAGTGAGTATTTTATGTCCTACTGGATGAAGTTTATAGAAATGAATTTCATCAATGACAAATCAGCAAGGATAAGGCTGTTGTATCTTTGAGGAACAAGTGGGCCACAGGGGAGATGGATGGTTGGGTGGAAGTGTATAATTGTCTGTTCTAACTATCCTAGAACTTTAATAAATGAGCTCTTAAGTGTCATTGAGAAAAAGGCGGATCAATTGCTCAGCTACTTGTTCACCAGATCTATCGTGTTTTATCGGAGCATATTAAAGACGTCGTTGATGCAACAAAAAGTCTCTTTCATGATGGAATTTAAGGCAGTAAGTCTTCAAGGGCCTGAAACCGTAAACAGGGCCTCTGAAACTCGTGTCATAATAGATGGAGATCACACTGAGCTGCATCCTAGTGGTCCTAAAAGCACTTATGAACTTGCCTTCAAATGTTCGGAGGATTGTTTATCTCTCCCAAAACAACTGAAGCTTGGAAGGTAAAACCAAAACGAAGCCCAAGACTCATGTGCGCCCTTTAATGCAGTGAAAGCCTTCTCATGGTTAAGTCATTGTGCTGGCTTCATGTGCACGGCTTGGAATGAAACCTGACTTTATAGTTGTATGAGCTCCTCAAATTCATTCAGCCGGTCAAATTCACATTTGTGGCTGAAATTCACAGTTTATGGGCTTCCTGGAAATGGAAAGTGATCACCTAGGAAAATTTCAAACTAAACATTTGTTGGGAACTTCTTAAGACAAAAAGTAGTGTACTAATAATTCTAGAGAAGAGGGATTAAGTGTCTTTTGAAGAATCTTATAGGACTTATTGTTCAGTCCCTACCTGCCCAAGAATACAGTGGTGGAAGAGAGATGAGCATATCTCAGCAATGTGATATGTGTGTGTGTGTGTGTGTATGTATCACAATACCTGAGGCTTCTGCAGTGTTTACCATTTCGAAGTCTTGAGCCACTTGTGAGCCATTATCATCAATATCTAACATTTCTTTTCTATTTTTGAAGTGCAAAGTGTGTCTTAAAAATAATTTTCACAACTGAGTCTTCTTATTACTCTGTGAAGTATGTATTATTAATCCTATTTTATAGATGGGAGGATTTGCAAGGAAGGAACCAGTGAATCTATCTTTAACTCAGGTTTGCTGACTCTAAATTTCCTCAAAACCCTTAGTCTGACTGATAAAATACTCTCCCTTCCATTGGTATGTCTGTATTTCACATTTAGGAAGTAGAGAGCAGGGCTCACCAAACTTTCAGTAGAAGGCCAGAGAGCAAGCATTTCAGGCTTTGTGGGCCATAAGGATGCAACTCGCTGACCACCCCTTGCTTCTGCCTTCTGCCTTTGGCAGTGTGAAAGCGGCTCAATCAGTTTTTCATGGGTGTGTCTGTCTGTGTTCTGATAAAACTTGATTTTGCGAAGCTAGGTTGGCCCGACTCAACCCAGGGGCTAGAGTTTGTTGACACCAAGTTCAGAGTAATGAACCTTCAAAAAGAGAAAGTACTGATGTGTGGGACTCGCCGTGTTTCCGAACCTAGCTCCGCACACGTCACTCACTGGGGCTGCTGTCCTGATTTCACGGAAGGGCTACACTCCACACCGAATCATTAAGCTCCCCGGCTGTCACACCGAAACTTTCTTCTCTTTTCTCCCAGCAACTGTTGCCTTCTCTTCAGCTCCCTTCCATCTCGTCTCTGACTGCAGACTGTTGCTTTCTAGATCTCTCTTGGCCTCCCCTGCTGTTCCCACTCCTCCACCCGCTGACGCCTCCCCGGGTCTTCCCGCCTGCTTTCTGGCCGGAGGGCCGGGTTCTCTAGCAGCAGCCTCATCTGCATCCTCACTCCCCACCTTCCCTCAGCACAGTGATTAAGTGAAAGTGAAGGTGCTCAGTCAGGTCCCACGCTTTGCGACCCCGTGGACTCTTGCCCACCAGGCTCCTCCGTCCATCAGATTCTCCAGGCAAGAATGCTGGGGTGGGTTGCCATTTCCTTCTCCAGGGGATCTCCCTGACTCAGGCATCAAAACCCATGTCTCCTGCATTGCAGGCAGACGCTTTACCCTCTGAGCCACCAGGGAAGCCCAAAGCACTATGAGGGAAAGCGGGCGCCGGTGGCCCCACGTAGATAGTGCAAGCGCCTTGTCTGGAACTTTATTGGTTTTCCACGTAAACCGAGTTATTCAGCCTTCTTTTCTCCATCTAAATTTTCCTACTATACTATTATTTCCTAATCTTATATTTCTAGATAAATAAGTGTTTTTCTCGCAACGCCGTCCCCACTTTGAATCACCCTGGATCCACTGGGGCTGGACCCCAGCAAGGGAATCTGGAAACTGATGTTCCTTTGCAGCTAAAAGAAAGGGAGATTATTAACATGAATCAAGGTTTTCCCTGCTTGATACAGGTAAAGCCACCCTGGAGCTTGGCACAGAGCAAATGCCTAGGAAATGACTGTCACTTTTACATTAGGAGCCTGGTAAGGACTATTGGAGGCTGTCAAATGCTCTGCAAATGTAAGCCCTTGTCCAGTCCTGTTGCAGGAAGAGGGACCCCTTCCAGGCCTGAGAGAGGGCTCTTGTCCAGCACTTAGAAGTGAGCTGTCCGAGGAGACACGTGTGCTCACGAAGCAGGAGGCTTTATTGGAAGGGGCGCCCGGGAGAGAGTAGCAGGGCAGGGGAGCCCGGGAGGGCTGCTCTGCATGCAGCTCGTGGCCCCGGGTTTATGGTGAGGGGATTCGTTTCCGGGTTGCCTCTGGGCAGTCATTCTGACTCCGGGTCCTTCCTGGTGGCATCACCCAGACAAGCCGGATTCCAGCAAGGAGGATTCTGGGAGGACGTATGGACTGGCGTCTTCTCTCTCCTTTCGACCTTTCCTGAGCTCTTCCAGTTGATGGTGACTCGTCAGTTCCATGCTTCTGACCAGGACCTCCTGTTGTAAAGCAGCTTGTGCAGATGGTCGCTGTGGTGCCTGGCCAGGGTGGGAGGTTTCAGCCGGTGTTGGAGATTAAGACAGCAGAAGCCTTTGTACAGCCCACAAAGCTCAGAAGCTTTGGGTTTAGGACTTAATGAGGGTGATGCTTTCATGGTTACTTGGGGGGGGGGTGGTTCTGAGTATAAACTCTACTTTCAGACTATGCTAGCTTCCTTGTGGAAAACTTTGCTGGTTGCATTAATTCAAATGCATTGGCATTTTTGCTTAAAGGCTGTCGCTTGAAGAAAAGGGTCTTCTTCAAGTTGATAGCAGATCTTATTCTATAGGACCTGCTTCCAAGAGCTCCATGCTTGCAATCCTGAGGAATAAAGAACCTCAAATATGTTTCCAGCCAGCCAGTCACTTGCAGAGCATGACTTTGTGAATTGCATTGAAAAACCTGATGTTAAGATTTTATCCTATTTTTTATAGACTTAAAATAACAATATCACAATATTTTAAAACAAGCTGTCTTGTGCAATGAATACCACAATGTAAGTCACTTTAGCATATTTTCAGTCATTTTCAAAGCACTGCCTCATTCTGGCATCATTCGCTCCAGCAAACAGTTTTCAACAGCCTGTTACATGCAGTTGTTGTTCAGGCACCAGTTGTGTCTGATTTTTGTGACCCCATTGACTGCAGCACACCAGGCTTCTGTCCTTCACTATCTCCTGGAGTTTGCCCAAGTTCACGTCCATTGCCCTGGTGGTGCCATCCAGCCATCTCATCCTCTGTTGCCCTCTTCTCCTTCTGCCTTCAATCTTTCCCAGCATCAGTGTCTTCTCCAGTGAGTCAGTTGTTCGCATCAAGTGGCCAAAGTGTTGGAGCTTCAGCTTCACCCTCAGTCCTTCTGGTGTGTATTCAGGGTTGACTTCCTTTACGATTGACTGGTTTAATCTCCTTGCAGTCCAAGGGACTCTCAAGAGTTTTCTCCAGCATCAAGTTCGAAAGCATTAATTTTTTTGGTCTTCTGCCATATTTATGGTCCAACTCTCACATCTGCACAAGTCTACTGGAAAGACCATAGCTTTGACTATATAGATCTTTGTTGGCAAAGTGATGTCTTTGCTTTTTAACACACTGTCTAGGTTTGTCAGAGCTTTCCTGCCAAGAATCAATCATCTCACACTTTCACGGCTGCAGTCACCGTACACAGTGATTTTGGAGCCCAAGAAGAGGGAGTCTGCCACCATTTTCACCTTTTCCCCTTCTATTTGCCATAAAGTGATGGGGCCAGATGACATGATCTTAGTTTTTTTTAATGTTTAGTTTTAATCTGACTTTTCAAGTGCCAAATAATAATTTTACTCTCTTAAGAAGTGCAGCCCATTGACAGAGGCCTCATGCTACAAAGGTCCTCAGTAGAAGCGCTGACAAGATGACCCTACAAGACAGAGTGTTTCTGTGACTGTGAGGGTGTTGGATCTTCAGGAAGGGTGTCATTGTTTCAAAACAATTTTGAGGTGGTTTACAGAGTGTATCTAATAAGATAGAAACTAAGTGGTGAGGAAATTGGGACTATGAAAAAAAATAAGAGTAGGAAAAGTCCATTGAACTACATGTAAATTTAGTGAACAAAACACATCTCATAAAACATACACATATTGAAAATGAGTTATAAATTTGGCTTAAGCTTCATACCAGTCAAAGAAAAGAGGAAACCATGACCCTTTCCATGGTTAGAGGATCCAGAAGACAAAAGAGATGAGCTGTATTTCTAGTGAACATTTCTGAGAGAAATGTATCTTGTGGGTTTTCCTGATTGACACCTAGTCCTCACTGTCCCTATGTAACTCCCCAAATAAGTCTCCTTTAAGGTGTTTCTATTTTTAAAAAAATCTTAGTTCCCTGACCAGGGATTGAACACAGGTCCCTGCTGTGGAAGCTTGGAGTTGTAATCACTGAATTGCCAGCAAAGTCCGTAGGGTGTTTCTTATATCTTTCTTCAAATGTCAGAGCTGAGGTCACCAAAGACACTTGAAATCATGCCAGAACTGTGTCTCCTGAATAATTCTCATCTTCTGCTTACTGCATATATCAGTTGCATAGCATCTAGAGGAATATGTGTTCTGAGTAGCTTCTAAGAGATACTCTAAGTCTCTTATTTTTCTCAGTTGATCTTTTGTGAGTAAAGTGCATCAGAAAATTTGAGTTGATACTGAACAGCTCTGAGGAAACTGCTTTAAACTGGCAGAGGCAGAAGTTGATTTGGTTGGCAAATCAACTTCTCTTTCACCTGTGCTGTGGACTGAATGTTTGTTCCATCCTGGTTCAGCTCAGTTCAGTCACTCAGTCGTGTCCAACTCTTTGCAATCCCATGGACCGCAGCATGCCAGGCCTCCCTGTCCATCACCAACTCCCAGAGCTTGCTCAAACTCATGTCCATCGAGTTGGTGATGCCACCCAACCATCTCATCCTCTGTCGTTTTCCACCCTACCACCCCTTTGATATGTAGAAGTCCTAATCCCCAGTGTCAGTGTTTGGAGGTGATCAGGTTATGAGGGTGGAGTCAGCTTGGCAGGACTAGTGCCCTTAGAAGAGGAGAGTGAGAGGCCTCCTCCTCCCCTCCCCTCCTCCCTCCTCCTCCCCCTTCCTCCTCCTCCCTCCTTCCTCCTCCTCCCCCTCCTCCCCTCCTTTCCTCTTCCTCCT
>SJXQ01002280.1:33332-124563 GCA_006408695.1 Aepyceros melampus
CTGTCCACAAGCCAGGAGTGTGTGCTCACTGGACACTGGCTCTGCCAGGGTTTCGACTTTGGGTTCCCAGCCTCCAGAAAGGCAGGAAATAAATGTTTATTAAGTCAGCCAATCTGTGGTATTTTGATATAGCAACGTGACCTAGGACACTCGCCTAACACTGTCGTGGTAATGGAGTGAAGGTCAGAAATAGAGAAACGGAAAGTAACAGTTTTGGAATATCTTAGAGTATGTAATTGCGGCTTTGCTACATCTGTATCTAAACATCTGTCTTCCAGGCCCTCAATGATTTGCATTAACGTTGACTCCCATTTCTTGAGCTGTGATGTAACCCCCTTCAAGGAGCAGAAAAGGATGGGCTGGCATTAGGCAAAGTGGTATGGAAATAACTCAATAGACATATATGTTAATGTTTAATATTATCAGGTAAAATGGGTTGCTGATATAAGTATTATGTAAAACAATAACTTACTTTGCCTACCATTCAGGAATTAAAGAGCACTTTCAATAGTGTTGGGAGAGAGAAAATTAGCCAAGATGGTCTGGTCAGGCTTCCTTGCCCCATGTCCTGTAAATAATGGCTATGTAACAGCTGAGATCGTTCATAGTACGGTTCACGCATGTCATGAGCTACTGGCTTGGTCAAGGTTACCGTGTGCGGCTCGCCTGAACGGGCTCCCCCTAAGACAGTGGTGGCGTTACAGCTGAGTCCCGGCTGTGCCCACTGGGTCAGCCACAAGAGGACAGAATATAGCGTGTCCACTGGTGTGCTGCCGTGCCAGCCAGGAGCCAGGCTGTATGCGACTATGTTGTGTGTGCCTGTCAACAATCGGTGTACTTGACAGGATACCCATCCGGTAGAGAAGCCTGAGACTCCCCTGGATGGAGCCAGCCAGGGCCCCCATACAGCATGTGGCACTGGGTGGCTACGACCCTCTCAGTGTGGGCTCCGGGGGAAGCCTGGGAGGTGGTGGGTGGTCCACCAGAGAGCACTGGAAAGGCGCTGCGGGCGCGGAGTTCTCTTTTGCCAAAGAAGGCTCTGGCATGGTGGGGTGGATTTTCCCTCTGCCCTGAAGGTGAATATGGACAGTGTTCTCTGTGACGGTGTGCAATGTGCAGAGACACTGGGAAGAGCCAGACCAACATATATTGGCGTTAGAGGGAGAACCTCATGGTTCTGAAGAGCCCAGCATCTCTGACGGAAAGGCAGTACGGGACATTGATGACGAATGTTACGAGACTGAGGGTCCCCACTTGGCAGCGAGGCCCTTTGTGCAGCAAAAGTGAAGCCCGAGCAGCTTAGGACCCAGGGAAGCCATCCTCAAAGGGCTCGAGGGGCCCCAATGTGACTGAGTTCATGACATGTCAACCATGCACTTGGGCAGAATTAGCTGACTTGGGTAAATCGTTTCAGCAGCAGCAAGGGAAAACCTCAGCGGTGTGGCTTTTGCATCTCTGGGACACAGGGGTGGGCCCAGCAGCTGTGGGGGTTTCGCGGGTCTTTACTGAGAGAAGTAGAGGGATGGCCATCTGAGACACCATTTTGAAAGTGTGAAGACCCTGAAGGGGGCCCGAGCTGGCCGGGGTCCCATCCGGGTTACACGGATGCAAATGAGGGCTGATTTCTGTGCAGGCATATGTCTAGTCAAGGCTGTGGTTTTCCAGTAGTCATGTATGGATGTGAGAGTTTGACCATAAAGAAAGCTAAGCACCAAAGAATTGATGCTTTTGACCTGTGGTGTTAGAGAAGACTCTTGAGAGTCCCTTGGACTGCAAGGAGATCCAACCAGTCCATCCTAAAGAAGATCAGTCCTGAATGTTCATGGAAGGACTGATGCTAAAGCTGAAACACCAACAATCTGGCCAACTGATGTGAAGGCCTGACTCACTGGAAAAGAGCCTGATGCTGGGAGGGATTGGGCAGGACGAGAAGGGGACGACAGAGGATGAGATGGTTGGATGGCATCACCGACTCAATGGACATGGGTTTGGGTAAACTCCAGAAATTGATGGACAGGGAGGCCTGGCGTGTTACAGTCCATTGGGTCACAAAGAGTCAGAACGATTGAGTAACTGAGCTGCCCTAATGCTGTGAAGGCTCTGTCCTATGTAGACAGTGTGCTGCGAAGGCTGTGCCCTCGTATTTAGAAAAGGGTAATCCTATGGGTCGGAGAAGGCGATGGCACCCCACTCCAGTACTCTTGCCTGGAAAATCCCATGGACGGAGGAGCCTGGTGGGCTGCAGTCCATGGGGTCGCTAAGAGTCGGACACAACTAAGCGACTTCATTTTCACTTTTCACTTTCATGCAATGGAGAAGGAAATGGCAACCCACTCCAGCGTTCTTGCCTGGAGAACCCCAGGGATGGGGGAGCCTGGTGGGCTGTGAGGTCACACAGAGTCAGACACGATTGAAGCGACTTTGCAGCAGCAGCAGCAGCAGCAGCAATCATATGGGTGGCCTATGAATGTCACAAAAAAATCCTCTCCTTGAAGGGCTGGACCTGGACTGTTGGGATTATTGCGGGTCTGTAATAATAAAATTCCGCAGGAGTGGAGTTGCCCCTGTGAGGCTTTCCTGCAATTTCACATGGGCAGTCGGAGGACTGGACTTGGTCGTGGGAAATAAAGGCGCTCCACACGCAGCGGTGTCTCCTCTAGCTCCACGCGGGCAAGGGCTGCAGCATGAGTCCCAGGGGACGCCTGGCACTGAGTTTTGAAATGTGTTGGGGATGTAACTGTCTGTTGTCACTACTGTTGTCGCAAGATGTGAGTTCAAACAGTGGTATTGTGTGTGCTGCAGAGGGCAGAACCTACGTAATCGGTGGGACCAGAGACCCTGAAGGGGCAGAGGGGGGCCGAGAGCAGATTAGCCCAGAGGGTGAGTTCGGGCTCTCACCCCACGCTTGGTAGATAATGACTGTGTAACAGCTGAGAGCGCCCGCAGCGCTGCGCTTGCGGGTCGCGAGGGCGTGCTTGGTCTCGGTCGCTGCGTGCGCTAGGCCTGCGGGGTTCCACCTGAGAAAGCGGCCGCATTACTGCGGAGCCAGGGCTGTGCGCCCGCGGTCAGCCGCGAGGGGAGAGATACAGCGTGTCCACGGCCACGGCCGCCGTGCCCGCCAGCGGAGGGGGAATGTGTCTGCAGTTCCCAGGGCTCTCTGCATGCTTTCAGCTCGCACCCTGCCTACCCTGGGTTCAGCGAACAGTGCGGACCGTGTGAATAGCAAGACCACCGATGCGCTGGACAGGACGAAGAGCGATACAAACTGCGTAAGTCCACTTCCTACAAAACTTCCTGGTGAGCGTCCCTGGGACTCATCCGAAGGGAGAAGTCCTGGGATACCACATGTAGGTACTTTGTATGTGTATTCCACTTATATTTTTGAAATTTTGCCTTCTTTATAATATCCGTATTTGCTTATTGGAGGAAACTGAGTCATAAGGAAATATAAAGAAGATAATAAATGGCACCTATAATACTTCCACCTAAGACTAACCCCAGTTCAAATTTTACTCTATTTCAAACTATTTTTTTCTGTCTGTACATATTCATATAACTGTGATTATATTTCCTTCATTTGATATTATATTATAATATTTGCTCTCTATTATTAAAACCTCTTGTAAATATCATTTTTGGTGATTGTACAACATTCTACCAACTAAGAGCCTCATAAACTGCTTAGCCTTTTCTGTCGTGAGTTCCCTGACAAATGGGGACTTGGGGACAAAGTAGTGACTCACTCTACAATGTGTCCCTTATCTCTGCAATCTTGACACAGTACTTCACTCAGACCCAGGTAAGCTCTGTCCTCACCCCCATGTTTGAGGGAACCCACACTTCAGAACACCTTCCTCAAATTTCCTAAGTCCTCCCACGATGCCTGGGACCAGCCCAGACCAGCAGTCAGGGCTGGCTTCATGCCTGTGGCCGATGTGGTCACACAGAGCCCCGTGCTCAGAGGGGCCCTTTGCTGTCACTGTCTTGGAAGTCTACATAAATTTTAAACAAGGGTTCCCACCTTTTCACTTTGCACTCATCCCTGCAAATTATGTAACCAGTCCTGAGTCTATGCAAATTAGGCAGCCATAGGAAAAACATTGGTTTAAATAGAGTGAAATTTCAACTGTGGGTAACCCTGGGTGGAAATATTATGGGTGACATTTGTTATACTTTTTATATTTTTCTATGACTCAAGTTTTTTCCTATTATGTAACCATCTCAATGAGATACTCTGCAGCCAGTGCAGAACCTTATCCTCAGGGCTCTCTGTGACCCTTAGCCCCAAAGTCAAGCCAACCAGATGTCCTGTACCCTAGGATTTGTGTCTGTGGGGTTTCCTAGGGGCTTGGTTCCAGAAGGGCAGTCTGGCAAGAGTTTCACTCACATTGGGAAGTATAGCATGTCTTTTGTAGGATCAGGTTAGGCCAGGTTACCAGGATGGTGCTGACTCCATGAATTCTGGGTGGCTGAATTCTGGGTGGCTCAAATTGTTTATGTAGTCAAGGGTCCCATGTACAGAGGGCTGGTCCTGCTTTGGCCAAAGCACAAAGCCACCTCTGCTTCAGTTTTCTGCTCCACTTCCCACACCCCCACCCTTCTTGTCATTTTCCCAGCTCTTGTCTTGGCACAATCTGGTTTGATTTTTGGCACAAGCATAGAGTCCCAGTGAGTATGAAGTCCGATAGAGAGGTGGCGAGGATGGCAAGGTCCCAGAAGGCCAGCGAGGACCTCCTTCTTGGCAGGGACTGTCTCCAAAAGTAAGGGCCTTGGGTGGGGCATCAATTCCCACAGGGCTTGAAGAACATTAGCAAGGGCCTTGCTCTGAGTCAGGACCTATTTATAAACTCTTAGTTTCTCAATGTTATATTAGGAAGCTGAAATTTTCACAATTTCTGGTATGAATGGAAAAGTCACAGCATATGGCAGGAGTGATGAATCTTAGGAAGCTTAACGTTTTGCTTTTCTCAGAGGCTCCTCAGCTGAGAAATCTCTAGTTCCTTCCTTCCTTCTTGCCAGTTGGGAATCAGCTTGGCCCAGCTCATCTCCTGTGAAGGTTTGGACTGTGGTCTTCGAAGCGGCAGGTGCCCCAGGGCTCGGAGCTGGGGACCGTGTGTGCTGGTGGGGCTGGCGGTCAGGAGCAGAGCCATGCTAGAGAGCATGTTGCTGCCTGGAGGTCCAGTTTTTATTCCTGACCTGTGTTTGGCATCCGAGTCCCACAGTACTAATTCAAGGCTCCTGATCCTGGGTTTTACTCTTATCTGCTGTTCCTGTGCCTTTGGCTCCTTGCCGTCCCCAGAGGAGAAAATATAGTCTCCGAGGATTTCCACATCAGAAGATTCAGGGGTGGCCTTGTGGAGATCTGATCGTGTGCCCTGGGATTAGATGCAGCAGAAAACCTGTAAGGCCATAGCTACTTACGAAGCCATCGTTCATTCGTTCACTAAACACTTATTAAACCCTAGCTACTTCCTCGGCACTCTTGGAGACGAGAAAAGAGTCAAGCATTTTTTGCCTTTGGTGGAGCTCACAGAATAATAGGAGGGCAAGTGACAAAGCAGTGTGAGAAGCGTGGAGTCGAGAGAGGCGTGTGTCACGGGCTGCGGGAGCACAAAGGAGGATGAAGCGTTTAGTTCGTCTTACAGGGAGGCTGAATGATCGAGCAGGTCTTCATGGAGGAAGCGCGCTTTGAGTCTTGAAGGGAGAGTCAGAGCCGCCAGTTAGGCTGGTGCCATGTGACTTGTCCTGGCCAACGGGCTGTGAATGGAGTGACGAGTCTTCTGGCAAAGATAGTTAAAAACCAGTGTGTGTCATCCATTTTTCCCTTTGGTAGGATCATTGGAAGCCGTGTGTTAGAAATTGTGGAGCCTCAAGATGGAATCTTTGGGGCACTGTGTGGGAGAGAGCCACCCAGGAAGATGTCCCACCCACGCTGATCTTTGCGCCGGTGAGCAAACCACTACTGCGGTAAGTTACTGGCACCTAGGGGCTTCCTGGGTGGTGCTAACAGTAAAGAATCTGCCTGCCAATGCAGAAGACATGAGGTACAGGTTTGATCCCTGGGTAAGAAAGATCCCCTGGAGGAGGGCACAGCAACCCACTCCAGTATCCTTGCCTGGAGAATCTCAGGGACAGAAGACCCTGGTGGGTACAGTCCACAGGCTCACCAAGAATCAGACATGCTGAAGCGACTCAGCATGCAAGCGCTGAGATTTAGGATGACTTGTGACAGCTTAGCCAATCCTACTATGACAGATTTAAGGAGTTCTATAGCACGTAAGGTGGCATTTTCAAATGAGAGAATAACGCGTAAACTTCATGGAGGTTTCCACCTCTTCATGTCTGTCTTGAAGATGAGGATGCCGCTGTATTTTCCTTCTGATCCCTGCCCATGCTTTGCTAAAGGTTGCTCTGGAAGGAAGGACAGCTCTCTGTACTTCCAGGGTACTAAATGCTTCTCAGGGTACTGTATGCTCCCATGGAGAAGGCTCACAGGCAAAGAGGTGCAGACTCTGGTTATGGAAAGCTGGTGGACTGTGTGGAAATGGTGAATACCAGGGTGATGTGGTGGGGTGCAGACATTACTTTACAGATGAGAGTTGGAGGTAGCAAAGACTGTCCACCTGCCTCTGCGTCATTCTCGGATGGGGTGTCTGGCCCCGTCAGTTATGGCTGTCCTTAGCTTATGGAGCACGTGACCCTCTCTGTCCTCTGCTTTGAGACTGTCATCAGTTCAGTCGCTCAGTCATGTCCACCCTTTGTGACCCCATGGACTACTGCACGCCAGGCCTCCCTGTCCATCACCAACTCCCAGAGTTCACCCAAACTCATGTGCATCGAGTCGGTGATGCCATCCAGCCATCTCATCCTCTGTCTGCCCCTTCTCCTCCTTCCTTCAATCATTCCCAACATCAGGGTGTTTTCAAATCAGTTCTTCCCATCAGGTGGCCAAAGTTTTGGAGATTCACTTCAACATCAGTTCTTCCAAAGAACACCCAGGACTGATCTCCTACAGAATGGACTGGTTGGATCTCCTTGCAGTCCAAGGGACTCACAAGAGTCTTCTCCAACAGCACAGCTCAAAAGCATCAATTCTTTGGCACTCAGCTTTCTTCACAGTCCAACTCTCATATCCATACATGACCACTGGAAAAGCCATAGCCTTGACTAGTGGACCTTTGTTGGCAAAGTAATGTCTCTGCTTTTCAATAAGCTGTCTAAGTTGGCCATAACTTTCCTTCCAAGGAGTAAGCATCTTTTAATTTTATGGTTGAAGTCACCAACTGTAGTGATTTTGGAGCCCCCCAAAATAAAGTCTGCCACTGTTTCCACATCTATTTGCCATGAAGTGATGGGACCAAATGCCATGATCTTTGATTTTTGAATGTTGAGCTTTAAGCCAAGTTTTTCACTCTCCTCTTTCACTTCAATCAAGAGGCTCTTTAGTTCTTCGCTTTTGGCCATAAGGGTGGTGTCCTTTAAATATCTGAGGTTATTGATATTTCTCCCAGCAATCTTGACTCCAGCTTGTGCTTCATCCAGCCTGGCATTTCGCATGATGTACTCTGCATATAAGTTAAATAAGCAGGGTAACAATATACAGCCTTGATGTACTCCTTTTCCTATTTGGAACCAGTCTGTTGTTCCATGTCCAGTTCTAACTGTTGCTTCCTGACCTGCATACAGGTTACTCAGAAGGCAGGTAGGGTGGTCTGGTATTCCCATCTCTTTCAGAATTTTCCACAGTTTATTGTGATCCACACAGTCAAAGGCTTTGGCATAGTCAAGAAAGCAGAAATAGATGTTTTTCTGGAACTCTTCTTACTTTTTCCATGATCCAGAGGATGTTGGCAATTTGATCTCTGGTTTTTCTGCCTTTTCTAAAACAAGCCTGAACATCTGGAATTTTACTGTTCACATATTGCTGAAGCCTGGCTTGGAGAATTTTGAGCATTACTTTACTAGCATGTGAGATGAGTGCAATTGTGCAGTAGTTTGAGTATTTTTGGCATTGCCTTTCTTTGGAATTGGAACGAAAACTGACCTTTTCCAGTCCTGTAGCCACTGCTGAGTTTTCCAAATTTGCTGGCATATTGAGCAGCACTTTCACAACATCATCTTTCAGGATTTGAAATAGTTCAACTGGAATTCCATCACCTCCACTAGCTTTGTTCATAGTGATGCTTCCTAAGGGCCCACTTGACTTCACACTCCAAGATGTCTGGCTCTAGATCAGTGATCACACCATTGTGACTATCTGAGTCATGAAGATCTTTTTCCTATAGTTTTTCTTTGTATTCTTGCCACCTCTTCTTAATATCTTCTGTTTTTGTTAGGTCCATACCATTTCTGTCCTTTATCAAGCCCATCTTGGCATGAAGTGTTTCTTTGGTATCTCTAATATTCTTGAAGAGATATCTAGACTCTCCCATTCTATTGTTTTCCTCTATTTCTTTGCATTGATTGCTAAGGAAGTCTTTCTTATCTCTTCTTGCTATTCTTTTGGAACTCTACATTCAAATGGGTGTGTCTTTCCTTTTCTCCTTTGCTTTTTGCTTCCCTTCTTTTCACAGCTATTTATAAGGCCTCCCCAGACAGCCATTTTGCCTTTTTGCATTTCTTTTCCATGGGGATGGTCTTGATCCCTGTCTCCTGTATAATGTCAAGAACCTCATTCCATGGTTCATCAGGCACTCTGTCTATTAGATCTAGTCCCTTAAATCTATTTCCCACTTCCAGTGTATAATCGTAAGAGATTTTATTTACATCATACCTGAATGGTCTAGTGGTTCTCCCTGCTTTCTTCAACTTAAGTCTGAATTTGGAAATAAGGATTTCATGATCTGAGCCACAGTCAGCTCCTGGTCTTGTTTTTGTTGACTGTATAGAGCTTTTCCATCTTTGGCTGCAAAGAATATAATCAATCTGATTTCAGTGTTGACCATCTGGTGATGTCCATGTGTAGAGTCTTCTCTTGTGTTGTTGGAAGAGGGTGTTGCTATGACCAGTGCATTCTCTTGGCAAAACTCTATTAGTCTTTGCCCTGCTTCATTCTGCATTCCAAGGTCAAATTTGCCTGTTACTCCAGGTGTTTCTTGACTTCCTACTTTAGCATTCCAGTCCCCTATAATGAAAAGGACATCTTTTTTGCCTGTTAGTTCTAAAAGGTCTTGTAGGTCTTCATAGAATCGTTCAATTTCAGCTTCTTCAGCGTTACTGGTCGGGGCATAGTCTTGGATAACTGTGATATTGGATGGTTTGCCTTGGAAATGAACAGAAATCATTCTGTCATTTTTGAGATCTGTCATCAGTTCTGGGCAATAGAAAATGTCTTAGTCAACATCCCACAACACTGTTTGCAAGCTGTTTGTGCAAGGCGTTGGGGCCTAGAAAATCTGTGCCTTGTCTCTCAAATCATTCATGGCAGAGCCAGGGTGAAGTCCAAGTTCAGTATTTTTTTCCTCTGATTGCTTGATATTTCTTTTGTTCACGTTTGCCTTTTCTCTGGTGCATTCTTCCTCACCACACCCTAAATCAAGTGGGTCCTTTCCTTTAAATGGGACTCAGGAAACACGGGACAGTGACGGCATTCTTGAGAAGAGGCAGACTCTTTGGTTAAGTCCTGCGTCCAGCTCTTTCTCCCAGCCCATCAGCTTCTGTCTGTGTGGCCTTAAGCGAGTCACTCATGCTTTCTCCAGTCTCAGTTTCCTGATTCAACAATGGGATAATCAGAAATGAAGGGAGGATGTGTTAATGATACACCAAAAACCACACCTGGCTTAGAGTGACGGCCCACCACGGGCTGGCTACTGGGGTGGATCCAGTTTTCAGGGTGAGATCTAAGCAGCATTGCAAAGAAGTGTCTTCAGCAGGTTTTGTCTGAATTTATTGCACCTCCTTGTCCGCCTCCATCCCCTCTTCCGTATGTGCCCCCCAGGGTTCTCCATCTAGCTTTTGCCCACCAAGTTCCCTCTGCCTCTGTTTCTACCAGATCAAGCCTTCTGGCATCTGGGTTGTCTTTCCAACAAAATGTGTTTTTCATCCTCTCAAACCCACAGCAGCAACTCAATGATCTGAAGATTAATTCTTTTTTCTAACAAGGAGGGAAATAAATCCATTTCAGACAAACTTAGGTGCATGCTAAGGGAGGCATTTTGGAGGCATTTTGGAGACAATGCCCTCTTTGCACATAGCTTTCCCATTTATGCTGTAAATCATGAAGGGAATCAGTTGGTAAGAGTTTATATCAGGGTGAGTCGACTGGTGGCCTCAAGCCTCACGTTGTGTTCTGGCTCACTTAGGGGGTCTTACGTAAAGACAAGAGCAGAAAAAGACATGTGGAAGCAGATCAACAGAAGCACTGGCAGGGCCAGCTTTGCCTGGACATTTTAAGGCAGTGGACCCACTCCAGCCAGATTTGGGCGAGTTAATCTGAAACCCCCTAGATGCTTTAGGAAAGTTGAGTTCACTTTGTTTAGCTTCTGATACAGAAATGGTGTAACCCAAGCAGAGATAAATATATGTTGGCAATTATAAAGGCTCTACATCAGGATGGAGATGGAGATGTAACCCTGGTGATTTGTGATTCCATCACCAGCCCCTCAAGCTGTTTCCAACCTCTTATTTATAGCTTTCCCTGGGCTGTAAGTCTTATGAATACAAAACGAATGAAGTAGCGCAAATGAAAAAGCAGCTTTCCTTACTGTCTGTTTACATTGCCTTGCTTGTCACCAGGGTAAATAAAAACACAGACTCCTGATCTTTGGGCGACAGAACTACCCCTGGTGTTTACAACATAGAGAAAAAGATATTGGTGGGCAGAGAAGGCTGGGGATGTTGGGAGAGACAGTTTTGACTTTTGAGTTACGTTTCATTTCCTAGACCAGGAGAATCTTGACACTCCCTAAGATGCCTTCTGAAGCTTTCATGAGTCTCCGTGGTGAAAGATACCTAAGGGATAGATGGAAATACTTGTCCCAAATCTTTGCCTTCTCTAAGATCCATACCATCTCCATGGCTCTGTCATGGGTGGGGTGTATTCCCGTGTCCTTGACTTTGGGCTGTGTGACTTGCTTTGGCTAATGGCACCAGGGCAGAAATGACAGTGTATCATTTCTGAGCCTAGGCCTGAAAGGGCTGTGTACATTTTCATTTGCTTTCATGCTTTTCATTTGCTTTCACTCAGATTTACAAGGAGAAAGGAAGACTTTTAGAGCAGAGCAGAGCTTCTTAGATGAAGTTTACTATGTATGGGACAAGAGTCCAGGAACATAAAACAGAGCCTGTGTGGTGAGGTTATCCTAGCCCTAAATCTCAGTGATTTGCCACAACAGGGGTTTTCTCACCCAGGCAAGGTCATTGGGGGTGGGGAGCGTGGTACGGAGTGGCTGTCTTCCATGCAGTGACTGAAGGATTCCTACCTGACGCTATACAGTTTCAACATACAGCTTCCACAGATGCTGCCAAAGGGGAAGGGAGAGAGGGGTGAGACACACTCTCTTTGCCTGGAAGCTTGTCATTTCCATTTGAAGCCCTGGAGTGAATAAATCATCTCTACTACTTTTCCAGATTCCACATATATGAGGTAATATGCGATATCTGTCTCTTTCTGACTTACCTCACTCTGTTTGTAGGCCCATCCACGTCTCTGTAAATGACCCAATCCACCCCTTTTTATGGCCAAGTGATATTCCGTTGCGCATATGCACCACGTCATCTTTATCCGGTCATCTGTTGATGGGCATTTAGATTGCTTCCACGTCCTGGCTCCCGTAAACACTGCTGCAGTGAACCCTGGGTGCGTGTATGTTTTTGAGTTGTGTTTTCATCTGGGTATATGTATCTAGGAGTGGGACTGCTGGTCACAAACTAGCACAGCGCTGTAAAGCTGCTGCTGCTGCTGCTGCTGCTAAGTCACTCAGTCATGTCCGATTCTTCGCGACCCCGTGGACTGCAGCCCACCAGGCTCCTCCACCCATGGGATTCTCCAGGCAAGAGCACTGGAGTGGGGTGCCATTGCCTTCTCCGACATTGTAAAGCAGCTATACTCTAATAAATATTATTTTAAAATAAGCCCCTGGGTGAGAACCGTCAGGGAACAGGGGCTAGTTTTGTGAGAACTGACTGCCTGTCGTACCCTTACACATCCTTCCAGCCTCAGCTCAAAGGGCGTCTCCTCCATGAAGGTTCTGACAGCGCCTCCTGCCCCCTTCTAAGGAGAAAAAATTGCTTCCTCGTCTTTATGGTTCTGCAGTGCTTTGATAGAATAATATGCTGCATCTTAACAACAACAAAGCCCACGGGCTCTAAATTTGTGCCTTCCTAAGTTTTAGAAGGGCTGCGTTGGCCTCTGCAGTGGACGTCTGTGATCCCTGTGTGTCCAGCACCCGTTTGCCTTCTTTGCTTTGCAGAACCCCTCATCTGTCTTCAGTCCATGGCTGTGCAGGGGCTGACCCGCCCCTCAGCTCCAGGGGGGCACAGTCCCAGTGCCCCGAGTCTGTGCTCGCTGCAGGGGTGAGCATGTCACTCCAACTGGTCTGATGGGGCTCGAAACCAGGACTTTCCCCCAAGTTTTTAATTGAAGTATGGGTGATTTACAAAGCTGAGTGAGTTTCAGGTGTACAGAAAAGTGATTCAATGATCCATGTACATGCATTCTTTTTTATATCTTTTCCATTATGCTTTATCCCCCGTGTATTCTGTCCTCTTCCGTGCTCCAGGAATTTCACGTTTTTCTGTATTCTTCTCAGTTGTCCTGTCTCAATACTGAATATAGTTCCCTGTGATATAGAGTAGGTCCTTGTCGTTTATTTCTTTTATATATTGTACTGTGTATCTTCTAAACCCAGACTCCTTGCTGTCCCATTTGGTGTAAGAAATGGCAACCTGCTCCAGTACTCTTGCCTGGAAAATTCCATGGACAGAGGAGCCTGGGGGTCGCAGTCCATGGGTCACCAAGAGTTAGACATGACTGAGCAACTAAGCACGCACACATCCCTTTTGCTGCTGCTGTTGCTAAGTCGCTTCAGTCGTGTCCGACTCTGTGAGACCCCATAGACAGCAGCCCACCAGGCTCCCCTGTCCTGGGATTCTCCAGGCAAGAACGCTGGAGTGGGTTGCCATTTCCTTCTCCAGACATCCCTTTTGGTTGAGTCATTAACCTCAGTGATATTTGTCTGTTTCTGACTTCAGATAATCTCGAGCTCCATCCATGTTCTGCACGTGGCATCGTTTCATTCTTTTTTATGGCTGAGTAGCATTCCACCATGTATATGTATCACGTTTTCTTGATCTATTCATCTGTCAGTAGCCATTTAGGTTGCTTCCATGTCTTGGTTATTACTATGTATTAAGAAACCGTGCTACTATGAATGTAGGGGTACATGTATCTTTTCTACCTAGTTTTTGTCAAAATAAGGATTTTTGTTAGCATTTTGAGGAAAGAAAAAGTCTTTTGGAACTTGGATATACAGCTGTCTAAGTAAAGGGAGCTGGAGGTGTCTGAGGTCCCTAGTGGAGAAGGCTTGCTTGAGAATGCTGTCAACAAAGAGAGGAAGTTGGGACTGAGAGAGAAAGAGATAGAACTGGAAATAGACATAGAGATGGAGATAAAGGAGGAGGGGGGCGGAAAGAGAGAGGAAAGACTGGTTTGATTTGAGACCCTGGAGGTTAACTGGGCCAGAAACCATTCTTTCTTGAACTTTTCAATGAAGTGACTACATTTTATTTAGTTTTAATATTATTTTGTTTTTGCTTAAACCAGCTTGAGCAAGATTTTCTCTCACATGTAACGTGAAGATTTCTGAATTTTCGAACAGTTGAAGCTAAGTATAGCATTCTAAAATGCCCCAATCCACCAGAAGGTGAGAAGACGGGAGCGTAAGGTGTTTACCTCACTGATAGTTGGAGAAGTGGGATCCATTCAGCAGTGACTGTCCCCAGAGATTCCCATGGACAGTCATTACCGAGTGGATCCCACTTCTCCAGCTATCAGTGAGGGCTTCCCAGGTGGCGCTAGTGGTAAAGACCCTGCCTGCCGATGCAGGAGACTTGAGAGACTTCAATCCCTGGGCTGCCAAGGTCCCCTGGAGAAGGACATGGCAATCGCTCCAGTGTGCGTGCCTGGGAAATCCACGGACAGAGGAGACTGGTGGCTACATTTCATGGGGTTGCAAAGAGTCAGACACAACCGAGCGTGCACACACTAGAGAGTCAATGACTCTGCAGCCCCTTGCCATCTTTTCTTTTATTGCTCTTCTCTCCACAGATCTTCTTGATTATTTTGTTAGTATTGCACGTGTGCTAAATTGCTTCAGTGGTGCCTCTTTGCGACCCCATAGACCGTAGCCCACCAGGCTTTTCTGTCCATGGGATTCTCCAGGCAAGAACACTGGAGTGGGTTGCCATGCCCTCCTCCAGGGGATCTTCCCAACCCAGGGATCAAATCCGGGTCTCTTTTATCTCCTGCATTGGCAGGTGGATTCTTTACCACCAGTGCAACCTGGGAAGCCCTTGTTAGTCATGAGTAATTCTTTATTCCTAAGGAGTTGGTGATGGACAAGGAGGCCTTGCGTGCTGCGATTCATGGGGTCACAAAGAGTCGGACACGACTGAGCGACTGAACTGAACTGAACCAAAGGTCTCCTAGACTCACCACCTGACCCTGGATTCCTACAGTTCTGCTCAGTTACTATCAGCCATCCAATCCTGTGTTTGTTCTCGATTTGCTGTGAGTTCAAGGGCATTCCAGCCTTTCTTCCCTTCCTCTTGCTTTGCCTAACTATAAAAGCAGACTTGATTATGATGCCGCAAGATGGCAATGAGGATTAGCTCACCATGCAGAGTTTTTGTTCCTTAGGTTGAGTGATGTCACACCAGTGTACTGCAAAAGCCCTTGCTGGGGCGGATTATTAGGGTGCCTTCTCCATAACCTCTGCAGCCTTGCTCCTTCCCTGAGTGGACAATGCTTCTCTACATCCCTCCTTATCCAAGGCACGATGGTTCCTCATTTTTTTCAGGTCTTCGCACCATTTCTTTCTTGCTCATATTTTTTTCATCTTTCCATAATACTTCACAAGGTAGTGAAAGTTAACTTACTCTCTTTGAAGTGGTTTCCTCATGTCTGAATGGGGTAGTAATGTTTACTTCCTGGAATTGTTATGATGTCTATGAGATTAGCTATATAGAGGGAAGCGCCCACAGCCTGGTGGATCGCAGCTGCTGACACACATTAGTACTCTAACCCTCTAGGATATGTGCCTTCCTGTCCTTTTCCTCCTCCATTGTGATAGTGAAATACAGTCCAAGTATGTTTCGTTTTTTAAAGTAGCTAAAGGGTGTCTTTATCAGCTCGTCTTTTCTTGATGTTTTTCAGTCACCAGTCATGTCTGACTCTTTGCAGCCCCACGACTGCAGCACACCAGGTTTCCCTGTCCTTCACCATCTCCCGAGCCTTGCTCAAAATCATGTCCATTGAGTCGGTGATGCCATCCAACCATCCCATCCTCTATCATCGCCTTATCCTCCTGCCTTCAATCTTTCCCAGCATTAGGGTCCTTTCTAATGAGTCAGTTCTTTGCATCAGGTGGCCAGAGTATTGGAATTTCAGCTTCGGCATCAGTCCTTTCAATGAATATTCAAGACTGATTTCCTTTAGGAATGACTGGTTGGATCTCCTCGCAGTCCAAGGGACTCTCAAGAGTCTTCTCCAACACTACAGTTAAAAGGAATCAATTCTTTGGCACTCAGCCTTCTTTATGGTCCAACTCTCACAACTGTACATGACTACTGGAAAAACCACAGCTTTGACTTTATGGACCTTTGTTGGCAAAGTAATGGCTCTGCTTTTTAATACACTGTCTACATTTGTCATATTTTTCTTCCAAGGAGCAAGCGTCTTTTAATTTCATGGCTGTAATCACCATCCACAGTGGTTATGCAACCCTTTCTTGGGTTTATTTTCTTATAAAGTCTCATTGTTTCCATTGTTTCCCCATCTGTTTGTCATGAAGTGATGGGACTGGATGCCATGATCTTTGTTTTTTTTTGAATGCTGAGTTTTAAGCCAGCTTTTTCACTCTCCTCTTTCACCTTCAAGAGGCTCTTTAGAACCCCTTAATTTTCTGCCACAAGTGTGGTATCATCTGCATACTGAAGTTATTGATATTTCTTCCCTCAATCTTACTTCCAGCTTGTGATTCATTCAGCCCAGCATTTCACATGAGGTACTCTGCATGTAAGTTGAATAAGCAGGGTGACAATATACAGCCTTGATGTGCTTCTTTCCCTGTTTGGAACCAGTCCATTGTCCCATGTCTGGTTCTAACTGTTGCTTCTTGACCTACATAGAGGTTTCTCAGGAAGAGTTAAGGTGGTCTGGTATCTCCATCTCTTTATGGATTTTCCACAGTTTGTTGTGATCCACACAGTCAAAAGCTTTAGTGTAGACAGTG
Source organism: Aepyceros melampus (assembly GCA_006408695.1). Taxonomy (NCBI): domain Eukaryota; kingdom Metazoa; phylum Chordata; class Mammalia; order Artiodactyla; family Bovidae; genus Aepyceros; species Aepyceros melampus. The sequence goes on from SJXQ01002280.1 coordinate 49,784, forward strand.
AAGCAGATGCTCTTCTGGAAGTCTCTTGCTTTCTCTTGATCCAGTGAATGTTGGCAATTTAATCTTTGGTTCATCTGCTTTTTCTAAATTCAGCCTGTATGTCTGGAAGTTCTTGGTTCACATACTGCTGAAGCGTAACTTGAAGGATTTTGAGCATTACCTTGCTAGGATGTGAGATGAGTGCAAAATTGTGCAATACTTTGAACATTCTTTGGCATTGCCCTTCTTTGGAATTGGAATGAAAACTGACCTTTTCCAGTCCTGAGGCCACTGCTGAGTTTTCCAAATTTGTGGCATATTGAGTGCAGCACTTTCACGGCATCCTCTTCTTCTCTTAGTTGAATTCAAATTGAAAATTCTTGAATTTTCAATAATTCACTCAATTTACAAATGGAATTTCATTTGAGAACTTGACCCTGCCTCTTTCCTTCCCTATGCATGCCATCGTCTGTCATGGCAATGGAAAGCCACAGGAAGCCCTGATCTCAGCCAGCCTCGGAGGCATCATTCCTTCCTGGGCTGCCTTCATCCACCCGTCTTCATGTGGCAGCTCTGGCAGCTACTTGTGCCCTACAGAACACTAGCTCCGTGGACCATTTATAGAGGCCAGGAGATCTAAGAAGTTCCACAACTGAATAATTTTGTGAGCCACTTGGCTTAAAATAAGAACATCAGTCTTCTGCAGGACTTCCTAGAGTCTTTTAATACTAACATATTTTGGAATCTCCAAGTGGGAGGGACATAGCACGCAAGGTTTCCCCACTGCACTTGGCTGTGGACCCTATTCGTGGCTGAGCCTTTCATAGGACAAGCAGCCTGGAGGATACACTTAGGGCAACGCTGATCTGGTGTTTTGCCTGGATTTCTCTGATGCTGTCCTCCTCTTTGTTTCGGGAAAGTCACGCTTTCTGTTTGTTTGTTTTCTTCTCTGTTCCCCTTCAGTTGTCTTGTCTCTTTCATTTCAGCTCCTCCTTTTTTGTTGCCTTCTTGCTGGCTAAAAATAGTCATAGGATGAATGGTAAGACACAGCGATCGGTCGACCAAAGATAAGAGTGAACAGTCACACTGGTGTGCGTGATAAACGTTTGCAATATGTTGAACTCATGTTTGCGGCTTTTCTTTAACTGATAACGTAAATGGATGAAGGTAGCATCGTCTCCATTCTTCTCTATGACTTGACTTCTGATTGTAACAGGAGAGGCTTCAAGGAGTCTTACACATCAAGAACATTTTTGGGAAAATGGTCCAATTTTTCTTTGTTAGAGCACACATCAAAATAGATTAGGCTGTAATTTATTTGATTTTTATGGCTTATTTGTTCCTAGTTTGTTTGTGAGAAGAAAAAAAACCTGGTGTGTACAATGTAGACCACACCAAAAGACAGAATTTTCATATACACAGTTACCAATAAGAATCAAGAAAGAATCATTTACTCATTTATACCTTCCTCTCTCTAAAGTATAGCATATCATTAATTAATATTAGCAAAGATTCTCCTCCCCTTTTTGATGTCCTTTTCATTGTAATTCAAATAAAACTTTTATGGAATAGAATTAGTGCACTTCACACCTTGTAGCTAATTTTAAAGATACAGTCCCTTCTGGATTACTATATATCTGAATTAAATTTGGAGATCAGAATTAATGCCCCTGCTTTCATTTTCCTTTTTCTTTCCTTGCTCTGAAGCTGCCTCTCTCTAGTGAAGAGTATGATTACTTTTAGAAGCCTGATCTTAATTTTATTAGTCTAACAAGAGAGAACATAGCCCATTTATTGTTTTCTTTGTCTTCATTTGTAAAGCTATATCACCTTTGTGACAGGTGTGTATATACCTTAGGCAACAGGTAAATAAGGTACATCCTTCCTGTGGTTGCTTTTATTTCTACATAGGATTTAATCCTGGAATTCTCCAGTTATGGTAGCAATTTATTATTAGCCATTTTACGGTTGCAATAAAGTAAAAGAATTCAAAAGTGGACTAGCTCCTTTTTTGATGAAAGTTAAATAAGAAATATATGGAATTTCTCTTTTATGGCATATATGTGTGTGTGCTCAGTTGCTAAGTCGTGTTTGACCCTTTGTGACTTCATGGACTGTAGCCCGCCAGGCTCCTCTGTCCACGGGATTCTCTAGGCAAGAATACTGGAGTGTGTTGCCATTTCCTCCTCCAGGGGATCTTCCCAACCCAGGGATGAAACCCAGGTCTCCTGTGTCTCTTGCATTGCAGGCAGATTCTTTACTGGTGAGCCATCAGGGAAGCTCCCTTTAGAGTGTACACATTATAACACTTGGTCGTGTTATATTATATTTATAGTGATTTATATTTAAACTGAGAATATATTTATCAGAAATTCCTTTAGAGGTCATGTATGTATGGGTTTACTGTTTTTACTGGGTTTCACTGTTGCACACCCAGACAGGAAGCACTGATACAGAAAGTCTTATTTGGAAATACTTTCTACTGTGAGAAGACTGCCTCAGTCATGGCCGGCAGGACAAAGGCACAGAGGGACGAAAGGATTTCTGTGGACACCACGTAGCAAACCCGTGGGAGTCCCAGCAACCACAGGGATTATTTCCTCTTGGGTGTTCATTTACTCAACCCAAGCAAATGACTGCTGGAAGATGTGGGCGGGGTCCTGGTTGTTGCAGAAGAGCGTAACTCACACTTGGCTCCTCAGTTATGCTGTTTCTAGGCTTTTCTAGAAGAAAACAATTCCATGTTGGCTGGAGCAGAATATACAAGCAACCCGTGGGAACCTCAGCCTGTTTTCTCTTTATTGTTTTTCCTATTTTCGTTGGAGCCTAGTTGCCTTACAGTGTTGTTAGTTTCTGACGTACAGCGACGTGAATCAGCTGCAGGTGTCCACGTACCGCCTTCCTCTTGTGCCCCCCTCCCACCCTCTCCCTCAGCACCCTCTTCTAGGTCATCACAGAGCGCTGACTGTGCTCCCTGCACTGTCCTGCAGCCTCCTGATCCCTAGCTCTTTTCTAATTCAGGATAGTTTTAGATTTGTTTTGGTTTAAATGGGCCAGTCTGCTGAAACAGAATGTTGGGCACCAGTGATTATAACTTGTCCAAATTTTGACTCAGATGGTAAAGAATCCACCTGCAATGGGGGAAACCTGGGTTGGATCCCTGGGTTGGGAAGATCCCCTGGAGGAGGGCATGGCAAACCCCCCTCCCCAGTGTTCTTGCCTGGAGATCCCGTGGACAGAGGAGCCTGGCGGGCTACAGTCCATGGGGTCGCACAGAGTGGGACATTCCTGAGCGACTAGACACTTTTCCCTTCCCCAGCTCATGCTGCTGTCCTGCTTACTGGAATGCGAGAACAGCGAAACAGAACGGAGAGCAAGAGCAGCGCACTTCCAAGGCCTCAGAGCTCCGATTAGATGGGATCCGTTTCTCACATTCTTTGCCTGCAGATGTGGACGGCAACCCAGGTCTCTGCATGCAGGTCTTGTTCTCACGGCACTCATAGAACAGGATCCTGACTGATGGAACTTTACAATGAAATGTCCAGAGGTGGGGACCGAGGCATCCCTTCAGGTGGTGAAACGTAGCTCAATGAACGAAGACGAGCAGTTGGTTCTCCCCAGAACTTCCATCCCTTGTCACACTGAACAATTACTCTCCACCACATGTGGTTAAGAAAAGCAAGCTCCAGTGAGGTCTAAGCGTGAAGTCCCCCTCCATCATTTCCACAAATGAGAAGCAGATGTCCATATTCTCCGGGCAGTATTCTGGCCTTAAAACACTGCCATACACTGGGCCCATTAATTGATCTGACAGGAGTGATAAGAGTAGTAACAATCACAGTAAACTTTTGTGCCAGCCGCTCTCTGTGATCCTCACAGTTCCCTATGGAGGAAGGTGGTGAATGATTTTTATTGTAGGCCACCCAGAGTCTCTCTCCCTTGCCACTGATAACAGCGCCCAGATTTCCATTTTCCTCCAAGGATATCCCAGATGCTTCTGGGGAGAGAGATCCCATTCCGATCTCCTGATCAGCCCTTGTAGACTGAAGCCAATCAGCAAAGCCCAGCTGCAGCGACTAGCTAGGGTTGACCATGTGACCTGCTTTGGGCCAATCAGATCACAGGAGACGTTTCCACGGGGTTTCTGGGTCTTCTGTGAAAACGCCTGGAGCATCATTCTCTTTGTGTTAAAGAGGAATGTGGAAGCTTGGAAGTTGCTGAGGGGAGTCAGCCTTGGGTAAAGGAGCACCAAAGGAGGCAGTGAAGAAAAGGAGAGAATTTCCCTCATGGTCCAGTGGTTCAGACCTCTCCTCCTGATGCAGGGTGCATGGGTTCAAACCTAGGTTGGGGAGGTAAGATCCCCCATGTGGACAGTGCTGTCAGAAATAAACAAACCAAAGCAGGAAGAAATGAAATCTCGGTTGTTTCACTGAATAGCTAGATCAAGCCTCAACTAAAGCCTACTGTATTTTTCTTTAACCAAATAACTTGTGTTTATCATTTAAGTTGAATTGGGTCTTCTGAATCTGAACACCAAATGATGCTTAACAGGTTTTGATAATAAAATATGTTTCATGGATAAGGAAATGGGCTGAGAGAGTTTGAATGCTTTCCCAATATAACTGGAAAAGTAAATGGGAGATTACGGATTTACATACAGGTGGTTTGATTCCAAAATCCGTGAATATACCTCATACCTGGAGAAGGTAAAAGATACAGTTATTGTTAAGAATAGAGTCCTTGAAAATAATGAGTTCCTTCTGTTTCCTACTCCTGATGGAATGTAGATTTAACTTGTGAAGAATGTGTAAGAAATTAATTTGAAATCTAGGCTGTGTAACCTTGGTTTGGTATAGCTTTCTATGTCTGGACTCTGGAGTGGTTTAGAGGAGCCAAAACATCTTACTGGAAAAATCATTGTAAATCACCTTGTTAAGAACTCATCACATGTAATATTTAACATTAAATTTTTGGAATAGAGTTGGATTGAAGTACATTGCCAAAGATGATTACATTTTTTAATAACTTGGGAAGTTTATAAAAATATACATGCTTGATCTTATGAAGAGTCTGTTTTTGGTGAGATATCAGGCAGTTATGATTCAAAACTGTATTTGACAACAAACTGTATACAATTGTTCAGGGACCTACTGAGCCGACATTATGCAACTGACCAAAAACTAAGTCCCGAGAGGGGCAGACAGTTTACGCTTGACAAAACATATCCCCCCTTCTGCTCCCTCCCCTCTCCCCTCCTCTCCACTCTTTCCTTCTTCACACCTAGATTAGGACAGAAAAGAGAAGCATGGGGACTTGGAAACACATACAGCCTCCTTCCTCTAATGACCTGATAAATTTATAGCCATCAGTTAGAAACTTATCTTCCACATAGAAACAACCTTGGTGTCCATGGACAGATTAATGGATAAAGAAGGTGCAGTGTATATAAACAATGGAGTATCACCCAGCCTTAAAAAGTGTGACCGATGCCATTTGCGGCAACATGGATGGACCTAGAGATTCTCACACTAAACGAAGTAAGCCAGACAGAGAAAGACAAATATCGTATATCCTTGCTTATATGTGGGATCTAAAATATGACACAAAGGAGCTTACCCATGAAACAGAAACAGACTCACACACACAGAGAATAGACTTGTGCCAAAGAGGGTGGGCAGGAGGGATTGCTTGGGAGGTCGAGATTAGCAGATGCAAAGTAGTATATGTTAGAATGGATAAACAACTGAGTCCTACTATATAGCACACGGAAATATTTTCAATATCCTGCAATAAGCCATAGCGGGAAAACATGACAAAGAATGTGTATCTGTGTATGTGAGAAATTTATCTTGTAAAAGAATCCACAGTCTCTGTTGGAGACTCTTGCAAGAGCCCTCCCCCACACCCACCCCCCACCCACTATTTAAGTAGAGTTGATTTACAATCTTGTGTTAGTGTCTGGTGAACAGCAAAGTGATTCAGTTGTATATATTATATAGATACACTTCAGATTATTTTCCATTATATGTTATCACAAGATAGCTGAATATAGTTCCTTATGTGATACAGTAGGGTCCTTATTGTTTATTTTATTTATGAAGAACTTTTGATGTAAACTTTCTCTAAAAAATTGACACTCACTGGAGCCATTAACAAACCCTAGGCTGTATTTTTCTGATTTTGGTGGATGTTGGAATCACCTGAGAAGGTTGTTAAGACTGAGTATTCCTCCTCATCTCACATCTTCTGAATCAGAATGACTGGAGCAAAGGGAACCTGTTTAGTCCCCTCTCCCCTGCACCCCTATCCCATCATGGTGAATCTGTGCCTATCGTCTAAGTGTCAAGGAGATGAGCTCAAAATCACTATTTTCAACTATTAGTCATTATTTAGATAATGAATTATGCCTAGAAGTAAGGGCTTCCCTTGTGGCATCCTAAAGGAAATCAGTCCTGAATATTCATTGGAAGGACTGATGCTAAAGCTGAAACTCCAATATTTTGGCCCCTGACGTGAGGGATTGACTCATTTGAAAAGACCCTGATGCTGGGAAAGATTGAAGGCAGGAGGAGAAGGGGATGACAGAGGATGAGATGGTTGGATGGCATCATAGACTTGATGGACACGAGCTTGAGTAAGCTCCAAGAATTGGTGACGGAGAGGGAGGCCTGGCATGCTGCAGTCCATGGGGTTGCAAAGAGTTGAACACTACTGAATGACTGAACTGAATTGAACTAGAAGTGATAATCAAACGTATTTTAATTTGTTATCATTTCAGTTGTAGCAATCAATGAAAAATAATTATTTGAAATAATTCTTTAATAAATCACTCAATTAAAAAATTGAGAGTAATAGAGTGGTTAAGAACAAGACAGAATCTTCAGTGTTTCAGCAAACTGGGGAACGCCTGACTGCTTAAATCACAAGGCTGTGGCTTGAGGGCTTGGGCCAGTTTATCTAGATTTGAAAGACACCTGTACATCAAGGGAGAAACTTCTTAGAGTGTCAGTCATCCCAAATCTTCTCAAGGTGACGGACAACTTTGAGATCTTCACCTAGGTTTCGTATGGTGAGAGATTCTCATTTTCTTTTAACAGAGGAGAGGAACTGAGTTCTTTGTAGCTATGGCATTTTAGTCATTTTAGGCTGACTACAATAGATTTCTCATAAAATTCTGTGCAGATTGCCAGAATGTTAGTTATTCCGTCAGTAAGAGCAGCATAAGTAATCACACTGGTGTAAATAATCATCCTGTAACCCTTTATGGCGAAGGAGTTCAACATGAGGTCACGCGCCGTGAACATCTGGTTGAATGACTGAATTGTGAATTATCAAGGTCTTGTGAAGAAGGCGAGAGCTGCCTGCTATCTTTAGGATTCCTGCCTCTTTGTGAAAACACCCAAAATTATTGGTTTAGATACAGATGGAACTGACCTTCCTGTGCGAAAGGTGATCCGAAACTAACTTTCTTCAGCCCTGTTTATAAAAGACAATGAAGGGGACAGTCCTCACGGCCAGAGTACGTGGCGGTCGTGGTAATTGCAAGAGAGACCCCAATGCTTGCCACCCCGGATGCACATGCTTTTGCAATATAACTGCCCACTTTTCCTATCAAGCGGTGAATCTCATCTTCCTGCTCCTGGAATCTGGTCTTGGTGGCATGGCTTGTTTTCAGCAATGGACGCTGGTGAATGGGATGTAGGGAAAGGCTTGAAAGGCGCTCGCACACTGGACCTGGCCCCGTCTTGCTACCCTTGGGAGCTTTGGCGCCCTCACTGTGTGAAGAAGCCGGGGCCTGCCTTCTGGAGGATGAGGGGCACCTCAGCTGACATCCAGCACCCACTGACTGCCTTCCCACCTCCAGCCATGACGACCCATCCAGCCCTCCGTCAACGTTCAGACCTGTGTGCGTCTTAGTCTCCTGGTCGTGTCCAGCTCTTCGTGACCCCGTGGACTGTAGGCTGCTGGGCTCCTCCGTCTGTGGAGTTCTCCAGGCAAGAATACTGGGGTGGGTAGCCATTCCCTTTCCCAGGGGGTCTTCCTTCAGACTTGTGAGCAGAAATGGAATGGGTCTTGCCTTAAGTCCTTGAGCTTCAGAATGATTTGTTATGTGGTGAAAGCTGACATGTGTGCTATGGGTTGAATGTGTGTGTCCCCAGAACTTGACTGTTGAAAACCTAACCCCCAAAGATGATAGGAGGTATTATGTAGAGGTATGTGTGGCCTTTGGGAGGAGCTTAAGTCAGGAGAGTGAGGCCCTCATGAATGGGATTCATGTCCTTATAAAAGAGCTTCTAGAGAGCTTCCTCACCTTCTCCTCCATGTAAGGTCACAAACATGAGCCCTGAGACCTGGCCGAGGGTCCTCACCCCATGATGCTGGCGCCTTGGTTTTGTGCTTTCAGCCTCCAGCACCCTGAGAAATACATTATGACCATTCATAAGACACCCAGGCTGCGGTATTTTGTTACAGCAGACCTAACAGTCTAAGGCACAGGCCATTTCTCTTTGAAAGCACTTTATACTTTCATTTTTAGGGGAGAGTCTGTTTTCCCCTCCTGCAAAATTCTTTTGAGGGAACAAAGAGTTTTCGCTCCTTGTATCAGACATGCCATCCATTTCTCATCAGACTCTTGGCGCTAACCTGCCTTCTGGACCCCAAACCCTAGTTCTGCTTCCACACCTCCGGATTGCACTGCTGCTGCCTGAGGCCAAGGGTGGAGCCAGACTGTATCAGTCCTCGCCACTTCGGGGCGCCAATGAAATGCTGGGTTCAAGGGGCTGGATGGTGCTCCCAGAAGTTCAGGGGGTTGCCTTCCTGTGGAGCCAACTCGAGCAATGGAGGGGGAGGGAAGGGGGGAGGTGAGCAGATCAATTCCCCTTCTTCCCGCCCTCTGATGGGCTTACTGAAAATCCCCTTACTGCAAAGCCCAAATATGTCCCTTATCGTCCAGGCACCCAGCGGCGTCTCTTTCAAGGCTTGCCATGAGCTGTGGCCCACGCGGTAATGAGCCTTCTGGGATTGTAGCCATTGATCCCTGCCTCACACCCTTTTTCACCAGTCTTCCCATCCTGGGACTGTACCTTCCAAATAAAGCACCAACAGTCAAGCGCAGACTGTCGTTTAGGAGACTCAGAGGGAGATCTTCATTTTGTCCTCTGAGTGTTGGGTTTAGGATATCCACACTCAGAATTCACTGTTGGAGTCCCTTGAAGGATTTTTATCAGAAACAAGGCAAAGTGTAATTCAGGTAATTAGACTCACAGAATTAAATTGGGGCTTGTCTAGAGAGGGAAAGCCTTCCTTATGGAGCAGCTCCCTGCAAGCCATCTTGGTCCATGTGTATGCATTAATTCTTGATTACTTTATTTGATTTTGGTTCAAAAATTCAAATAGTTAAGATGGCAAAACAGAAGTCTCCCTCCCACTTTTCCTTGTCCCTCAGTTCCATGTCCTAGTGGAGAATCCTTTCATCAGTTTTCGTTTGTATCCTTACTGAGATGGTCTATGCATATGTGTGTGTAGATACATCTAACTTTTCATAATTATAATTACTTTTTCGTTAGTGTTTTCTCCTTACTTTCTTCCTTTTACCTGGAGATCATTTTAAGTCATTTCACAAGAGCTGCCCAGGCTTTTTAAAGTTCATACACTGCAGGGTTGGAGCAGGGCTCATCTAGAGTGATGAATGTTTCAACTGTTTCCACTTCTGAGCTTGCAGACATGCTAGAATCACACAGACATCTCTGGGCAACTGCTAAATTCTTACAAGTGGGGCTGCCGGGGCAGAAGGGCTCGTGTGCCTTTTACATTTTGAAACTGACGTCTGCTTTCTTAATGTCTGTTGAAGTTCTTGATTCCAAACTGCCGTCAGGACCTTGCGCTGAGCGGACTTCATTGCATCTAGGGTGGAGGAGGTTTAAGTGGCCTGTGGGGGGAGGTGTGAGCTACCTCGCCAGATAGAAGAGATGGGATGAGGTTTGGAGGGAAAGGGAGGAACTGATGGAAGCAAGGGGACAATTGGAGGTGTGCCAAAAGCAACACCCTTTCATCATCACGGGGAAGCAAATTCTAGGAGGCATCCTGAGTACCGCAGTGATCAAAACAGAGAAGGAGAAGAGGGACTAATTAGGAGAGTAAAGAGACAAAGGCTCCCTCTCGCATATGGAGTCGATCTTTAATTACTTTAAATAGGTTAAAGATTCATTACAAATTATGATTTTTTTTTCTCCCTGGACATCCTCTGATGGCAATACGTGGTTTTTTTTTTTTTTTTTCCTTCCCCTCTAAGATGGACACAATCAGAACAGTCTCAGTGGCACACACATTGCATCTTCCAAACCTGAGCAGACTTCCCTCCTCCAAATGGGGCATCACAGCAGCAGCCCCTTGCCATTCTTTTGGTTCCTTCCTCTTGCAGTCAGGGGCACACTGCCTAACACTCAGGCGTGGGGACCTCTGCTCTCAGAAGGGAAGGCAGGAGAGCCACAGGGGGAGATGTCCTGGCACCAGAGGTCTCTGGGGGACAAGATATAGGGGAACAAAGGCTCATGTGGTCCCAGAGCTGCTGTAATCCTTCCCTTCCTGGCTCTGCTGAGTTCCTTTACACTTGACTCTGGGCTTCAAAGATTTCATTTTCAGCGCTTTTGTCAATTCAACAGAAGTGTTTTTAACAATGGAAGGCAGATTTGTCTGCTCAAATGAGGGCATGGTAATGTCCAGGGACCATAAAAAACACGTTTTTGTGAATGTGAACTTCATGCCACCAGAGCTATCCTTTTGTTGTGTCTGCCTTTTTTTTTTTCTGTCTGGAGGAGAGCATAGATAAGAGGGACCATGACAATGAAATTATATATTTTAATTGATAAAAAAGGAGTAATGTAATTTAGGACTCCATGATTCAGATGAAGTTGATCAAATGCCCTTTTTAGAAGACAAGACAGCATTTCCACTCATTCAGACACTTTCACGTTTTGCCACAATATGTCCTTGGATGTTTATCATGGCAAAATTTTCCCCTAAGTTAGGCACAGGAATAGAACTAAGGAGGCAGGAATCACATACTGAGGTAATTCTGGAGACGTATATTATGGTCACTCCCTATTTGAACATCCTGTCCAGACCAGGTGTATCTGCGTGTCGTATGATGACAACAAGCTGGACGCACCTTCCATAATTTTATATTCTCTGTCTTCCAAACGGAGTAAAAATAATTCTATCATATTTTGACATAGTCTGGTTAAAATAGTCAGAATATTAAGCCAGGTTTTTCCATACCAGAAGCAATTATTGTGCATGGATTTTTCTTCAAACTTTAAGTCATATCAAAGGAGACTAAATGACTCAGAGTTTGGATCCATCCAAGAGAAGGATTCATCTAAGAAGTGCTGCAGGTCATGGGGTCGCAGAGTCAGTCACAACTGCGTGACCAAACTGAAGAGAAGGGATCAAAAAGTATTTGATTTGTTTAATCACCATTTAAATGAATGTTCAAAATGTTTACGTTGAGGCGATTTCTTCAAAGAAGCTCTTCAATGGAGCCCAGTGCGTATGAGACAGATGAAGGCTAGTAGCTTCTCCTCCTCATTGCTCCTCACTTCGTGCCCCCTTCTCTCTCAAGCCCGGATGACACAGAATCCACAACCGGACAGAGCTGCAGAGGCCAGGTCTCGAGAGCACCCACACCTGACTCAGCATCTCGCACGAAAGGTGCCCGATTAGCGCTTGTGAAAGGACACAGAGCCTCGTGCTTATGGAATCATGAATCCAAGATGTTTCGGGAAATGTTGAGAGCCCATGGTTCAAAACCTTGTCCATATAGAAGGCATTCAAGTGTGAAGGCTTTGGGATGCTCACTTTGGAAAGTCAAAGGTAAAGTAACCGTAATGGTTGTGATCTGCGTCAAGGCAAAGGTAGCTTGGGGTGACAGGGATCACGGTAGGCTACCTGATAAAGGTGGTGTCTTCCCATACAAAGCCGTGTAGGTGTGCACGTATGTGTCCATGTCCGTGTGTGTGTGTGTGTGTGCGCACGCACGTGTGTGTCTGATTCCTTGGTCAACACTTACGGTAGAGTTGTGAACTGGCAGATTAAAGGGAAAAAAATCTAGCTCAAAGACTCTGGCTCGGAGAGTGTTTTAAAAATAATTTTCAATTTGCTGCCAGGAATTTAGAAATCGAAAGATTTCACATATAACTCCAGATTTCTGGTTTCTTTTGGAAAAAGGAGATGCTCTTGTAACACGGTGAGCCTGCCTTCCTCTTGCCCAGCGGTTCTGGAAGCCCGGTCCGGAGCCAGTAGCGCCACGTGCGGCGCTGAGACAGTCCAGGGCGCACGCCGCACTGAGCGTTCCGACAGGCCCCGCGATGCGCTGCGCACGCCCGCGACCTTCGAGAATCGCTGCTCTGGACTATCGTCGGGCAGATTTGGGTGGTGAGTGTGCGTAGCGCTTGGGCTGCTGTCTCATTCGTGCAGTGTTCTGGCCCTTCGGAGCCTTTGGTGGTTTTTACTCCGTAGGAAACGGCACCCCACTCCAGTGCTCTTGCCTGGAAGATCCCAGGGACGGAGGAGCCTCGTGGGCTACAGCCCGCGAGCGCAAAGAGCCAGACACGACTGAGCGACTTCACTTTCCCTTTCCCTTTCACTCCTTATCACAGATAAGATAGCTTAGTATGAACACATGAGGTTTTCCAAATTTCAAGTATGAATCCAAGGCCCTGAGGTTCTGAGGTCATCCAAAGACTTTTAGGAACCCAGCACAACCCCACAGCATCTCAGACCTGATCTATCTCCTTCAAGCTGCTGCCATGAGGCAGTCTGAGAAAGGTCAACTGGTGCCAAGAGATAGGGCCTGTTAAAGTCGTGGGAGACAGAGAGCCTTGGCCAGGGTCCCTGATGCCCACAAGGAACACGGTCAGATACAGCTTTATTTAGTATATTGCAGGCGGGAAGAAGTCGCAAGGAATCTTGCTGTATTTAGGCATGTTTTGTAATGAACTTTTCAGATCGTCTGTGTGGTTTCTGCCAGTTTTTCAGATAGCCATCAATTACTCAGTCCCACTCTAAATATAAACAAACCACCAATTCATTATCAGCAAACATTTCCGCAAGCTGACTCTCTCCGTGTGGGTCAGCATCTGAAGTGATTGCCAAGCATGAGCCCCACACGGAGGTGCCCTCAAGTCAGCCTTCTGTTTACTCCCCTGTTAGATGCATGTGGGTTTGACTCTTAGGCCTACCTAAAGGTTCTTTTACTTTTATTAAATTCCTTTTAGCTCTTTCAGATCCTAGTGATAAAGTTTAGCTTCCTGTAATAATTAAACATTTGTGAAATAATATTAATTAGTGCTCCCCAGACAACCACGTCTTCTTTATTTCCCAGCCCCCGGGCAGATCCGTGATGGCTAATTCTTACCAATGGAATGTAAATAAAAGTGTTGAGTCAGTTCTGGTCCCAGGGACTTATGAGAAGGCACACGTTCTTTGGGCTGCACCTTTCCTGCTTTGGCAGTTTTAGAGAACACGCGTTGGTGGTGATGGACCAGCAGAGGGGAAGCAGCTTGGGTCCTTGATCTGCCATCTGAAAGACCACTGTGCAAGACTCCCTGGCCTACTTCTGACTCTGGCATGAGTGAGAGTTAAGGCTTTGTTGTGCTACCCTTGCTCTGGGTTGTTTCGCTACAAATAGTCTGTCCTCGCCTGCCTAACGCTGACCGGCATAACTGAGAAGCTGGCTGGGCTGAGGAATGTGCTAGGGCTTTGATGGAAGCCTTAGAAAAGAAGCCACAGCTTGGAGCTGTCATGTATGTAGAGCTGGCTCTTGAAGGGAGTGGTCAAGAAAGAGGCTTGCTCTAGACTGGAGCCGGCGTCCAAGAAGATTTGATCTCATGAGCAACAGAAGCAGGATTCCGTGGGCAGTGGGCAGATTGTACAAGAGGAATCACAGGGATTCAGGGTAACTTTGTGGTTTGGAGCAAGGCTCCAGCTGGTCCCTGAGAAGGCAGGACAAGGAGCCAAGCCCTTGGAGCCTGCAGGCGGGGTGAGAGGCCAGGGCCCCAAGGAGGACTGAGGCTAATTGCAGAGTTCATGACCCAGAATAAAAGGTTGGGGTAGGGGAAGTTATCCTCAGTAATGAGAGAAGATTCTCAGTTTGAGATTTGGGTGACCAGTCAGCTGGAAGTCCCATCCCCTAAGATAGGGGACACGGGATGACCATTTAGATCTGTTTCACCAAGTTTTGAATATATGTGGTGGTGGCTCGTGGTTTAGGTGCTAAGTCGTGTCTAACTCTGGCGGCTTCATGTACTATAGGCTACCAGGCTCCTCTTTCCTTGGGGTTTCCCAGGCAAGAATACTGGAGTAGGTTGCCATTTCCTTCTCTAGGAGATCTTCCTGACACAGGATGGAACTCGGGTCTCCAGCATTGAAGGCAGATTCCTGACCAACTGAGCCATTAGGGAAGCCTTTTGAGTATATGTGCTTATCTAATATCAGTAGGCACCCACAGGTAGCTTGGAGTGGCTCCTCTGTTCAGGTCAGTCGCTCAGTTGTGTCCGACTGTTTGCCACCCCATGGACTGCAGCATGTAAGGCTTTCCTGTCCTTCACCAACTCCTGGAGATTACTAAAATTCATGTCCATTGAGTCGGTAATGCCATCCAACCATCTCATCCTCTGTCGTCCCTTCTCCTCCTGCCTTCAGTCTTTCCCAGCATCAGGGTCTTTTCCAATGAGTCAGCTCTTCACATCAGGTGACCAAAGTGTTGAGCTTCAGCTTCAGCTTTCCATGAATATTCAAGACTTATTTCCTTTAGGATTGACTGGCTTTATCTCCTTGCTGTCCAAGGGGCTCATCAAGAATCTTCTCCAACATCACAGTTCAAAAGCGTCAATTCTCCGGTGCTCAACCTTCTTTATGGTCCAGCTCTCACATCCATACATGACTACTGGAAAAATCATAGCTTTGCCTAGATGGACTTTTGTTGGCAGAGTAATGTCTCTGCTTTTAAAAATGCTGTCTATGTTGATCATAGCTTTCTTGCAAAGAGCAAGTGTCTTTTAATTTCATGGCTGCTGTCACCATCTGCAGTGATTTTGGAGGACAGGAAAATAACGTCTATCACTGTTTCCACTGTTTCCCCATCTATTTGCCATTAAGTGATGGGACTGGATGCCATGATCTCAGTTTTTTCAACGTTGAGTTTTAAGCCAACTTTTTCACTCTCCTCTTTCACTTTCATCAAGAGGCTCTTCAGTTCTTCTTCACTTTCTGCCATAAGGGTGGTGTCATCTGCATACCTGAGGTTATTGATATTTCTCCCGGCAATCTTGATTCCAGCTTGTGTTTCATCCAGCCTAGCATTTCTCATGATGTGCTCCGCATATGTTAAATAAGCAGGGTGACAATATACAGCCTTAACATACTTCTTTCCCAATTTTGAACCAGTCTGTTTTTCCATGTCCAGTTCTAACTGTTGCTTATTGACCTGCATACAGATTTCTCAGAAGGCAGGTAAGGTGCTCTGATATTCCCATCTCTTGAAAAATTTTCCATAGTTTGTTGTGATCCACATAGTCAAAGGCTTTAGCATAGCCAATGAAGCAGGAATAGATGTTTTTCTGGAATTATCTTGCTTTTTCTATGATCCAATGGCAATTTGATCTCTGGTTCCTCTACCTTTTCTAAAACCAGCTTGAACATCTGGAGTTTACAGTTTATGTGCTGTTGAAGCCTTGCTTGCAGAATTTTGAGCATTAGTTTGCTAGTATGTGAGATGAGTGCAATTGTGTGGTAGTTTGAGCATTCTTTGGCATTGCCTTTCTTTGGGATTGGAATGAAAACTGACCTTTTCCAGTCCTGTGGCCACCACTGAGTTTTCCAAATTTGCTGGGTTATTGAGTGCAGCACTTTCACAGCATCATATTTTAGGATTTGAAATAGCTCAACTGGAATTCTATCACCTCCACTAGCTTTGTTCATAGTGGTGATCCTTCCTAAGGCCCACTTGACTTCTCATTCCAGGATGTCTGGCTCTAGGTGAGTGATCACACCTTTATGGTTATTTGGGTCATGAAGATCTTTTTTGTATAGCTCGTCTGTGTATTCTTGCCACCTCTTCTGCTTCTGTTAGGTCCAGACCATTTCTGTCCTTTATTGAGCCCATCTTTGCATGAAATGTTCCCTTGGCATCTCTAATTTTCTTAAAGAGATCTCCAGTCTTTCCCATTCTATTGTTTTCCTTTATTTTCCTCAATGTTCCTGTTTTCCTCAATATTCTCCTTTGTATTGATTGCTTAGGAAGGCTTTCTTATCTCTCCTTGCTATTCTTGACAGACAGAGTGCTTGAAGAACTGTGGATGGAGGTTTGTAACTCTGTACGTGAGGCAGAGTGGCTCATAGCCTTCTCCTTGCTTTCATTAGCTTTCTGTTTGGCTACCCCACCAATACACACAGTTGTAGTAAAAAAAAAAAAAAAAAAATCCATGCAGTGCAAAGACAGTTTTTATACAATCCAGTCCTTCCTTTCCCCCTGTTTCTGAACTTTTCCTACAGAGAAATGTGGGGCCTTCCACTGCCAAGTCAAGATGTCCAGTAAGCAGTTGTGTATGGGTCTGGATGTTGGGAGGATGACTGGGGATGGAAGTAACAACTTTGCTGTCATCAACAGAACGATGAAAATGTAGCTCCTGGGAAAGAAAGGAATTGCCCCTTCCCCACCAAATGTATACCAATGAGAAGAGGACCTAACCCTGGAAACTGAGCAGCACAGGCCTCTGAGAGCAAGGTTGAGAAAGAAGGTGACTCAAGGAAAAGAGTTGAGAATGGTGCGGATCAGCTTAGGAGAGAGCTTCGTGGGGGAAAGGTCATCAATATAGGGAAAGTCAGAGCAAAGAGGTTGGTTTTGGGGTTTCCTACCCAGGAGTCCTTGTCAGAATTGGTACCCGCCAGCATAGAAGGCAGGCTGAGGGAGCAATGAGAGAGGAGAAAACAGAGGTCATGAGTGGGGACGTCTCCCGGAAGACTGGCCTTCAGGGGACGGCTGTCCACACGCAGAGGGGAATTGGAGTCAGCCCCAGCGCCTGGAACAGCCACACAGCCCCTCCTAATGCACAAGTCAGACCACGCTGCTTCTCTTGGGGACCCCACCGGGCCCCTCACTCCTCAGCACCAAAGCCAAGTCCTCCAAGCAGTCAGCAGGGCCTACGTGGTCTGCTTCCACCAGCTCCAGGCCCCACGCCCGTTCCCTCCTAACCCATCCGGCCTCATGGACCCTCCGGTCAGTGGGTCAGTCCAGCCTGGCCTCAGCCCTGGCTGTGCACACGCTCCCACCGTCCAGCCCTGCTAGTTTCACCTCCAGGGTTTCCTCAGAGACGAGAATCCTGACTGATCTTTAAAAGGGCCACTTGCTCAGCCTCTGCACTCATGCTTTTTTTTTTAAGTAGATTTACAATGTTGTGTTAATTTTGGATGTATAGCAAAGTGATATATATATATTTTTTCTTTTTCAGATTCTTTTCCCTTATAGATTATGATAAGGTATGGAATATAGACCTGTGAGCTATATAGTAGGTCTTTGTTTATCTATTTGATATATAATAGTGTGTATCTGTTCTGGAGAAGGCGATGGCAGCCCACTCCAGTACTCTTGCCTGGAAAATCCCATGGACGGAGGAGCCTGGTAGGCTTCAGTCCATGGGGTCGCTAAGAGTCAGACACAACTGAGCGACTACACTTTCACTTTTCACTTTCTGCATTGGAGAAGGAAGTGGCAACCCACTCCAGTGTTCTTGCTTGGAGAATCCCAAGAATGGGGGAGCCTGGTGGGCTGCCGTCTATGGGGTCACACAGAGTCAGACACGACTGAAGCGGCTTAGCAGCAGCAGCAGCAGCAGCAGCAGCAGCAGCAGTGTGTATCTGATAATCCCAAATTCCCAGTTTATCCCTCCTCCTCCATTTTGCCTTTGATAACCATAAGTCTGTTCTCTCTGTGAGTCTATTTCTGTTCTGTAAGTAAGTTCATTTGTATCATTTTTTTAGATATGATGTATAAGTGATATCATATGATATTCGTCTTTAACTTACTCCACTCGTTTGAAAAGACCCTGATGCTGGGAAAGATCGAAGGCAGTAGGAGAAGGGGACAACAGAGGATGAGATGGTTGGATGGCATCCCCGACTCAGTGGACATGGGATTGGGTGAACTCCAGGAGTTGGTGATGGACAGGGAGGCCTGGCGTGCTGCGGTCCATGGGGTCGCACAGAGTCGGACACGACTGAGCAACTGAACTGATTCTGATGCTACACTTCCTGGGACAGTCTCTAGGTCCGTCCGTGTTGCTGCAGTGGCATCATTTCGGTGTGTTCTATGGATGAGCACTCTTCCATTGTGCATACATACCACAGCTCCTTTATCTCTCCATCTGTTGACAGGCATTTAGGTTGGTTCCACATGTTGTCTATTGTACACAGTACAGCTCTGAACATAGGCATGCATGTATCTTTTTGAATTAGAATTTTTGTCTTTTCCAGATATATGCCCAGGAGTGGGATTGCCAGAGCGTATGGTAATCCTGCTTCCTTCTTATTCTGCGTGACATTCTCGTTTTCCAATGCATTTCTTATTGAATGCGTTGTGTTTATTGTTCATTGTCTGTCTTCTCTTGCTAGAATATAATCTCTTTCAAAGCAGGGATCCCTGACCCTTTTATTCTACTGACATATCCCATACACACCCACTCACATGTGTCTGGAACAGTGCCTGGCACCGAGAAGCCTGCCTTGAATGGTGTTGAGGAAATGGAGGCAGTTTTTAAAGCAGAGAGCCTCTGTCCCGTATTTATGACGCAGTGTGGAGGGGACGTTTGATGGGAGTAGGTTGCCTTGGGGAGGGAAGCCTGCAGTGGGAGAGAATCAGTGGCGTCCAGGGCTACCGTGGAGCCCCTGAAGGTCAGCGCTTCGGGGCAGCATCTTAGGTCAGCACGACCTTCGTTGATTAGGACATGTTGTCACTGAGGTGACAGGTTCGGTTCCAGCTGGGCCCACTGAGCGCTGTTTCACGAGGCGTGGAGCTGATCAGAAGATGGACGTGTTGGGCTGGGTCCTTGCTCATTTGCGAACCTTTCTCAGAAAGGGGTGGCAGCAGCCTTGCTTCAGAGGAAAGGAATTTTCTCTGCTTTTTCTTGTTCCAGACTTTTCACTTCAAAGTCTCCTCCCATGAGGTGCCCTGGAGCACAGAAGAGGCGAAGAGCAGGGCTAGCTAAGGGGGGATGCTTCTCCACCACCTGCCTCTTCCAGGCTGAGTGACAGGAGGCATGCCCCTGGTCATCCACAAAGCGGGGCGCAGACTCCTTCCTGGGGAACCCCCACCCCACCACATGCTCTGCTGACACAGGCGGGTGTGGAGCGACCCTTGGGCTCCACCAAGGAAATGTAATGACAGTGTGGCCAGAGCACCCCATCCTTCCCCAAACCCACAAACAGACTCGGATGTTGAAGCCGCCACTTGCCACCCCAGCGACACTTACTGCCACCCCCCCTCCCCCGCTCAGAGCCATCGACAGGCTGCCTGCTATGTTGGTTGATGCGCCTTTTATTTAGCGTTCTGTTAATCTGCTAAACACTGTTTTGGTCTGTGTGACTGGAGGATGTAAAAGTGCAGTAGGTGGTTTATAGGAGACGAGTTGCAGGAGAATGCCCAGTGTTCTGAGCGGCGTGCGCACAATACTTACCCTCTGAAGGGCTGGATTTTCCCTCGGGCGATGGGGAGCAAGCTCAGAGAGGTGCCTCCCGCGCGACCCCCTCCCCGTCCTCTTTATGGCTCTCTTTGACCTGTTCCTCCCCTCCGAGCTGTGTGGTGGGCGTACAACTGTTGCAAGTAGGTGGCACAGCTGTTTGCTTTGACTGCCTCTGTACCTCGGGGATCCCAGCCACGCAGTCATCATTGCAGGATGAAAATGGCATTTATGCTTTAATAAACTCACCCTATTTCTTTGTTAGAGGGAAAAAAGGGGGGGCATCCCACCCACCACGTTGCCAGCTACATGTCACAGCTCAGAGCACACCACAGTGGCTAATGTTTTCCAAATTCTCCCTTGCACTGGAAATGGAAACCATTAGAAAAATATTGGGATGGTGTGAAGATTTCCTAAACACCTGCCTCCCACCTCTTATGCACAATATGCCCGGTTTTTGCAATGCATGTAGCATTTTTTTTTTTTTTTTGCCGTTTGGTGCATTTTCATTTACAAGCACATGTATATTTTATAAGTGTATGTGTGCATACTTCTTGGTGATTTACTTGTAAATTTCCTAAGTGGGGAAGCCACACAAAGGTCGCCAAGCTGTGGATGGAATTAAATAGCATTTCCTAATAGGAAATAATAAAGCATGCATCAGAAACATATAGGCTAGGGGAGAAAATGCATTTTCAACCTGAAAGTTATTGAGTGTTTGTAATCAACGAGCTGATCCTATGGAGGAGGGGGTCAGTCCTCCTCTTCCCCATCAAATAAATCACTGCAGGCTCACAAAGTCATTGCTCTGAGAGGCTAAATCTTTCAGCTTTTGCTCCTTTTTGTCCTGCAAACACAACACATATCCTTGCTGGCACACCTGTTTCTCTATGCTCCTTGCCTGGTAGTATCTAGCAAAACATATTTCATGTGTTACCTCTGAGGGCACATTTTGCTGATTTGACTTGAAGTATCTATAACTATGATGGAATTCTTGGCCTGACTCAGAAATCAGCTGCCTTTCAATCCCCTACCTAGAAGACCCTCTAAATCAAGGAGAATGGCAACATCAACTTGCTTTTGTGTCATTATATTATTTTTATTAACTAGCCTGTTATTATTTTAACATTGCAAAGCTACAAATAACTCAATCTGGGATAATGAAATCCATAGTGTGAAGGAAGTTTGGAATCAACAAGAGCCTTAGATCTCACATCTGTAGATAGTGCAGAGGGAGTACTGGAAACTCACCTTGATGATTGCAATGCACCAAGTTTATTTAATACTTTTGCCTTTTGATTTTAAGATGTTTGAAAAAACATTTAGGACATTTCATATCTTTTGCTCAAAGCTTATGTTTTGCTATATAAGCATGAACTATTTCATTTGTTCATGTATTAAGTATTTTTATTGAATACCTAGTATAGTCCAGGTACTATTCTAGGTGCTGAGGATACCAGAGCAAACAAGGATCATATGATGCTGTCCTGGAGCTTATACTGTTGAAGGTACATCAGACGGTAAATGAATAAATCAATAAATGAGGTAACTTCATGTTGCCTTGGGCTGTGATAAATATTGGACAGAGTTATACAATGGTGGCTGAGGGGTTTGATACCCTAGGTTGAGTGGTCAAGCAGCCCGTCTCCGAGGAGGTGATATTAGGTTTGAGACCAGCATGGAGGTTCCTTAACGAACTAGAAGTAGATCTGCCATGTGATCCAGGAATCCGACTCCTGGGCATATATCCAAGAAAACTCTAGCTTGAAAAGATACGTGTTCCTCCAGTATTCCTTGCAGCACTATTTCCAGTAGCCAGGACAAGGAAACAAACTAAATCCGATCAACAGATGAAGGGATAATGAAGATGTGGCATGTATACATAATGAAATATTACTCAGCCATAAAACCAATGAAATCATGCCATTTGCAGCAAGATGGATAGATCTAGAGGTTATCATACTAAGGGACAGACCAATATATGATATGGCTTATCGCTCAGTTCAGCTGCTCAGTCTTGTCCAGTTCCCTGTGACCCCAGGGCCTGCACCATGCCAGGCTTCCCTGTCCATAACCAACTCCTGGAGCTTACTTAAACTCATGTCCTCGAGTCGGTGATGCCATCCAACCATCTCATCCTCTGTCATCCCCTTCTCTTCCTGCCTTTAATCTTTCCCAGCATCAGGGTCTTTTCCAAACAGTCAGTTCTTTGCATCAGGTGGCCAAAGTATTGGAGCTTAAGCTTCAGCATCAGTCCTTCCAATGAATATTCAGGACAGATTTCCTTCAGTATTGACTGGTTTGATCTCCTTGCAGTCCAAGGGACTCTCAAGTCTTCTCCAACACCACAGTTTATAAGCATCAAGTCTTTGGCGCTCAGCTTTCTTTATAGTCCAACTCTCACATCCATACATGACTATTGGAAAAACCATAGCTTTGACTAGACAGACTTTTGTTGGCAAAGTAATGTCTCTGCTTTCTAATATGCTGTCTAGGTTGGTCATAGCTTTTCTTCCAAGGAGCAAGCATCTTTTAATTTCATGGGTGTAGTCACCATCTTCAGTGATTTTGAAGCCCCCCAAAATAAAGTCTGTCACTTTTTCTGCTGTTTCCCCACCTATTTGTCATGAAGTGATGGGACCACATGCCATGATCTTAGTT
Organism: Aepyceros melampus; assembly: GCA_006408695.1. Lineage (NCBI taxonomy): Eukaryota > Metazoa > Chordata > Mammalia > Artiodactyla > Bovidae > Aepyceros > Aepyceros melampus. The sequence goes on from SJXQ01002280.1 coordinate 72,154, forward strand.
TTTTGAATGTTGAATTTTAAGCCAGCGTTCTCACTCTCCTCTTTCACTTTCATCAAGAGACTGCTTAGTTCTTCACTTTCTGCCATAAGTGTGGTGTCATCTGCATATCTGAGGTTATTGATATTTCACCCTACAATCTTGATTCCAGCTTGTGCTTCATTCAGCCCAGTGTTTCTCATCATGAACTCTGCATAGAAGTTAAATAAGCAGGGTGACAATAGACAGCATTGATGTACTCCTTTCCCAAGTTGGAAGCAGTCTGTTGTTTCATGTCCAATTCTAACTGTTGCTTCTTGACCTGCATACAGATTTCTCAGGAGGTTATATATAAATATAAGCATATGCTATGCTAAGTCACTTCAGTTGTGTCTGACTCTGTGCGACCTTATGGACAGCAGCCCTCCAGGCTCCTCCATCCACAGGATTCTCCAGGCAAGAATACTGGAGTGGGTTGCCATTTCCTTCTCCAGTACCTGAATGCTGCTGCTGCTGCTGCTGCTAAGTCGCTTCAGTCATGTCCAACTCTGTGTGACCCCATAGACGGTAGCCCATCAGGCTCCCCCGTCCCTGAGATTCTCCAGGCAAGAGCACTGGAGTGGGTTGCCATTGCCTTTTCCAGCATATATATATATACTTATATGTGGACTCTGAAAAAAAATACAGATGAACTTGTTTACAAAACAGGAATAGACCCACAAACACAGAAAACAAACTCATGGTTATCAAAGGGGAAAGTGGGGAGGAACAAATCAGGAATTTGAGATTAACACATACACACTGCTATTATAAAACAAATAACGAAGACCTACTGGATAGCACAGGGAACTATACTGAATGTCTTGTGATAAACTATATGGGAAAGAATCTGCAAAATGAACAGGTATGTATGTATGCTTGGTTTCCCTGGTGGTGCAGAGGTTAAAGCATCTGCCTGCAATGTGGGAGACCTGGGTTCGATCCCTGTGTCAGGAAGATCCCCTGGAGAAGGAAATGGCAACCCACTCCAGTATTCTTGCCTGGAGAATCCCATGGACCGAGGAGCTTGGTGGGCTACAGTCCACACGGGTTGCAAAGAGTCGGACACGACTGAGCGACTTCACTTCACTATATACGTATAACTAAATCGCTGTGACACACACCTGAAATCAACTGGGCCTTTTAAACCAAATCTACTTCAATAAAAAGCAAATGAAGAAGAAGCAGCAGGCGAATGAAGATTTGGGGAAAGAATTTTGCAGCTACAGTGCTACCGTGACAGCCTAAGGCAAGTCTGAGGGGAGCCAGACTGAATCGGGGGGAGAAGGATGTGAGACAGCAGAGGACGTCATAGCCTGAGTGGCTTCCGAACACGAGAAATTCATCCCCGCAGTTCTGGAGGCTGGGCGGTCTACGAGCAAGTCACCAGCAGGTTTGGTGTCTGGTGAGGACACGCTTCCTGGGTCACGGATGGCCGTCTTCTCAGTGGGACGGAAGGGGTGGGGGGGGTTCTGGGTCACTTGTACGCGGGCACTCATCTCATTCATGGAAGCTCCAACTTCACAGCCTAATTACCTCCCAAAGCCCTCACTTTCTAATGCCATCACACTGGGGGTAAGGTTTCAACATACGGATTTGGGGGGGCATTCAAACACTCATCTAGAGCAGTCAGGGAAATAGCTTGAGCTATATTTTAAATGTAACAGGAAGCCATGTGTGGGGGATAGTAGGGTGTAGACAGCTGCAGAATGCCGCAGGTCCCCTGCTTCTGGAAGGCTGGGGCTCAGGAGGGTCCACTCTTGTGAGTCTACAGGGACTAAGTGTGGGCAGGAGTGCTTCCTTAAAGGAAATCCACAGTGTGACGAACAGAAGGCTGGAGGGTGGGCAGCAGGCAGCCAGGGCCACACAAGGCTATGCAGTCCAGTTACACGGCTAGAGCCCACTCTCAGCACACATTCTGCAGGCTTTCATACGTGGGCAAAAATAGTAAAAAAAAAAAAAAAAGAAAATCAGAATATCCGTTTCTATCTGTGTGTCCAAGTATCTATATATCTAACTATCCATCATTTCTATATGTAAGGGCCCAGAAAGGGGATGTCCCAGAGGGCATTATTTTCTAGAATTTTGGGAGAATGTGAGGAGAAGGCAATCCAAGCAAGGATCTATTTATACTCAACTTTTAGAGACTTTGTCAGTAAAAATGAAGTTATGTTTCAACTATCCACTTGAGTCGGGCTTCACCCAAAGTGGAGGTAGTTGTTGCTGTTTAGTCGCTGAGTCATGTTCAATTCTTTGTGACCCCATGGGTTGCACGCCAGGCTTCCCTGTCCTTTGCTATCTGCTGAAGTTTACTCAAAATCATGTCCATTGAGTCAGTGATGCCATCCAACCATCTCATCCTCTGTCGTCCCCGTCTCCTCCTGCCCTCAATCTTTCCCAGTGTCAGGGTCTTTTCAAATGTTTATTAGAGCTTCCGTTTCAGCATCCGTCCTTCCAATGAATATTCAGGATTGATTTCCTTTAGGATTGACTGGTGGATCTTCTTGCAGAAGAGAAGACTCCCCTCAAGAGTCTTCTCCAGCATCACAATTCAAAAGCATCAATTCTTCGGCACTCAGCTTTCTTTATGGTCCAACTCTCACATCCATACATGCCTGCTGGAAAAACCAGGGAAGCAAATGGCGTATTAACGAGGGGGTTGCCATTGCAGAGAACTGGGGATACTGTGCAGCACCTGTTTTGTAACTGTGTCTCCAAGAGGAAGGTGGCTGGGGTGTTTATCCACCAGCTTCCATTCCTCTTTGTTTGAGGGTCTTTTCTGGAGTAGTAACACACAGGTTTTTCCAGTCTGCTCTTCATTACAGAGTCCAGAGAGTGCTTCCAAGTGGAAGCAGCAGGAAGCTGTGACATGTTTGGGTACTGTGTTACTGAGTCTAAGCTTGTAGTGCTTACCTCATGAGAGACCAGTAATTAAGGGGTAAGTAGTTGGGGCAAAGCATAATGACTTTGGAAAGTCAGCAAACTGAGTAGCTGGTGGGCTCATTTCCCGAAGAACCACCTTGCCTGAGTTAGAATTTAGGCTCCTCTTATACTGAAAGGGGAGGGAGTAAAGTCAAGCACGTCCTGGTTCCCATCAGCCTCCACAGAGTGTGCATGCTAAGTTGCTTTAGTTGGTCTGACTCTTTGCAACCTTAAGCTGGTCACTTCCATTGGTCTGACTCTGTAGCCCGCCAGGTTCCTCTGTCCATGGGATTCTCCAGGCAAGAATACCGGAGTGGGTTGCCATGCCCACCTCCAGGGGATCTTCCCCACTCAGGGATCGAACCTGAGTCTTCTGTCTCCTGCATTGGCAGATGGGTTTTTTACCATTAGTGCCACCTAGGAAGCCCCCAGCCTTCAGAGGGGATGTGTTAATTTCTTCCTTCCTGCAGTCATTCACAGGTGGGCCTGGTCAGGATGTTTCTTGTGGGATTAACAAAGGTATTTTAGCTTAATGCTCATTACCTGGGAGGCAGGGCTCCCAGAGATGGGCTGTTGTGTATATTTTAAACGTACAGTGACATCCCTTTAGTGACTAATCTATAATAGCATACAAAATGTTCTTTCCTATTACACTGGTGGTGACATCAGAGGTGGGCTCCAGGATATGGACAGGACACCTATATGGAAACTTAATGGAACCTCAGGTATAAATGATGCTGGTGATATCCTGCTGTTTAATTTCCCATTCATGACCCAGGGGGGCTCCTGCTCATTTAGGACACACTCACCACAGACCCTGTGATGGTCCTTCATCTGGGGTGGCTTTTAAAACCTTCTGCAGCAGTTGTCATAGTAACTCTACCTGTAGTTGCAGGGTCTCTGCCCTTGAGGATCCCCTTCCCTTGGGGGTCCCTCTCTGATACCCGCCTTCTTATGCCCCTCCCATGTCTAAAGACGGTGGTCATTTGTTCAGACTGAAACTTTGCATATGGAGCTGGCTTCCCGGGACAGCTGGGAATTCCCGAGGGCAGGAGAGTGGAGGGGATGCCTTCGTGCACCGCTGATGGCCCCTCCAGACCCAGGCACCCACCCCCCTGCTGCTGAGAGCTCTCCGCTAAGAGCTTGTCCTGGGGTTGCCATCATCAGAGGGCGCACCCTCCCAGCAGGTTACACTTCCTCCCGGGCCAGCCTATAGCCAGTGGCTGGGTGATGCAAGGCTGCAAAGGCCAGATCCCTGTGCCCGGATTCAGGGAGAGCCCAGGAGAGCCGGCCCGGCTCTGGGGCTCGCTGATGAGCAGACTGAGGCCTCTGCCACAGGCGCATCCAAGTCTGCCCGCTCCCTCTTCCGGGTCCTGTTTCCTTTACTCCCGCACAGAAGCGGACCTCCGAAACACCCCCCGGTGCATTTGCTGTGCCTAAATCTGTGTCAGAGTCTGTTTCCTGAGGAATCTGACTTCAGGGCCCGACGAGGGACAAGTGTTGACGTCTGCTTATTTGGTCCTCATCTCCTTCCCCAGTAACATCCGAGAGTCTAAACGGGGCCCCCACTGAGATTTCTGGAAACTGGAAGGTCATTGAGCATCTCGTTTTTGGAGAGTCCAAGAGTGAGCGCTTTCACTGCAGAGCCCTTGCCATCAGCCCTGTCATGGAGAAGAGCCCTCCGGATACCCACGGAGTCGTAGTAAACAGATGGCGCCCCGTGGCTCCTGGAGCCAGCCAAGTTCAGAATGGTCTGTCAAGTGGTGAAATGTTTTCCCTGAGATGTTTATGACTGTAGAGTGTGTGACGAGGCCAACATATATCAAGAAATGTAGACAAGGAAGGACAGCCTCCAAAAGGGGGAAGGAAATAAGAAGCCTTTAAGTCGTGGATTTAATATTCTTGGAAACAGAAATGAATGATTTAAAGCTTATTTGTTTATGTTTGTTTACCGTTCAGTGCCTGGTGTTCCTAGGAAGGAATCTGCTTCACAATTTTAGGAGTCTGTTTTACATACCAAATACCACCTTACACCTTCTCACCCAGAGAGCATAAGGCCATCCATCTACAGAGGCATACTCTCAAACTCATGTTTGTCTACACTGCAAAGCTAATATCATACAAAGGGAGGGAAAGGCATGAAGACACTGACCTTAATAAATTCTTTGTTATTGAAATAATTTGTTGGAGGAAGGTGAACACAGCACAAGAATTTCTATAAGCTTTCAGAGTCTGCTTGCCCAGATGACTGAGCAGACCACAATATGAGTTTTCATTTTTCTCTTGCTTCCTACCAAACTCAACCTTGGGTTGGTGGACATTGAAAATCCAGCAGCAGAAATTATACCCTAGGTTAAATATTTAAATTTTTTTTTTTATCTGCAAAGCATAGATGACTGATTTAACTATCAAATTATAATGTTAAGAAAACTTACGGGAAAATGATTTTCCCAGTGTTCTAAAAATATAGTACTGTAGGTTGATAATAGCATAATAAGTTTAAAGGGGCATCTGTGCAGGCATAGACACCAAATTTTAGACTCCTGTGATCTGACACAAGCTGTGTAAGAGAACATTTTATTATATTCAACCTCAAGACCCAACATCAGGAGCTAGGTTTTATAATAACTTCAGCTCATCCAAATTATTTTACTTTATGAAGTTTTGCAATGAGGTGACCATTTTATGAATCTAGTGGATTCTTTCTATCTCAAATATTGAATTTGGTGAAAAGAGGCTTTGGACATCGAGAATTCAATATCGCATTAACAAGGATGCTGACTGCAATGTGGCATGTGATATTGAAATATGAGGCCAAGTTAAACGTCCATCGAAAGGGGAATGGCTTATAACTCATGGCACATGTTGGCAATGCATATTTTTGAATAAATGATGTAAATATACATCTGTTGGTCATGGAAACATGGCTATATCATGTTACTGGCTGATGAAAGCAGATTATAAAGTAGCATGAATAGTATAATTAATTTATATGCAATTGTGTATAGTAAGTAAGTAAGTAAGTGTTAGTCGCTCAGTTGTGCCTGACTCTTTGCAACCCCATGGACTGCAGCCCACCAGGCTCCTCTGTCCATGAGATTTTCCAGGCAAGGATACTGGAGTGGGTTGCCATTTCCTTCTCCAGGGGATCTTCCCAACCCAGGGATCGAACCTGGGTCTCCTGTACTGCAGGCAGACGCTTTACCAACTGATTAATAGATAATAATAAGCACAAAAATATTATATATATTTTTACATAATAGTGAGGGGTTCATCAAGTGCTAGTTGTGATTATCTCTACTTAAAGAGTAGAATTTCAAATGACATTTATTCTTTGTAATTTTTAAAAATAAATATACATTCATTTTACAAAAAATTAGAACTATATAGCATTCAGCAATCCGTATGATCCAACAATCCCATTCCTGGGCATGTATCCAAAAAGGATGAAAACCCAAGAAGATACGCACCCCAGTGTTCATGGGAGCATTATTAAGAACAGCCAAGGGGAGGGGTGAAGTCAGGAGTGGGGTGAACCTATGCACACTCTCTGTATAAGATAGACAGTCGATGAGGACCTTCTGTACAGCACAAGAAACTCTACCCAGCACGCTGTGGTGACCCACAGGAGAAAACAATCTAAAAAGGAGTGAATACACGTCGTGCATAACTGAGTCCCTTTGCTATACACCTGAAACTAATCCAGCACTGTAAATCAACTGTACTCCAATAAAATTACAATACTAAAGAAAGAACAGCCAAGACATGGAAGCCACCTGAACGGCTATCTCCAGATGAATGGACAGAGATGGTGCACATGTTATATAATATATACTTAATATATACAGTGTACATAACATATAAAATGGAATACTGCTGCTGCTGCTGCTGCTGCTGCCAAGTCGCTTCAGTCTCTGTGCGACCCCATAGACGGCAGCCCACCAGGCTCCCCCGTCCCTGGGATTCTCCAGGCAAGAGCACTGGAGTGGGTTGCCATTTCCTTCTCCAATGCATGAAAGTGAAAAGTGAAAGTGAAGTTGCTCAGTTGTGTTCGACTCTTAGTGACCCCATGGATGGCAGCCCACCAGGCTCCCCTGTCCCTGAGATTCTACTCAGCCATAAAAAGAATGAAGGTCTTCCTTTCTGCAACAATGTGGATGGTCCTTAGAGAGTACTATGCTTAGTGAGTTTGAGTCACTCTACTTTTTCACTTTTGAGTGGAGAAATAGAAAAGTATGAAATAATTTACCTTAGGGTTGTTATGCAGATTGGGGATTGGTTCTGCTTTTAAGTGTTGCAGCTTTAACAATGATCACAGCAGCAGCAGCATCAACATCCAACATTCACTGAGCACATGCTATGTGCTAAATCCTGTTCCAGATATTCATGTCTAATTTTTATCTAAATGATGCTTGTACATAGCATAATAAATTGATGAATGGGGAAAAGAAAAGAAAAACTGTATTGTTATTATTATAGTACAAGGTTGATAATAAAATACCATTTTCCTGTTCCAGCTTCTTCAACTTTGAATGCCCCATCCCCAGAGATAATCACTTTTAACTATTTTAGTTGTTTATTCTACTATTTACCTCCATATTTTAAAATGACAAGCTTATATTACTATATCTCTAATTTTTCACTTTAAATGTTATTTACTGACTTCCTGCCTTGGAAGATGAGGTTTGGCTTTACAATGGCATCTTTCGCAATTCTCCCTCCTTTAATTATAGTTATTTCAAAGCTTTTGGAAAAACTCAATTTCAGCATTTGCTTTATTATGACCTTGTAAATATTACAGATGACACTTTTATGTCTTGTTTGGTTTTTCTTGGAGTTAATAATTGCATCATTTTTTAAAATTAGCTTGTTACATAACTATCACTAATTCTTCACACTCTAAAAAGCATAACACGCCTCCAGTTCAATCAAACATGTTAGGTAACAGTTAATCTTATTTTTTGCTCCTCTAAGAAACTGAAGAAAGCTGAGTGCTGAAGAATTGATGCTTTTGAACTGTGGTGTTGGAGAAGACTCTTGAGAGTCCCTTGGACAGCAAGGAAATCAGTCCTGAATATTCACTGGAAGGACTGATGTCCAAGCTGAAGCTCCAATATTTTGGCCACCTGATGCGAAGAACTGACTCATTAGAAAAGACCCTGATTCTGGGACAGATTTAAGGCAGGAGGAGAAGGGGAGGACAGAGGATGAGATGGCTGGATGGCATCACCGACCCAAGGGACGTGAGTCTGAGTGAACTCCGGGAGTTGGTGATGGACAGGGAGGCCTGGCGTGCTGCGATTCATGGGGTCGCAAAGAGTCGGACACAACTGAGTGACTGAACTGAGGCGACTGGCACCCTTGATCCTCCTTTTCGTGTATCAGCAAGTCACTGCACAGCTATATTGGACACCATGTTCCACCACCACCTTCAGAATTGCTTCTTTCTTCATTTCTATGTTTTCTATTTTTTGGTTTCACTTGCATGTTTTCTTGGGTGTTATAGTAATGTTCTTCCTGGGAAAGAGTGCATGGGAGTAAAGTTTTTGAGACCTTGTATATCTTAAAATGTCCTTATTCTATCTCACCCTTGACTGGTGGTTTGCCTGGGTATAGAATTGTAATGTGAACCTCATTTTCGCTTCAGGTTTTGACATCATTGCTTTATTGTCTTCTGGCTTTCAATGGTGCCAATAAAAAAAAAAACTGATGTCATTATTTTTGTCAGCCCTTTGAATCCACTTCAGTTCAGTCGCTCAGTCATGTCTGACTCTTTGCAACCCCATGAATTGCAGTACGCCAGGCCTCCCTGTCTATCACCAACTCTCGGAGTTCACTCAGACTCACGTCCATTGAGTCCGTGATGCCATCCAGCCATCTCATCCTCAGTCGTCCCCTTCTCCTCCTGCCCCCAATCCCTCCCAGCATCAGGGTCTTTTCCAGTGAGTCAACTCTTTGCATGAGGTGGCCACAGTACTGGAGTTTCAGCTTCAGCATCATTCCTTCCAAAGAAATCCCAGGGCTGATCTTCAGAATGGACTGGTTGGATCTCCTTGCAGTCCAAGGGACTCTCAAGATTCTTCTCCAACACCATAGTTCAAAAGCATCAATTCTTCGGTGCTCAGCCTTCTTCATAGTCCAACTCTCACATCCACACATGACCACTGGAAAAACCATAGCCTTGACTAGATGGACCTTAGTCGGCAAAGTAATATCTCTGCTTTTGAATATGCTATCTAGGTTGGTCATAACTTTTCTTCCAAGGAGTAAGCATCTTTTAATTTCATGGCTGCAGTCACCATCTGCAATGATTTTGGAGCCCCCCAAAAAGAAAGTCGAACACTGTTTCCACTGTTTCCCCATCTATTTCCCATGAAGTGATGGGACTGGATGCCATGATCTTCGTGTTCTGAATGTTGAGCTTTAAGCCAACTTTTTCACTCTCCTCTTTCACTTTCATCAAGAGGCTCTTTAGTTCCTCCTCACTTTCTGCCATAAGGGTGGTGTCATCTGCATATCTGAGGTGATTGAAATTTCTCCCGGCAATCTTGAGTCCAACTTATGTTTCTTCCAGTCCAGCATTTCTCATGATGTACTCTGCATAGAAGTTAAATAAGCAGGGTGACAATATACAGCCTTGACGTACTCCTTTTCCTATTTGGAACCAGTCTGTTGTTCCATGTCCAGTTCTAGCTGCTGCTTCCTGACCTGCATACAGATTTCTCAAGAGGCAGGTCAGGTGGTCTGGTATTCCCATCTCTCAGGTCAGGTGGTCTGGTATTCCCATCTCTTTCAGAATTTTCCACAGTTTATTGTGACCCACACAGTCAAAGGCTTTGGCATAGTCAATAAAGCAGAAATAGACGTTTTTCTGGAACTCTTTTGCTTTTTCCATGATCCAGCAGATGTTGGCAATTTGATCTCTGGTTCCTCTGCCTTTTCTAAAACCAGCTTGAACATCAGGGAGTTCATGGTTCATGGATTGCTGAAGTCTGGCTTGGAGAATTTTGAGCATTACTTTACTAGCATGTGAAATGAGTGCAATTGTGCAATAGTTTGAGCATTCTTTGGCATTGCCTTTCTTTGGGATTGGAATGAAAACTGACCTTTTCCAGTCCTGTGGCCACTGCTGAGTTTTCCAGATTTGCTGGCATATTGAGTGCAGCACTTTCACAGCATCATCTTTCAGGATTTGAAATAGCTCAACGGGAATTCCATCACCTCCACTAGCTTTCTTCATAGTGATGCTTTCTAAGGCCCACTTGACTTCACATTCCAGGATGTCTCGCGCCAGATGAGTGATCATACCATCGTGATTATCTTGGTTGTGAAGATCTTTTTTGTACAGCTCTTCTGTGTATTCTTGCCACCTCTTCTTAATATCTTCTGCTTCTGTTATGTCCATACCATTTCTGTCCTTTATTGAGCCCATCTTTGCATGAAATGATCCCTTGGTATCTCTGATTATCTTGAAGAGATCTCTGGTCTTTCCCATTCTGTTCTTTTCCTCTATTTCTTTACATTGATCATTGAATAAGGCTTTCTTATCTCTTCTTGCTATTCTCTGGAACTCTGCATTCAGATGCTTATATCTTTCCTTTTCTCCTTTGCTTTTTGCTTCTCTTCTTTTCACAGCTATTTGTAAGGCTNTATCTTCTGCTTCTGTTAGGTCCAGACCATTTCTGTCCTTTATCGAGCCCATCCTTGCATGAAATGTTCTCTTGGTATCTCTAATTTTCTTGAAGAGATCTCTAGTCTTTCCCATTCTGTTCTTTTCCTCTATTTCTTTACATTGATTGCTGAAGAAGGCTTTCTTATCTCTTCTTGCTATTCTTTGGAACTCTGCATTCAGATGCTTATATCTTTCCTTTTCTCCTTTGCTTTTTGCTTCTCTTCTTTTCATAGCTATTTGTAAGGCCTCCCCAGACAGCCATTTTGCCTTTTTGCATTTCTTTTCCATGGGGATGGTCTTGATCCCTATCTCCTGTACAATGTCACGAACCTCATTCCATAGTTCATCAGGCACTCTCTCTATCAGATCTAGACCTTTAAATCTATTCCTCACTTCCACTGTATAATCATAAGGGATTTGATTTAGGTCATACCTGAATGGGCTAGTGGTTTTCCCTACTTTCTTCAACTTAAGTCTGAATTTGGCAATAAGGAGCTCATGATCTGAGCCACAGTCAGCTCCCGATCTTGTTTTTGCTGACTGTATAGAGCTTCTCCATCTTTGGCTGCAAAGAATATAATCAATCTGATTTCGGTGTTGACCATCTGGTGATGTCCATGTGTAGAGTCTTCTCTTGTGTTGTTGGAAGAGGGTGTTTGCTATGACCAGTGCATTTTCTTGGCAAAACTCTATCAGTCTTTGGCCTGCTTCATTCTGCATTCCAAGGCCAAATTTGCCTGTTACTCCAGGTGTTTCTTGACTACTTTTGCATTCCAGTCCCCTATAATGAAAAGGACATCTTTTTTGGGTGTTAGTTCTAAAAGATGTTGTAGGTTTTCATAGAACCATTCAACTTCAGCTTCTTCAGCGTTAGTGGTTGGGGCATAGACTTGGATTACCGTAATACTAAGCGCAGGCGGCTGTGGCCGGTGCACTAAACACAGCCAAGAGGATCTACCCCACATCTGAGGTCAGGGCAGCGGCCGAGAGTGCCAAGCTGCGAGTGCAGGAACCGCGGAGAAAGAGCTACCCCGCATCTGAGGCCAGGGAGGAGCCACCGCACATACAAGGAGAGGTGGCTGCACAGGAGGACCTAGAGGAGCTCTCCCACATGAAGGTCAGGACGGGCGGTGAGGAGACCCCCGCGTCCAAGGCAAGGAGCAGTGGCTGCGCTTTGCTGGGCAGCCGTGAAGAGATACCCCACACCCAAGGTAAGAGAAACCCACGTAAGATAGTAGGTGTTTCAAGAGGGCATCAGAGGGCAGACACACTGAAACCATACTCACAGAAAACAAGTCAGTCTAATCACACTAGGACCACAGCCTTGTCTAACTCAATGAAACCAAGCCATGCCTGCGGGGCAACCCAAGACAGGCGGGTCATGGTGGAGAAGTCTGACAGAGTGTAGTCCACTGGAGAAGGGAATGGCAAGCCACTTCAGTATTCTTGCCTTGAGAACCCCATGAACAGTATGAAAAGGCAAAATGATACGATACCAAAAGAGGAACTCCCCAGGTCAGTAGGTGCCCAATATGCTACTGGAGATCAGTGGAGAAATAACTCCAGAAAGAATGAAGGGATGGAACCAGAGCAAAACCAATACCCAGCTGTGGATGTGACTGGTGATAGAAGCAAGGTCCAATCCTGTAAAGAGCAATATTGCATAGGAACCTGGAATGTCAGGTCCATGAATCAAGGCAAATTGAAAGTGGTCAAACAGGAGATGGCAAGGGTGAACGTCGACATTCTAGGAATCAGTGAACTAAAATGGACTGGAATGGGTGAATTTAACTCAGATGACCATTATATCTACTACTGCAGGCAGGAATCCCTCAGAAGAAATGGAGTAGCCATCATGGTCAACAAAAGAGTCTGAAATGCAGTACTTGGATGCAATCTCAAAAACGACAGAATGATCTCTGTTTGTTTCCAAGGCAAACCCCTTGAATAGGATCATTTTATTTCCCTTTAGAAACTTATTAGGGCCTCTTTATGCGTACTATCTTGAAATTTCAGTGTGTTTTGACTTCTGAGTTCATTTGGCCTGCTATATCAAGATATTTGTATACTGGGTAATTTATAAACAGCAGAAATATATCTCTGACAGTTCTGGAAGTTAAGCCCACAGTCCCGGCTCTAGCAGATTCTGTGTCTGCTGAGAGCCCACTTCCTGAGTCATAAGCAGCCTTCTTCTCACTGTGTTTCACAGGTGTGGAAGGCTGAGGAAGCTCTCTGGGGTCCTGTTCATTATGGCACTGACCCCATTCAGGAGGGCTCCACCTTCATGACCTAACCAACTCTCAAAGGCCCTGCATCCACATCCAGTGGGGAAACAGGTCTCAACCCGTGAGCTGTATGAGGACAGTAACAGCCCATGCGTTTGTGCGCACACTCACCTCAGTCCCGTCTGACTCTGCAGCCCCACGGACTGTACCCGCCAGCCTCCCCTGTTCACAGGTTCCCCAGGCAAGAACACTGGAATCATGGTCTTCTCCAGGGCATCTTCCCAGCTCAGGGTATGAACCCAAGTCTCCTGCATTGCAGGAGAATTCTTTACTGCTGAGCCACTGGGGAAGCCCAATAATCCATAGCATTTACTAATATTTTTTTTAAATTTTATTGTGCAGAATACTCCATCAGTTCAGTTCAGTTCAGTCACTCCTTTGTGTCCGACTCTTTGTGACCTCATGAATCGCAGCACACCAAGCCTCCCTGTCCATCACCAACTCCCAGAGTTCACTCAGACTCACGTCCATCGAGTTGGTGATGCCATCCAGCCATTTCATTCTCTGTCGTCTCTTTCTCCTCCTGCCCCCAATCCCTCCCAGCATCAGAGTCTTTTCCAATGCAAAGTCAACTCTTCGCATGAGGTGGCCAAAGTACTGGAGTTTCAGCTTCAGCATCATTCCTTCCAAAGAACACCCAGGACCGATCTCCTTTAGGATAGACTGGTTGGATCTCCTTGCAGTCCAAGGGACTCTCAAGAGTCGTCTTCAACACCACAGTTCAAAAGCATCAATTCTTTGGCACTCAGCTTTCTTCCCAGTCCAACTCTCACATCCATACATAGTCCCTTTCAATGTGGAAATTCAAATCTTGATATTCTGAAAAATTTCTCCAGTAGTTTCTCCTTTTTCTGGTTAGTATGTTTATTATTTTAGATAAAATCTGAAATGTTAGCAAGTTAAGTATCAGCTAAGGAAATAACAATAGGAACTATTATCACGTGAGGTAAGACACAAGCTTTAGAATCCTTTCATGCTGAGCATATAGCGACACCAAATTACCAGAGTAAAAATATTCAAATTCTTGCCACAGAGTCTAGTGGTTTTCTTTAAAAATTTCTTCCCATCTCTCTTCTCTGTTCTCATTTTCTGAAAAGACTGGATGCTGAACTTCCTGAGTTTCTTATATCTTTTTTCCATTTTTTACTTCTTTACATATTTTTCTCCATTCTAAAATATTGCCTCAACTATATATTTCAGCCTTTTCAGTATTGTTTCAGTTTCTGCCATTATATTTTTAATTCTCAAATACTCTTCTGTGGACTCTGGACCACACTACCTGTATTCATAACCAAGCTCTGCTCCGTGATCTTGGTCAAGTTATTTAACCTCTCTGTGTCCATTTCCTCATCTGTAAAATAAGGATAACAGAACCTAACTCACGGGGTTGTTATGATGATTAAATGGGTTAATATTCATGGAGCACTTAGTGTATCACCTGGCATATATTGAGTTCTTTTCAAATTTCAAGATAAATACAATAAATACATAAATAGCATTCTGTCCTTTCATGGATTTATTTTTTTCTGGAAACGTCCTGGCCTTTTATTTATCTTTTGGAAGCTTTATGGCCTTCTGCGTTGTTGGTGTTTCTTCTGTTACTTGTTTTCGTCCTTGTCCTTCATATTAGAAGGACATCTTCTCAAGTGTCTGGTGATTCCTGGGCGCAGGTTCGTCTTTAAGAGGAAACTATATGAAGCCAGTGAGCAGCTGTGTACGTGTGTACTTGTTTTCTCCTGCTGCCTGAACAGACTACGAAAAATGCAAGCCACAAAACAACACAAAGATGACAGTTCTGCAGGTGGAAGCCCCACACGGCCTCTCGGGGCTCAAGTCCAGGTGGAAGCCCCACACGGCCTCTCGGGGCTCAAGTCCAGGTGGAAGCCCCACACGGCCTCTCGGGGCTCAAGTCCGGGTGGAAGCCCCACACGGCCTCTCGGGGCTCAAGTCCAGGTGGAAGTCAACATGGCCTCTCGGGGCTCAAGTCCTGGCATTGGCAGGGCTGCCTTCCTTCGTGGAAGCTCTAGCGGAGGATCCGTTTCTTCAGCTTTTCCAGTTTCTGGAGGTTGCCTTCATCTCCTGGGTCCCCTTTAAAGATGGTTCTCCATCTTTAAAGCCAGCAATCGCATGTTAAGCTTTTCATAACCCACACCAGCGTTGCCAGTCACCTTTCCCTCTGACTTCCCTCTTTGCCTCTATCCTTTAAGGATCCTTGTGGCGACATTGGGCCAACACGGAAAACCCGGAATGATCTGTCTATTTCAGGGGTGGTGAATTAGGAACTTTATTCCCTCTGTCACTTTAATTCCTCTTTGTCACATAAGCGCTGACACATCAGGTTCTGAGGACTGAGCCGTGGGCGTCTTTGAAGACACGTCATCCTGCCTCCCGCTGCGTGTGTGTGAGTATCACCAGCTTCTGGGCGCCACTGAGCAGTGATCTTGCTCTCTCATGCTGTGGCCCCGACTGTCTTCGTCTATAGGTCTCTTCTCTAGGATGAGTCAGCTCACCTGGAGAGGATTAACAGAAGCCCTGCCAGTGGGTGGGTCAGGGCACCAAAGCCGCTGTCTGCATCCTGAAGCTTGATGGAGGAGTCCCACCATTTGGCCGGTAGACTATCCTCAACTCCAGTCTCCAAAGCCAGGACTCTCCTGCTTTCTCTGTTTTCCTGGTGATCCCAGGTCAGAGCCACTTAAGAGGGTGAAACTCCAATCTCTTTCTGAGATGAGAGAGGGACAGTCAGTTGTCGGGAGCACAGGAGGAATGCAAGAGAACTGATTCC
This sequence comes from Aepyceros melampus, assembly GCA_006408695.1. NCBI lineage: Eukaryota > Metazoa > Chordata > Mammalia > Artiodactyla > Bovidae > Aepyceros > Aepyceros melampus. Next base: position 87,830 of record SJXQ01002280.1, read on the forward strand.
TCCCTATGCAAACATTTCTTCTTCTTCTTCTTCTTTTTAAAAACTTACTTTGGCCATAACTTCAGCCATATTGTGAAATTTGCCTTCAGCAGAAGAGTTTCCTTATACTCTTCACCCAGATTCCCCAGAATCACCCAGGATGGTTAACAGTTGCCTTATCATTCTTGCTCTCACCATAAAAGCAGGCCGGATCCTGTTTCCTGACATATGCCTCAGTTTCCTATTGCTGTGTTACCGCAAACTTGATGGTTTAAACAACACAAATTTATTATCTTATAGTTATGAAGGTCGGAGTTTTCAGATTGGCTTTCTTGGGCTAAAATGAAGGTGTTGCAGGACGTTCTTCCCACTGGGGGCACTAGAGGAGAGTCCACTTCCTTGCCTCGTTCAGCTTCCGGGCGTCGCTGCAGCCCGTGGCTTGTGCTGGCTTTCTCCACCTTCTCAGCCAGAAGACTAGCCTCTCCATGTCTCTGTCTGACTCCAATCCTTATTTTGCCCCCCTCTTCCACTTTCAAGGATGTTTGAGGTAGCATTGGGCCCACCTGAATAATCCAAGATAAACTTCTAAAAGTCACGTGAGTAACAGTCTCAATTCCATCTACAACCTTAATGCCCTTTGTCACCTATGGTAACATATACAGAAGCTTGAAGATTAGAATATAGACATCTTTGGGGGCCCATGTACCTGTCATTCTTGAACCAAGTCAATATTTTTAGAATAACGAGATATTCTAGGCTCATTTTGTACTTCCCCTACCCCTGCCTTGGAATTATCCATCTGTTACCTCATTTAATCTTTATAACAACAAGGATGATAGATGCTAGTATTCCTCTTGTTGGGTAATGAAGTACTCTGAAATGTAGAGAGGTTAATCACCTAGCCCATGATCACATAGCTGAAAAGAGACTGAGATCAAGAAAGGATGTGGGATCTAGGTATGTCCAAGTCTGTGCACTCAGCCACTAGATTGCTTGGTGGAGGATGGAAAGCTTCCCTTCCAAAGGCAAAACCCACTTCAAGCTATTGGTCTAGGGAAATAGAATCTACATGTACTATCAAATAGTATATATAAATATTTTCTAGTATATATCTGAGTTTGGGATTTTCAACTACAAATGGTAATTCACACATTCATATGGATAAGTGAATCACACATAATAAGTGCTTAACAATTATTTCTTGACTGATTGAACCATGAATTGCATAATAATATTCTTGTCCTTAGTAAGTGGAAATATATGTGCTGAGTTGCTTGAGATAAGTCGTTTTATCACAATTCAAACATACGTATTTTTACAATGCTGGTTTAATAACTGGGCTTTGGGGCTTCCCTGATGGTTCAAGTGACATGGACTCTGCCTGCCAATGCAGGAGACACAGGTTCAATCCCTGATTCAGGACGATCCCACATGTCCTGGAGCCACTAAGTCCATGTTGCACAACTGTTGAGCCTGTGAGCTAGAGCCCAGAGTCAGAACCACTGAGCATGCGGGCTGCAGCCATGGAAGCCAGCACACCTAAAGCCTGTGCCCCGCAACGAGAGAAGGCATCGCGGCGAGAAGCCTGTGCACTGCCGCTAGGCAGAGCCTCCGCTCGCCACAACTGGAGCAAAGCCCGTGCAGCCACAAAGACTCTGCACAGCCAAAAATAAAAAAAACCTTAAAAGAACTGGGCTTTTAGAACTGACTTATGTTCAAAACGTGGGCTTTAAGCAACTTGTTTGTTCACATCATTGACCTGAAGTTAGTGATTAATTGAAGAATTGACTTGGATAATATTTCCTCCACAACTTAATTAATGATGTTGATTTTGGCAGAACATTTATGTGTGTGTGTGTGTGTGTGTGTGTGTGTGCGTGCGTGCAAAGATACTTGTATGAATTAACAATATGGGCCAGACTTGATCGAGCCCAGTATAACAGGAAACTATTGGGATATTAACCACTCACCCCAACCGGTATTTATAATAGAAATAAGCCTTTACCAAAAAGCTTCTCCAACAGGCCTTGTAACTATAATGGCATGAGCAGGTGCTGCCACAATAAAGAAGCCAGACTCCCCATGAACCAATATTAAATTAAAAAAATCAATCAATCTGTGGTCTCCTTTCTGGCCTAGCATCATTTCTTCCAGTATTGGCAAACTCAGGGCTTATCAGTGTATCGCTAACAGGTTAGAGACCTTTATATTATTATTATCATTGAAATAGATTGAGCAGCTGGAACTTTTCCTTTCACAACTGCCACTTGAAATTGACATGTAAATGTCGATGGGACTCGTGGCCTGAGGGCAATGAGTAGAATTGTAATCTCCCTACAGCGACATTTGGGGTTCAGAATCAGGCAGCTCTTTGGTCCTAAAAGCTACCAGGAAATGGCAGGATTTTGCAGGGTGGGCTGGTAACTCCTCTGGGAGAGCCAAGACAGCTGTCTGTTCTTGAAAGACCCGATAATGTCCAGACCCGGGGTGTGGCCGCTGTGTGGTTCGGGTCCCCAAGGAGCGTGTCTGTAGCCCCCCTGCTTTTCCTGGCCTCCGCATTCTTCTGGGCTGTGGTCCACCCTTGGCTGCCCAGCGCACGTGAGCTGCTCTTTCTGTCTCTGTGCCCTTTCAGCTTCTGTGTCTACCCTGAGACCCGTGCACCCTTCCTCACACTCCTCCCTGCAGAGTTCATAAGGGCCAGGGAGCAGCACTCTTCCCGCTGTGGGCTGCCATGCCTGGCAATCCAGCTGGTTGTGAGGACTGCCCCTGAAGAATAGTTTGGGAGCCTGCTGCAGAATTTCCGCCATCAAGTAGGAAGACATGCTATCCTTAGGATCGCCATGATTCCACTCAGTGTCGGGGTGGCTCACAGATGTTTGTTGTCTGGGTTCTGAAGTTCTTACAGAAGAGCTGCCTATGATTCTGAACCCCAAATGTCACTGTAGGGCGATTACAATTCTACTCTGTCAGGATTTAGGCACTATACATGAGGTCTATCTAGAACAGTGGTTCCCTAACTTTCAAGTGTATAGAGATCAGCTGGTGGTATTTTAAAGTGCCGATTTGGAATCAGTAGGTCTCATGGGAACCCACGCTTATAACAAGCGTCTGTGTGACTTATGCCACTGGCCAGGATCACAGTTTGAGTGGCAAGAACTAGAGAGAGATGACTTGGAAATCCTCAGAAGTACCCCAGGCTTTTTTTTTTTTCTTCAGAGACCTGTGGAAAATGCATGTGGTCTAGAAGGAAACATGTGACATTTTTTTTTCATTAGAATTTTTAAAAAACTTGACTCTTCATTTAAATCACTGAACACTTAGCTAACTAGCCAAGAAGAAAAGATGTATATTATATGTGAGCCTTTTTTGGGGTTATGATTGTTCTGAAAATAGTGCCAACATAGCACTTTTATGATTATGTGTAAGTTATAAATTAAAAAAAAAAAGAAAATCAAACAACCATAAAAAGATGTAAGGATAAGTTAGTTTGTTACATCACCTCCACATACAATTTGGAACAAGAGAGAGATTTATGGATAGGTCATGTTTTGAAGAAATATATGAAGTATATAAATAAAGTATATTTATTTATTTATATACTTCATATTTGAAGTATATAAATAAAAATATAAATATATAATTTATATAAATTATATTTATATTTATTATATAAATAAAAATAAAAATCAAGAGCTGTTTACACAAAATTTAGATGGTATGTGGCCACTTGATGTGAAGAGCCAACTCACTGGAAAAGACCCTGATGCTGGGAAAGATTGGAGGCAGGAGGAGAAGGGGACGACAGAGGATGAGATGGTTGGATGGCATCACCGACTCATGGACGTGAGTCTGAGTGGACTCCAGGAGTTGGTGATGGACAGGGAGGCCTGGCGTGCTGCAGTCCATGGGGTCGCAGAGAGTCAGATACAACTTAGCGACTGAACAACAAGATCTTACAGATAGTCTAGAGACGATTTAAAGCATACAGGAGGACTGCATAGACATATGCGAATATCATGCCACATCATAGAGAGGGCTTGAGCACCCATGTGCCAGTCACTCAGTCGTGCCCGGCTCTTGGCAATCCCATGAACTGTAGTCCTCTTTCATGGACCAGGCTCCTCAGTCCATGAAACTCTCCAGGCAGGAATACTGAAGCCGGTAGCCACTTCCTTCTCCAGTGGATCTCCCCAACCCAGGGACTGGACCTGGGTCTCCTGCGATTGCATCTCTATTACCGTCTGAGCCACTAGGGCAGCCCTGAGCATCCATGTCTCAGCTTCTCACTCCAGTCGCTCAGTCGTGTCCGACCTTTGAGATCCCATGAACCGCAGCACTCCAGGCCTCCCTGTCCATCATTAACTGCCGGAGTTTACCCAAACTCATGTCCATCGAGTCGGTGATGCCATCCACCCATCTCATCCTCTGTCGTCCCCTTCTCCTCTTGCCCTCAACCTTTCCCAACATAAGGGCCTTTTCAAGTGAGTCAGCTCTTCGCATGAGGTGGCCAAAGTATTAGAGTTTCAGCTTCAACATCAGTCCTTCCAATGAACACCCAGGGCTGATCTCCTTTAGGATGGACTGGTTGGATCTCCTTGCAGTCCAAGGGACTCTCAAGAGTCTTCTCCAACACCACACTTCAAAAGCATCAATTCTTCAGTGCTCAGCTTTCTTTATAGTCCAACTCTCACATCCATACATGACCACTGGAAAAACCATAGCCTTGACTAGGCGGATCTTTGTTGACAAAGTAACGTCTCTGCTTCTTTTGGTATTTTGGAACTAATGCCCAGAGGGATGACTGTGTTTGGAGACAGGGTCTTTAAAGAGGTCATTAAGGTTAAATGTGGTCATTAGGGTGGGCTTTCATCCCTACAACTGGTGTCTTTATAAGAAGAAGTTGGGACACAGATACACACACAGACCACTGAAGACACAGAAAGAAGATGGCTATCTTCTTGCCAAAGAGAGAGGCCACAGAAGACACCAATCCTGATAGGTTGATCTTGAACTTCCAGCCTTCAGAATTTCTGCTGTTAAGCCACCCCGTCTGCTGTGCTTTGTTATGGCAGCCCTGGAAACTAATACATGACAAATAGAAATATAATGTGAGCCGTTTGTTGCTGTGTGGGGGCTGTGCTCAGTCGTGTCAGACCCTAAGACCCCATAGACTGTAGCTCACTAGGGTCCTCTGCCATGGGATTTTCCCGGCATGAATACTGGAGTGGTTGCCATTTCCTCCTCCAGGGCATCTCCCTGACCCAGGGATCAAACATCTCTCAGGAGGATTCTTTGCCCCTGAGACACCTCAGAATCTTAAATCTTCTAGTTGCACATTAAAATAGTAAAACAAAACAAGTAAAATTAATCATAATAGTATATTGTAGTTAGCACAATACATACCAAATACTATCAATATGCAACGAATAGAAAAATAATAGAGTATTTTACCTTCTTATTTTTAATACTAAGTCTTCAAAAGTGGTGTGTATTTCACTTACAGTTCAGTTGCTCAGTCATGTCCGACTCTTTGAGACCCCATGAACCACAGCATACCAGGCCTCCCTGTCCATCACCAACTCTTGGAATTCGCCCAGTCCCATGTCCATCAAGTCAGTGATGCCATCCAACCATCTCATCCTCTGTCGTCCCCTTCTCCTCCCACCTTCAATCTTTCTCAGCATCAGGGTCTTTTCCAATGAGTCAACTCTTCGCATGAGGTGGCCAAAGTATTGGAGTTTCAGCTTCAACATCAGTCCTTCCAATGAACACCCAGGACTGATCTCCTCTAGAATGGACTGGTTGGATCTCCTTGCAGTCCAAGGGACTCTCAAGAGTCTATAAGTCCCAACACCACACTTCAAAAGCATCAATTCTTCGGCACTCAGCTTTCTTTACAGTCCAACTCTCACATCCATACATGACCACTGGAAAAACCATAGCCTTGACTAGACGGACCTTTGTTGGCAAAGTAATATCTCTGCTTTTTCACTTACAGCACACCTCAAATTCCTCCAGCCACATTTTGCATGCTCCACAGCCTTATATGACCAGTGCCCTCTGTCTTGGACAGCACGGGTTTAGCAGCCCCAAACACTAATATAAATTTTGAAATTACCACTGCTTGTTTGACATGAGTCTGTGAAATCTTAGGCATAAATGGGAAGGGGCAGTAGAAATCTTTGCCTTCTCCTTATTGTGAATGATATCAACTTTCCCTGCCAAAGTCCAAGAGACTGGAGTCAGTGTTTTTAAACATTCTCCCTCTTTCAGTCACAAAGAGGTTATCATGAGGGAAGTGTGTGAACCAGTGTCCTCTATGGGAGCTCTTCATTCAGATATTTCCAGTCTGGTCGCAGCTATTAGGGGCTTCTCTGGTGGCTCAGAGGTTAAAGTGTCTGGCCGCAATGCGGGAGACCTAGGTTCAATCCCTGCGTTGGGAAGATCCCCTGGAGAAGGAAATGGCAATGCACTCCAGTATTCTTGCCTGGAGAATCCCATGGACGGAGGAGGCTGGTAGGCTATAGTCCACGGGATCGCAAAGAGTCGGACACGACTGAGTGACTTCACTTTCACTTTCTGCAGCTATTAACTTTTGCCAGGAGCTCACCACACAGCAGGTTTGGGGTGACGGCTGCCTCCGCCCTCTCATTGTTCAAGGCCCTTCCTATAGTCCCGTCTCTAAGACATTCCTGATCACTCTGGGCTTCACTGTCTCAGAATCTCCACAACATGTGGCATTTGAGCCGTATCCCCTAGCTTAAATGCATTTTGCCTTTTGTATCACTTATTGTTGTTTTGCAGGCATTTATCTTCGTTTTACAACGAGATTATAGGATGTATCATGGCCCTGAGGGAGGTGCATAGGTCTGGCCTTGAACCCTCTTTCTGCCATTTATAGGCTGTGTGCCCTTATATGATGGACTTAGCATATTTATGTCTTCATAAAATAGGAATTCAACTACCTACTTCACTGGGTCTTCATGGAGATTAAAAGCAAGAAGGTATTTAACCCTCTCTAGGTTCTCCATAAACAGTAGCTGACATTGTCCCTTATAAATTTCCAACTTATTGAGCATCTGCTGCTGCTGCTGCTAAGTCGCTTCAGTCGTGTCCGACTCTGTGCGACCCCATAGACGGCAGCCCACTAGGCTCCCCTGTCCCTGGGATCCTCCAGGCAGGAACACTGGAGTGGGTTGCCATTTCCTTCTCCAATGCATGAAAGTGAAAAGTGAAAGTGAAGTCACTGAGTCGTGTCCAACTCTCAGCGACCCCAAGGACTGTAGCCCACCAGGCTCCTCTGCCCATGGAATTTTCCAGGCAAGAGTACTGGAGTAAGGTGCCATTGCCTTCTCTGATTGAGCATCTATTAAATATAAATACAGTGTTCAGTCCTAGGGATTCAGCTGTGAACAAGAAAAACAGTAGTAACTTCTTGGAAACAAGGACCAAGCCTTACAGTTCTATTTCATGTTTCAAAATAGATGGCACAGAGTATGATAAACATTTAACAAATCCTTATTTATGTTACAGTATGCAACATAAATTGAAATTTTCAGAGTCCATTGTGAGTTTGGGGTGGTTGGGTACCTGATGGCCAGTGTAATAGGAATTTTCAGTGCCTCTTTGGTTTCCTTCTTGGAAGGCATTCTGCAGCATTTCCTTGGTTTGACTGAGTGTCAGCGTACCGATTTTTCAAGCGGTGTTTTGACAGCTCACGTCTGGAGTTACTTTCCTGTAAGTTTCACTCGACTCTCACTCTAGATTATTTTGGTGTTTAGTCTGAATTGCCAATGGGCACTCAAAACATTGAAAATTACATGAAAGGGCTACAGAACACAGGAAATTTTAGAACAGGAAATCTCTGTAAGTCTGGTTGAATCTGCAATTGTGTCACCCCATAATTACGTTCCTTTGTAATGCTTATCTCCTTAAAATATATAGTCTCTGTACAAAGACACATAGGCCTATGTTCAGGACACATATGATACCAATCTGAACCTGCAGAGCAGTTTGTACTGTAAATTTACCCCTGTCTTTGTAAAGGAATCCCACTAAAACTTATTTAATACCATATTCTTTCTGGGCTTAGGGACCAGCCTCCTCTTTTTTCTTTGTTTTTGGCTTTTAGTCCTTGCAAAGCTCCTTCTATCCTGCCAGCTTGGAATCCAGGACATTCTTCGTGAATTCCCTTTACATTCTCTCTCTCTCCTTTTTTTTTTTTAAACAGAGAAAAGTAGAACAACTTTGTTTCCAACCTTCGTAAATAATTAAGGTGCTCGAGTCCTTGTATCTTTCTGGTTGCCCTCTGTTGTACCTTCTTGATTCCGATAATATTCTTTTCATATTAATGCGATCCGTCTTGCAGGACCGCTCTCGCCGCATTCCAAATGGAACTCGCTGCAGCCCCTCCCGCTCCAACCCAGTAACTGCTGGTGACCTGCCTGCTGCGTCTGTGCAGCGCGGGGTTGTGTTCCTTCAGCTGCTGGAAGCTTCGCCTACCGATTTCTCTTCCTTTGCCATCTTTAGCATCCAGTGACCCAGACTCCAGCGCAGGCTTTGCCTCCTTTCTGTCAGCAGCAGTCGCCTGAATGGGGGAACTGCTCCCGCTAAGAGGCCGTGCCTTCCGAGGGTGGAAAGAGCTCGGTAGGGATTCGGAGATGCTGAGCGAACCCGATCGCCCTCACGAAAGGAAGAAGGAAGGAGATTGCTAGCGTTTTCTGGACGCAAAGGCAGCACCACGGAGGGCCTCGCCGTGCTGGCGCCGTCGCCAGACTGAGCGCTGCCCCGGGGCGCACACCCCAGGAGCCGCCGGGCGCTTTCTGCCAGCCTTTCCTGACACGCCGGCATTTTCCAGGTCTTCCCCGTGTCTCTACAACGTTCCTGGTCTGCTTCTCCGACGACTAGAACATTCCTTTCTCAACTCCAACACACTCTTTCTATCCACTCCAAGTTATTCTGCGTATGACCCCAAATAATTTCTTGTGCCTGGCCCTGGGATCAAGGTATTCAGAAGCTTTAAGCTCCCAGCGGCTCTTCACCGCTCCACTCACATCAGTCTTCTTCCACTGCTGCTGAAAGCCTCCAGCTGCTTGAGCTGGATCTTCCTGCTTGAAGGGGTTCAGCGCGTTCCTTCATTCGCCACCTGCCTGCCTCTGCTAGATCGGCCCTCAGTCACGCTTGTCCCCTGCTCCTGTTCCCCAGTCATCTCAGATTTCTGTTTTAAGATCTTCCCAGCATGATCCAAATCTCATTTCTCCATTTCTTTAAAGTATGGACTGAAAGTTCACCTTCTCTTAAAAATATGGCTTAAATCACTTCAGTCATTCACAAACCATTATACCAGTCTGATGCTTCTCTCAAATACACTCATGTAATCATGGTAAAACAGAAATATTTATTTAAAACCACACCTCCATGTAGAAATAGCTGTGCTCACTGTTGCTGTGCACATTTATTCCAGAAGGGCCAAAGCCACTGGGAAGTTGGGGAAGTTTTATCAATGATAGTCAGCTGATCCGCAAATTTGATCTCAAAAACCAGATAAATTCTAAGGATTTGTAATAACTTGGTTACTACATTGCTGACTTTTTTTTTTTTTTAGCAAGTCTGAAATTGCTTGAAATATTTGGTTAGCAACAACTTAGCTTTTTATCCAATGCTCCCTAAGTGGTGTTGCAGGTGGTGTGTGTGTGCTGATAGAGGGGTAGGGGTATCAAGATGAGCTAGGCAAGATCTTGAAGGACATGTGTTTGTGACCCCCTCTATACCATGCAGGTTGTCCTTTGATGGCCTTCTTGACCTCGGTGACTTTCTTGTCTCACTGATGGCAGCCACTCTATGTGACGGCTTTCATGGTATCCCGAGAGGCTGTTCTTCCAACAACCTCCATTGTAAGGTCATCACACTCCCTGAACTGCATTTCATGGCTGCCCAGTCATAACTCAGAGGGTAAAAAAATAAAACAACAGTCTACCCTATTTATGCATGCCTTCTTTCCCCTCACTTTCTACCTTTGGGAGAAAAAAGTAGAACATTCTTGCTGCTGGTGGATTTGGTGAGCAAAACTTTTATCCCCTAATAGTGATATTAAAAGTGCTTCCAAACTTTCAGAAGTGCATTTTGTTAATATGTGTGTAGAGCCTGTAGAACCCAATTATCAGGCAACCAGAACATTATAAAAATGTTGTATGCGGTGATGTTGGACTGTCTGTAAATGGTTGGATTGTGGCTGTGCTGTTTATGGGACACAGTGGGTTCTTTCTGCTGCTCTTTGGTACCGTTATAGAAAACTGTGTTTAGAAAGCAGAAGTTCTCACAATGGCAGCCAGCCAGAGGCAGGGCCTATGGCTAAGAAACTAGAACAATTGCCTTCTAAGAGTCCCAGACAGCTTCTCCCCAGGAAGATGGGAAGTCCAGATCACCTTTGGAGTTTATGCGGTTTTGACAGAACTAACAGGGGGTTGGTGGCCTCCACACCAGCCGTGGGCTCTGCGCCATGGATTTAACTTTCATGAGCAAATGATAATCTTCTCTGTGATCCAAGCCTCTGTTATATCCGGTTTCTATTGTTTGCAGCTAAAACTAATTCCTAACCGATGCAAGGAACTTATGGCAGCTATAAGTTGGCAGAGTTCAAAATATTCAAGTTATAATTTATAAATATTTCGAACTTACTTTTGATTCTACTTAGGAGACTGCAAGATCCAACCAGTCCATTCTGAAAGAGATCAGCCCTGGGATTTCTTTGGAAGGAATGATGCTAAAGCTGAAGCTCCAGTACTTTGGCCACCTCATGTGAAGAGTTGACTCATTGGAAAAGACTCTGATGCTGGGAGGGATTGGGGGCAGGGGGAGAGGGGGACGACCGAGGATGATATGGCTGGATGGCATCACTGACTCCATGGGCGTGAGTCTGAGTGAACTCTGGGAGTTGGTGATGGACAGGGAGACCTGGCGTGCTGCGATTCATGGGGCTGCAAAGAGTTGGACACGACTGAACGACTGGACTGAGTGACTGAGGAGGACTCTATGGCTCTGTGTGTCGTGTTTAAGATCAAGAGTAACAGTGAGGTGAAGGTGGGGTGAAGTCACTCAGTCGTGTCCGACTCTTTGCGACCCTGTGGACTGTAGCCTACCAGGCTCTGCCGTCCATGGGATTCTCCAGGCAAGAGTACTGGAGTGGGTTGCCATTTCCTTCTTCAGGGGATCTTCCCGACCCAGGGATCGAACCCAGGTCTCCCGCATGGAGGCAGACACTTTAACCTCTGAGCCACCAGGGGAGCCCAGAGTAACAGTAGCGATCAGTATCAGTATGGAAGTGTACTGTTCTACACTAGCATTTATTCGCACAGAAATTTAAAGCATGTTCACAGATCTGACTTCATCGGCTTACTGCAAGAAGCTTGGGTAAGAGTTTACTGTACAGGAAACTGCAGAGTTAACTGGGGTTCTAGTTTTGGATCGGCAGCGGCCAATCCTATGACCGTGGGTGAGTATGGTAGAGACCAATAGTCCCATTTTACAGAGTAGAAAACGGAAATATGATGGCGTCAGGTGGTTTTTCCAAGACCCTTAGATCTGCTGACCTCACAAATCTATTCCAAGCCTTAAAACTCTGTCTGCTGATGTGTCTTTGACCTTAGTTAAATACTGACTCCTCCTACCTCAGGGGCCCTGACCTGCCCCAGAGGTTTCTCTTCTGGAGATGAGAGGCTAAAGCTACAGGTGGAAGTGTTAGACAAGAGGAGGATGGGGACCTGAACAGCAGGACCAAGAGACCCAGGATGCAAGCAAGATGCCAGAGTGTTTCTATTTCTATGGGTTTAACATGCAAGCGACACGCGTCTCTCACTTGTCTTACAGGCGTGGCTCATTGGCTATTTCGACTTGTAATTCTAGATAGAGTAGATGACCCTGAAGTTTCTAGGTAGCTCAACCTGTCATGTGACTCCTTGGAAGAAAAATGATCAAACCAGCTGTCATGTGACTGTCAACCTAGAAGTAAATGCTGATTGACATGAGGAAGAGAGTTTTAGAGAACGAACCATCCATCTACTCATACACCTGCGTTAAAAAGTGGAATTTTTATAGAAAAAGGATGGATCTGATACACAAAATTATTAAGCAATAGACACATGCATGTGTAGTGATTGTGAGGTGAAATTAGGACAGCCGTTTTAAGGTAAGGCTCCAGATCCAAGGTACACAATATACTCACTGTTGGGCACACTTACTATTTCCATTTCAGCTTAAATTAATTAAAATAAAAATGAAAATGAAAAATTTTAGTTGAAAATTTAAATTAAAAGTTAATTAAACCAAAATGAAAATTTCGGATAAAAATTTAAGATCCAGTTCCTACATCACATTTGAAGGGCTTGGTTTTCACATGTGGCTAACGCCGAGCATACTGGACGATACAGATTATAGAACAATCCCCTCACCATGGGAGGTTCTATTTGACACTGCCGCTCTAGGTCAGTTCCAACTTTTGGATGCCTCCAACACATCTGAGACCTATAACATGGTCCCACTGAATACAGGGCCCACTGCGCCCACTGTGGTTACTCCCAGGGGGTGCTTCCTCTTCAGGGGAGACAAGCTTAACAGGGTCTGGCGGAGGGGTAGCTCCAAAGCGTTCCCAGGTTCCTCCCACATGTGTCCCCATGCATCAGGGTCTTTCTGAGAGCCACTGTTCCTGAAAGCTCAGGAGGCTGTCCTTCTCAGCCTTGGCTGCACGTTGAAATTCCCTGCAGAGTTTCAATCTTACTGATACCTGGGTCCCAGTCCCAGAAGTTCTTCCTTAACTGGGCATGAGGATTCTTAAGGACTTCCCTAGGGTATTTTAGTGGGCAGGCAAGATGAAACAAACAAACAAACAAACCCTGTTTTAGTGATACAGTTCAGTTCAGTCACTCAGTCATGACTGACTCTTTGTGACCCCGTGGACTGCAGCACGCCAGGCTTCCCTGTCCCTCACTGTCTCCCGGAGCTTTCTCAAACTCATGTCCATCAAGTCGATGAGGCCATCCAACCATCTCATCCTCTGTCGCCCCTTCTCCCGCCTTCAATCTTTCCCAGCATCAGGGTCTTTTCCAATGAATCAGTTCTTCCCATCAGTTCGCCAAAGTATTAGAGCTTCAGCTTCAGCATCAGTCCTTCCAGTGAACACCCAGGGCTGATCTCCTTTAGGATGGACTGGTTGGATCTCCTTGCAGTCCAAGGGACTCTCAAATGTCTTCTCCAACACCACAGCTCAAAAGCATCAATGCTTTGGTGCTCAGCCTTCTTTATGGTCCAACTCTCACATCCATACATGACTACTGGAAAAGCCATAGCTTTGACTAGATGAATGTTTTTCAGCAAAATGTCTCTGCTTTTTAATATACTGTCTAGGTTGGTCATCAGAAAAGGCAGTGGCACCCCACTCCAGTACTCTTGCCTGGAAAATCCCATGGACAGAGGAGCCTTGGAAGGCTGAAGTCCATGGGGTTGCTGAGGGTCAGAATGACTGAGCGACTTCACTTTCACTTTTCACTTTCACGCATTGGAGAAAGAAATGGCAACCCATTTCTCCAGTATTCTTGCCTGGAGAATCCCAAGGATGGAGGAGCCTGGTGGGCTGCTGTCTATGGGGTTGATCATAACTTTCCTTCCAAGGAGAAAGAGTCTTTTAATTCCTTGGCTGGAGTCACCATCTGCAGTGATTTTGGAGCCCCAAAAATAAAGTCTGTCACTGTCTCCTTTGTTTCTCCATCTATTTTCCATGAAGTGATGGGACCGAATGCCATGATCGAAGTGATAGGACCAGATGCCATGATCTTAGTTTTCTGAATATCGAGCTTTAAGCCAACTTTTTCACTCTCCTCTTTCTCTTTCAACAAGAGGCTTTTTAGCTCCTCTTCACTTTCTGCCATAAGGGTGGTGTCATCTGCACACCTGAGATTATTGATATTTCTCCCAGCAATCTTGATTCCAGCTTGTGTATCTTCTAGCCCAGTGTTTCTCATGATGTGCTCTGCATGCAAGTTAAATAAGCAGGGTGACAATATACAGCCTTGACGTACTCCTTTTCCTATTTGGGACCAGTCTATTGTTCCAAGTCCGGTTTTAGTGGTTACTATTTAGTAACTAACAGATATCACTTGGTTAATCCTGTTAGAAAATCATGAATAAGAATTCTCATTTTACCTCCAGGGGAATCCTATAATGGCTTCCCTCTAAGCTGCTTTTTAAAAATAGACACCATTTACAGTTACTTTAACTAATAAGTTACCAACAAATAAAGTTTGACTTGATTATCTAAACTTTTTTTTAAAACAGATGGATTTCAAATTAAAAACACTTCCAATGATTTTCTGTCTCCCTTAGGGTAAAGCAGTAAATTGCACACCCTCCTTAGCCTTTGCTCTAATCTCTGCCATCTAGCCATTCAGCATTTCACAGCTGCCATGCCCTCCCTTGCCTCCAGGACTGGTTCCCTCTGCTGGGAGCACCTTTTACTCCAAGCGCCCTCCCCCATGCTGCCACATCCTTCAGGTCTTAGTGTAAACATTCCTTCTTCATGAGAGACTCCTCTGGAAGTCTCTATGCTAGATTACTGGGCAGAGACCTGTGATAAATCTCGCTTCGCTATATGTCCTAGCTCATTAGAGTTAGGCAAAAGAGTCATGTGACTTTTCCTGGCCAATGACTAGAAAGTGGAAAAGGCAGGTGGCAATTCCATGAGCTGCGTCTCATTCCTATCTGATTCTCCCTATTCCTTCTCTTTTGGGGTGAAAAGTAACATCCCAATGGCACAGCCTCCATCAGCCTGAGCCTGTGATGACCAGCTGCATGCAGAAACCTATGCTGAATACAGTGCACAGTTGAGAAAAACATCTTTGTAGTACTGAGTTTTGGTGCTTACTTTGTGACTATGGGCTTCCCTGGTGGCTCAGCTGGTAAAGAATCCGCCTGCAATGCAGGAGACTCCGGTTTGATTCCTGGATCTCCTCCGGAAGATCCCCTGGGTCTCCAGTATTCTTGGGCTTCCCTTGTGGCTCAGCTTGTAAAAAATCTGCCCACAGTATGGGAGACCTGGGTTCAATCCCTGGGTTGGGAAGATCCCCTGGAGAAGGGAAAGGCTACGCACTCCAGTGTTCTGGACTGGAGACTTCCGTGGACTATGTAGTCCAGCCAAGAGCTGGACACGACTGAGCGGCTTTCACTTGTGACGGTAGCGTCTCTAGCTTAGCCTTGCTAATACAGACATGTCTCCTCTCGTGTGCCCTTGCAGCCTGCATCTCCTTTTTCTGTCTAACAATTCTGAACGCAGGGCTCCCTTTAAACTGTCAGGTCCATGTGAGCAAGAATGTGATTGCTGCATTCACTATTCGATACCTAGCACGTGGGTCACCAGTCGGCACAGTGATTGAGCAATAGTTATATGATGCATTGATGAATGAATGAATGAAAGAGAGAGAGAAATGAGAGCTAGTTATCTCCTCTTATTCATTGCCAGTCTGTACAGAGCACTCTATTTATAGTGCACAGACAAACTCTGCTATTGGGTAATTGCAGAGAATGTAAAGCTGAGACATTACTTATAAGGATAAATTCAAAGAGCTGGAGCTAGAAGGAACATTAGACACCATGCAATTCAAGGTGTCTCTGAGTGAGGCCAAAGGAAAGTCTACCTTTGAACAAGCTGGGGTGTCTTTAGCAATTAGCTGGTTCAGCGGGCATCACTAATGTGGACTCCACCATTCTGGAATGTCCTTCATCACCACAGAGAAGAAGGACTGCCTAGGAATCAAACATGGGTCCTTACTGGCTTTTGGAATTTCCATTTACACTTACTGAAGCCAGATAACTCCAGAATTCTGGGCATGGGACCTGGATATTTGCATTTCTAAGCAAGTGCCTCAGGTGGCGCTTGTGTGCTGGGTCTGAGAACCGCTAACCTAGTTTCGCAGATTGGAAAAGGCAGGCAGATGTGAGTACGCCGTGACGTGCTCTGCTTGGCGGAGCCTGGTGACCAGCAGTGACAGCACTCTCTTGAAATCATTTCTGGGGGAACATTCCACCACGGCTCCCCTTGGAGGCAGACACCCTTCCAGCCGGAGAGCAGAACGGATAAAAGCAGAGTCCGATTCTCTGGTTTTCAATCCAACTCCACCACTTCCCAGCGATCTACTTCATAGGGGTGTTTTGAGAACTAAACGAGATATTATGAAGCTCTGTATGAACTACACACTCAATGTATACTGGCTATAATTTCATATAGCTATTAAAAAGCTGGCTACTGTGCTTTCCTCAATACTTTGGAATATGTATTGTTTTGGGGAGACATTTATGGAAAAGACGGGCTTCCCTGGGGGTTCAGCAGTAAAGAACCTGGCTGTAATGCAGGAGCTGCAAGAGACTCGGGTTCGATCCCTGGGTTGGGAAGATCCCCTGGAGGAGGACATGGCAACCCCCTCCAGTCTTCTTGCCTGGAGACTCCCAGGGACAGAGGAGCCTGGAGGGCTACAGTCCATAGGGTTGCAGAGTCAGACACGATTGGAGTGACTTAGCACACAGCATGCGTAGAAAGGTAAGGAAAGAGATCAGAGCAGCCCATCCTAAAGGAAATCAACCCTGAACAGTCACTGGAAGGACTGATGCTGAAGCTGAAGCTCCAATACTTTGGCCACCTGATGGGAAGAACTGACTCACTGGAAAAGAGCCTGATGCTGGGAAAAATTGAAGGCAGGAGGAGAAGGGGATGACAGAGGATGAGATGGTTGGATGGCATCACCGACTCAACAGACGTGAGTTTGAGCCAAGACTGGGAGACAGTGAAGGACAGGGAAGTCTGGCGTGCTGCCGTCCATGGAACCGCAGAGTCAGACACGCCTGAGTGACTGAACAACAACAGAGAAAAGGCATCTGCTCGTGGGAAACATACTTTGACCCTTAGCGTAAAGAAACTCATAACACTGTACAGGCCTTTATCAGAGTGTCTTCCATGATACATGCAGACCTTATCTAAGTAACCTCAGTGTGAAAAGTTCTCATGTACACAGAAGACAGTAATAAGTTGTTATTAACTGGATACATATAATCTTCCCTTTTTAATGAAAGGTTCCTATAAGATCAATTTGAATAAAAATTCCAGTGGTGCCTTTAAATTTTGATTGGTATGCCAAAAAAAGAATTTATATGAAATGTTTTAGAGACTGGTTTTTTGTACAAATAAAAAATCTCTTTTTATTGTCTCCTTCTCAGGGCTGCTTTCTGAATTAGTGTAACAGGGCTTCCCCTGTGGCCTAGTGATTAAAGAAACCAGCTGCCAATGCAGGAGGCGCAGAGTGGATCTCTGCTTTGGAAAGACCCGCTGGGAGATGAAATGGCAACTCACTCTAGTCCTGCCTGGAGAATCCCATGGACAGAGGAGCCGGGCGGGCCACAGCGTTTGGGGTTATAAGAGTCGGACATGACTTCGAGACTTAACAGCAGCAATGACGTAGCTATCGTTGTTCATCAGCAAAGCAGCGAGACTCAAGTTGACTGGGTGATATTTCGCTTGAAGGTATGGTCTTAGAAGGGACATCAAGATTTAGAATGAAAGATTATCAGCAGTAGGAGGGAGCACAGCTCCAGTGATTCAGATGCGTATACATGGATGGGGACCAGCTTGGGACAAAGTTTTCTCTGGTCCATGGTTCAGTGAGAAGATAAGCATACAGCAGTGAAGTTTTCCTGAAACTGAATTTCTTCAAGTGAAAAGGCTGTTCTTTATTTGATTCGATGTCTTCTTGTGCAAGGGTTTAACATTTCCTGCCTTTATGGAGTGTTGGCTGTGATGTGACTAGCTTTTATCGTCCTTACTAGATAAAACTCAAAGTTCGCACTTTGACCTTGGACACAACATCATGTTTTTGACTTAAAAAAAAAAAAAAAAAGTCCAGGAAAGACTAAACTTCAACTTGATTTTCAAAGGTACCTCAGAATTAGGAGAAACGAGCGCGGGTGTTAGAATCCACAGCCGGTGCTGCTGCAAACCCCGTCCTCAGGATGCTGCCCCCGAGGCGCTTGCCTGTTGCCTCTGTGCTTCTCGTTCTCCTCTCCCATCGGCCTGGCTTCCTTAGTCATCGCATTCTGACGAGATCTGTAGTTATGTCCTAGTGCGAGATTTGTTCCCAGTGTATAACAGCCTTTTCTTTTACCTAGCTTTACCATTTTCGTCCCCTGTATAAATATGAACTTGGCTGCTTAGTACTTAATTGGGTTGTTGGGACTAAGTGGTTATTTATTCATTTATTATAATAAAGAGAGCCATTCTCATTTGCTTTTCCTTATGAATAACATGGGAGTTTGTATGGAGTTTGGACTTTTTTTTTTTAAACCATGCCTCACACTGAGATGCTGTGGAGGGGTTCAAGGGTAAACTTTCAGCCCAAAGGAAGTTATACATTATCACAGGAAATGGGCATAGTAAAGTGCTTGACATGGGATCTTTCGTGTCTCAAATTCAGTCCACCTTTCTCCTTTTCCTTTGAAAAGTTGATAACGGTAGTAGACTAAAAATCGCAACAAAACTCTGCTTGTCGCATTTTTGGGAAGGACAGACTCTTATCCACGAATGCCCTTGAATTCAGCACAGAGTGTGCCAGCCAACAGCCAGATGCTGGGAAAGGCTGCTCTTTCACTCATTCTTTTAAAAAATAAATAAGGAATTGGAAACACATCTGAGAATGAACCTTGTATGCAGAGGTTACAAGGGGGAAGTATTCCTGTGATCATGCTAGGGGAAAAAACCCACCACCAGCCTGGTCATGATCAGAAGATGCGTCTCTCACAGAGCCCCCTTTGTGAGGCCGCCGGAAGCCGGACTCTTCTACCCAGTGGGGCAGGCTTGAGGATCCTCTGCAATCCACTCCCCAGGCCCTGAGCCACACCAGGTCGGTGGTCCAGCTCAAGGTGCATAAAAGAGCTCTTCCATGTTTTTTCTTTTACATTTTTTTTTTCTAATCATCTTCTCTGGTTTTGATTTCCCTCCATTTTCCTTTTCAGGGTGAAAATAAAATTCTTTTCAAAGGGCTCTCTTCAATTCCTGGTAGTAATTTGTGCCGTTATAAAGATTTTTTCACTTGAAATGTTTGCATATGTCCCTCATGTGCTCGTGCTCTCTAACTGACATGCTCCTGTTGATTCGTAGGCTGACTGTGAGAATACGTGTGCACGGTGGTCAGTACTGGGTATGCCTGTATAAACACATATCCATTTCTATGCATAGAAATACATAGATTTATCTCCACTTTCTGTTATTTCTATTTTTGATCCCCATGCTTTACAGGTACATCCACATAAAGCATAGAAAGAAAAACTAGAGAGAGAAATAACATGAAATATATCTACTCATATATATGAAATACCATATCCTACTTATAGGAAAAGCCTGGGTAAACACCCTCAAATCAATACCATTTATAAATAGATAAAAATATAAACCTAATTAACAAGCCAAAAGAAGAAAATGCTATGTGGAAAATAATATGTAATAAACCCACGCAGCATAACTGCACAGTATATCCAGTGCAGCTACCATCACATCCTGTATGCTTTCCTAGCCAATGTTACTAAAGTCAAGGGCTGAAAGTAACTCACACCTTTCTGGATATAGCAAACCATCCTATTCTGCTGGAGCTAATGAATAGCAGAGAGGTGATAGCTGCTATAAATTGTAAACATCAACATATATTTATATTCAATATCCCATCTATCTATCTGTCTATAAACTTCAACTTCTGGACAGTATTGGAATCTGATTTCCTTTTTCGTCATCTCTTCATTTTTTTTCCCCCCAATTTGAAAAACACCTCCGTCATGACTCACAGGAGGCTCTGAACACTCACCCACTGTTTCAAGGCTTGCCCTGCCCTCAGACACTGCACATTTTTGCCACAGCAGCTGCAGGACTGCTTGGAGGGGACAGCTCTCTCGTATCTAATTCCCTGTGCTCAGAGGGGTCAGGGTTGAGCTCTAAGCCCACGGCAGTGGTACCTGCATATGGGTAAAACTAGGAGAGGAACAACAACCAGAAGCAGAGAAAGATTCTTTTCCCCTTATTTTTCTTAACAAGAGAGATAAAGGCAGTGAGACTAGGTTGATATTTGATGAATTGCTTCTATTCAGAGGAGTGCTATCATTTTAATGTCCTTTTTTTTTTTTTTTGCAAATGCACCCACAGTCTCTGAATTCCCATTAATGCAAAGTTCAGATAAAGCTGATGAAAAGCATCTGCCATCTTGATCGTTGCCATGGCAGATGGCGCCAGGCTTTCTGCTTTTATCAGTATTAGTATCAGCACACACTTTGTGTTCCAAGCTGAGATAAAAATCATTGAAGCTGTACCTGGAAGAGGCAGCGCCACACCGCGGGCCCCGGCGCTGCTCTGCGTCTTGACGGAACTGCCTGCAGCAAAGCCACGCACGACGTATTCTTGCGGTTCATTAGTTCATCGGTGCGGATGGTGTTTTGCACGCTTGGAGGATGCGGGATTTTTTGCTTTTTGTTTTTCCTGAAATATTGCCTTCCTCTTTGCCACTTTTTCTGGACATATGTCCTCTTGGGATGTGTGGGCAAGCCCATCACCCATCAGCATTCATGCTAACCCCCCTGGCCTCCTGGGAGGGCTGTGGGGACACTGTGTCCCCCGTGGGCACCTAGGAACGCACGGAACAGAGGCGCTCCGAGCTCTGGAGGACGCCTCGGCTTTCGGCGGGTCGTTGTGACGCACGCCCCTCTTTGCATCTGCAGTGCCGTAGCTGCTGCGGCAAAGTGCCCCGCGTGGGAAGCCCCGCTCAGCCCCCGTTCTGGCCCCTGCCCGAGCTCCGCAGCCTCCTGCAGGACGGTTCAGGGGGCCCTTGTGTCTCCCAAGTATCCCGAAGACGTGACTTCAGAAAGCGGACCCTCGCCTCCGGCCCGCTCTATGCGGTGCATCGCGCACGAACTGGGAGATTCTCCCCCACCTCTTGCTTCCTCGCCTTTAGCTACAGGGCAGTTATTTTTGGTAACACGTTGCCTGCTAAATAGTGGGCTTGTGAGATGCGGGGAGCGTGTGAGTCCACCCCTCCCGGCCTGGTACATCACTTGGCTGGTGCACGAGGGAAGAGGAACAGTAACAGGAGGGGGAGGGAGTGGTTTTAAAGCGAAATCTGTAGGCACAGCGACACGACATTAATAGTAAGCGGTGGGAGCCGTCAGAGCTGGCTGCACGGGCTTCTCGGGCACCTCTGAGAACACTTTAAAGTTGTTTACAAAATGAAAAGACAAAAGTGATTTTCTTATTTCTTCTCCCTTGGTTAAGAGGACTGGATTCAGAGCCCAGGTGTCCAAATACCGGCTCCACCATATACTAAGCGTGTGACTTGAGGACACCTACTTCACTTCTCGATGACCTGTTTTCCTTATTTATGAGGAGTAGATGATATCACATCCATGTCCTAGATTAACCCTGAGGATGAAATAAAATTATGTGCATAAAGCGCAGGGATAGTAAGTGCTCAGTAAGCGAGGGTCCGCTTTCTGAAGTCACGTCTTCGGGATACTTGGGAGACACAAGGGCGCCCTGAACCGTCCTGCAGGAGGCTGCGGAGCTCGGGCAGGGGCCAGAACGGGGGCTGAGCGGGGCTTCCGTGCGGGGCCTCCCACGCGGGCACTTCGCAGCAGCAGCTACAGCACTGCAGATGCAAAGAGGGGCGTGCGTCACAACGACCCGCCGAAAGCTGAGGCGTCCTCCAGTCGCTGCTGCTGCTGAGTCACTTCAGTCGTGTCCGACTCTGTGCGACCCTATAGATGGCAGCCCGCCAGGCTCCCCTATCTCTGGGATTCTCCAGGCAAGAACACCGGAGTGGGTTGCCATTTCCTTCTCCAATGCATGAAAATGAAAAGTGAAAGTGAAGTCGCTCAGTCATGTCCGACTCTTTGTGACCCCATGGACTGCAGCCTACCGGGCTCCTCTGTCCATGGGATTTTCCAGGCAAGGGTACTGGAGTGGGTTGCCATTGCCTTCTCCAATTCAATAAATGCCAGTAATTATTAATGTACATCATTATTTCCATCACTTCCCTATTTCTCAGCCCTGAAATAGCTTCAAAAAGGATATGTGTCATTAAGACCTACCTCATATGGCATCTACCTGAGTGGGGCACCTGTCTCCTGGAATTCTGGAATACTGGAATATTCTCCTGGAATACTGTCTCCTGGAATTCAGGGTCTCAGCCCACCTCCAAGTTAGGGCATAAGTGGGCTTTCTGAGTTCCTTTCCTGCCTGCTGGACATCGCATAGCCTGGTTCTTAAGTTCTGAATTAGAGGATGAGGGTCAGTAATGAATTCACATCTCCTAATTTATCCCATCTGTCCATCCTAAATGAGATCTGTCCTGGGTGTTCATTGGAAGGACTGATGTTGAAGCTAAAACTCCAATACTTTGGCCACCTGATGCAAAGAGCTGACTCATTTGAAAAGGCCCTGATGCTGGGGAAGATTGAGGGCAGGAGGAGAAAGGGACGACAGAGGATGGCATCACCGACTCAACGATGATGGACAGGGAGGCCTGGCATGCTGCAGTCCATGGGATCACAGAGACTCGGACATGACTGAGCGACTGAACTGAACTGAACTGAATTTATCCCAGAACTGTATGGTCGCAGGAAGGCAGGGAGAGATGCCATGATACTGAAACACCAATTCTCTGTCCGGTTCAGGGCGCATACCCATTATACTAGACTGTGTTATCCCAGAAGAAGGTAAAAAAGAAAATGTATACTTTCAGGCCATGTCAATAATTAATAAAATCATACATTTGAAAATAGAGCGATACATTGTTTTTCTTCATTTTTTGGTGAGGTATAATTTATGCTCCTGCAAGATTTGACAAAATATGTGATTGTATAGACATCTTTATGATGAAAGCATGGAATATTTTTATCATTCTAAACACATTCTCCATGTATGGCCTCTTTGGAGACAGCCTGTCCCCATGTTCATCCTTTGGAAATCCCTGATCTATGTTTTGTCTCTGCTGTTCAGTCTTTTCAAGAGTGTCATGGAGATGGAATAATGCAGAAGGTAGACTTGGGTCTGGATACTGGCTTCCCTGGTGGCTCAGTATTAAAGAATCTACCTGCCAATTGCAAGAGACGAGGGTTCCATTCCATCCCTGGGTCAGAAAGATCCCCTGGAGGAGGAAATGTCAGCCCACTCCAGTATTCTTGCCTGGGAAATCCCAGGGACAGAAGAGCCTGGTGGGCTACAGTCCACAGAGCTGCAAAAGAGTTGGACATGATTCAGCAACTACACAAAAGCAACAGCTGCCATTCGCCTTCATGCATTCACGACTCATCCATGGGTGTGTATGGGCAGCTTACTCTTCACTGTTAAACAGTATCCCACTCTATTGATCTTTCACACTTTTTTATTCACTACCCAGCTGAGAGACACTTGGGTTGCTTCTACTCTTGAGCAATTATACCTAAGATGCTCTGATCATTCATAAACCTATTTTTGTGTGGACATAATTTTTTATTTCACTTGGGTAAAGGCTAATGAGGGTGATTGCTGGGTTGTATGCTAAGTGTGTGTTTATTTTTGTAAGAAATGGCCAAATGCTTTTTCAACTGGCTGTACCATTTTTTGCATTCCCATCATCAACCATGCAATTTCCACCAGTTCCACATCCTTGCCAACACTTGGTATTTCGGATTATGTCTGTAGTTTTTAATTCTAGCCTTTCTCGTCAGTGTATAGTGGTTCTCACTATAACTTGCGTTCATCCAGTAAATAATGTCAAGTGTCTTTTCATGGGTTTATTTGCCATTTGTGCATTTTTTGGGGGGATGTTTCTGTTCAAGTGTTTTGTCCATTTAAAAATATTGGGTTGTTTTATTATTCAGTTTTTAAAGTTTAAAAACACATATCCTGGATACATAATTTTTCTTTTATGGATCCTGTTTTTGACGTTATGGAACGTAAATATTTACTCCTGTATTACTTCTAAAGGTTTCATAGTTTGAAATTTTACATTTAGACCTGAGATCCATTGTGAGTCACTTTTTATTTACAGTGCAAGGTACCTACCAAGGTTTTGTTTGTTCTTTTCCCCCTATATAGCTCCGGTTTCTAGCACAACTGTTGAAATGTTGTCCTTTTTCCATTAAATCATTCACCTATTTGCTTTTCTTGAAAATCAAGTGACTTAAATATATGGGTCTACTTCTGTATTTTCTGGTCTGTTCCATTGATCTATATGTTATCCTGTCTTTAATACCACATTCTTTTGATTACTATAGCTTTATTTGCCTTAAAATCATATGGCATGAGTCCCTCAAACTTCCACTTCTTTATCAAAGTTGAAAACTATACAACGTGAATCATACAGACATTTCTCAGTTACCATGTGCTAAACACCCACACCGAAGATGTGCACTGCCGGATGACCCCTTCCTCCATCTGGGGATTTTAGAGACACTGCAGGGTATTTATGTGCGTGTTTAAAAAGGGCAAGAGAAACTAATATGAATGCCCACAGACCAGAAACGTCACTTGGATCTCTAATCAGATGGAATGTCTTGTCCAGGCCATATGTATAATTAGCCTACATTTAAAAAAAAAAAATCTTTTTATTTTTGTGGATACCTGTTCACAAATTCAGTTCAAAAAATTCTAAACCATTTAAGCTGCTGCATGAAGTTCCAGGTATAAACAAAACGTGGCTATTTCTGTGACTCAGCATTATATAGGGCTTACTATCAAAAGCTTTCCTTGCATACAAAGTTCTTTTATGTAAGTAGCTTATAAAGTCCTCACAGTCAGCCTTGGAGCAAGTTTTACTCTCCCCATTCTGCAGATAAAGAACTTTCAGAGTCCAAATCACTGACTCATTGTTGCTAGCAGAAAATGTCCAGGTTAAGACTCTACCTAAATCCTTATAC
Source organism: Aepyceros melampus (assembly GCA_006408695.1). Taxonomy (NCBI): domain Eukaryota; kingdom Metazoa; phylum Chordata; class Mammalia; order Artiodactyla; family Bovidae; genus Aepyceros; species Aepyceros melampus. The sequence continues at coordinate 112,772 of SJXQ01002280.1, forward strand.
CTAGTCTCCTGAATCTGGGCCACAGTACATTCTGTCTTTAGGAAGTTCAAATTGCCCTGGGTCTATGGCATCTGGGCCAGGGTATCTTGAAGGGCAATCGGACCTTGTAAAAACCCCATCACTGTCAAATTCAACCAAAATCAGATCAATTTGTGGGGAGTGTTGGTTTTATTAACTATGCTTTCATGGCCAGATCCCACCGTGCCAAGTTTAAATTCAATCCTCCAGATTCAGTTGAGTTAGGGAACAGACATGAAGAGTTATTTTTAAAGAGTGTGAAATCTAGGAAGTTTTCCCTGTTACCTCTAAAACTTGCTCCTCCTTTGGGTTGAATACAGACACCACTGATGCAATTTGCTGTTGTTGTTAGTAATCAGTGGCCATCAGCCACCCTCAGTGAGAAATACGAGTTTCAACATTTGATGAAATTTAGTACCAAAGTCAGGCATCAAAAGCAGGGTCGTACTCGGAGTCTGTTCCTGCGATCTACAGCTACAGGATAACTTTGATGTGTGTTCAGCCCAGAAATTACATAAAAGAAATTATCTCAACTCGTGGTTCTCAAACTGGGGTTCAGCAGCAACGACTGCTGCATCCCCGTCACCTGGGGATTCGTCAGCAACGGGCATTTTCAGCCCTCCCTCAATTGCTTTCCTTTAATATTCCTTTTTTTCTCCTAAGCAAGTGAACAAATCCTCCAAAGAAGGAGACTCTGAGAAGAGGAAACGCGTTAGGTCATCAGAGAACTCATTTGTGGCTATCAGGCACCATAAATAGATTAATGTGAAGAAAACACTGACATTATCTGCACGGTTCAGGAAGAGCTAGAGAGTGGTTCTAAGATCAATTTGGTAAATTAAGCCACAAAGTTCTGTTCAGGATGGACTCAGATTCCAGATTAATTTATGCTCCTCGGTCTGCGGTATAAGGAGGGCATGTCTTTTAACAGAGATGCTCACAGTTGTCTCAAGGTTGCAAGAGACTCTGAGTGTATTTTCTTCTTAGGAGAAAAAAATCCAGACACCTTTCTGATGAGAATCTGTTCTTGGAATGAGAAAATGTGTCTTTGGCTTGTGTTTTCATTTTCGCAAGACTCTAGGTTTATACTTTCAGTTAGAAGATCCAAGAGAAATGAAGAATTACCAGGGCTCGTCTTCCTCCGATGTGTTCTCCAAGACAGCAAGCACATCCTTGATTTTTTTTTATAAGAGACTGAAGCCAATTCTTCACATTTATATGCTGTTGGAGATGGAAGAAACTTTAGGAAACATCAAGCACTTTTCAAAGGGAATTTCACATGCCTTTGGGGTGGGACAGTATTTCATGGTGAGAGGTCATCCTGTGTTAAAGATACTTCACATTTATGGCCTTTGATACAAAATGCTAAAAGCATCCCTCAATTGTTGTTTTAACAAAAGCGTCTCTGCTATTTCCAAACACCCTTTAGGGTGGTGCCTTAGCTTGAGAACTTCCCAGCCCCGTGGTTTTATCACTGAGGAAACTGAGATCCTGTTACCAGTCTTTGACTCTGCCTTTCTGACCCTCATCTGAAGTAGAAGCGTCATGAGCATGAGAATTTTTGTTTTACATAGATAAGAGACTTGCTGCCCAAGAGGAGAGGGTGGGGGAGGGTTGGTGTGGGATTAGCAGATGCAAACTATTAAATAGATAATGGATAAACAACAAGGTCCTTCTATGTAGCACAGGGAACTGTATTCAATGTCCCATGATAAACCATATTGGAAAAGAATATGAAAAAGAATATATATATATATATATATATATAAACTGGATCATTTTGTTTATAGTAGAAATTAACATTGTAAATAAACATATTTCAATAAAATAAATTTTTAAAAATCTGATCTGTTTTGTTCACTGCTGAATCCTCAGGCTCTGTACACTTTGGGGCACATAGGGGGCACTCAATAAATACTTGTTGAATGAACAGGTGAATGAGTAGATGGGTAGCTATGCACTCTAAGATACCATCTTCAAGAGCCACCAAAAACAAAGTGATTGACCATCGAGGATCTCCAAGGCCTGAAGCATAACCAGCTTTCAGGTAACCACAAAAATAAGGTCCATTGTCAGAGGGGAAGGAGGCACAGGGTAAGTGGGATTCTTCAAGGCAGTCCCACATTGTCACAGAAGCTTGACCTCCAAATTACAGGCAGTACCTCCACTGACTTAAAGTGTGCAGTGTTTCCATTAGAATAATAAAACTGCCACTGAGATTCTGAATTTATGTGCATATTTATGGACTGAGCTGTCTATCGATGGATCATGATGATGACGTCTCTGCTACAAAAGAGCCGAAGCCTGGCGCCACGCAGGAGCCTGTGATACTGGGCCCGCGCCACGCGCGCAGGACCCAACATACTGCTGCCTCCTGGGAATCGCAGATTCCATGGACTGCTCTTTAGAGGGTGTTTTCTGCATTCATTTCCCCAGTTAAAAACATATCTAAAGATTGTCCCATGCTTTTAAGTTCACATGGGAACATTTTTGTGTTCTTTGAGAGGATATTTGATACCTTCTTTTCACAGAGTATACAGAGCTAGCTAAAGGAATTAGGATTAGCTCAGGAAAAATGTTTTGGAATGTTCCAGACTATCATCATATGGTTTGCTCTACATTCTACTGGTAATTCATCTCAGCAACGTGTCTGTATTGGAATCTCACATTGCCATTGTGAAGCTAGCTTGAGTGTTTTCACTTAACAATGAGTTTCAGTTCACATTTAATATCTGGGTGGAGCAGGTGAAACAGGAAAACAAAGAGGCTTTAGCCAGCTCAAAAGTTTTGGTCCTGGTGGGAGATATCCAGGCCCCAGTGACCAGGACATCAGGGAAGTGGGTTACCCTTTCTTCACTGTGAATGGTTGGAAGCTGATATATTTCTAAAGTAGTTTAAAGTATCTGGTTTTCACCATCTGTACCATTTTCCTTACAAAACTCTGGTTCTTTTCCTCATCTTTTCAGTCTGAGACACTGAGATAGAGAAATCTTACATATATCTACATATGTATATTATTTAATAAATGTATATAGTATATTAGTCAGAATGGTTTAGATTATGTATTGGGAACAAATACTCTTCCAGTTCTCCCAGTTCACCCTTTTGAACCACAAACATTCATTTCTCATTTAAGTCACGTGCCCCACACTCAGGGACTGAGGTCTCTCGCTACACAGAGTTTACAGGCCCACCCTCTGACACATATGTCTTCTTTAGTGGCTGAGATAGAAGAAACACCTGGAAGGCCATCCATCTGTTTCATCCAGAAGTGACCACATCACACTTTCCACAACCCACTGGCCACAAATAGTTACACAGTTCAATGGGATGATCAAATATCATCCTCCAAGGAAGACGAAGAGAATAGGCTTGGGAAAGCACCAATGTCTCTACCACAGGTAACAAAAGCTAGCTACCACTTTCTGTCAGGACAATTCCCTGAGACAGATGAATATCGCAAAAAAAAAAAAAAGAAAGAAAGAAACAGCCCAGGCTCCATTATTGTGTACACTATAGCAAATAAGAATATGTGACTGAAACATGTTTGAAATTTACTTTGCGCTTATGTCATCTGAGTTCAAATCACGTTAAAGAGAAAAGTGAAAGTGAAAGTGAAGTCACTCAGTCGTGTCCGACTCTTTGCAACCCGAGGACTGCAGCACACCAAGCTTCTCGGTCCATGGGATTCTCCAGGCAAGAATACTGGAGTGGGCTGCCATTTCCTTCTCCAGGGGATCTTCCCGACCCAGGGATTGAACCCAGGTCTTCCACATTGCAGGCAGATGCTTTAACCTCTGCACCACCAGGGAAGCCCCCAAAGGAGAACTTTCGGTGGTTTAATTTGCTATCCAATTCTTATGGGCTCAGGTGAAAGGGACATCTGCCCACTGTGCATGCATAACTACGCATATACACAGGGAGCGGGGTCGTAGAGTCAACTCCAGATCTACAGCAAAGAAGCATTTCTACATCCCTTTATTGTAATAACTGAGTCCTTCCCATTCCCCAGTCATTGGAAGGTAAAAGACATGTTAACTAAACGCCCAGTTTACCTTAAAAGTCAGACTGAATGCAATCATTTTATCAATCTCTCTAAAATTGCTTTTTTTTTTCTTTTCCAATGTGCTTTTACATGCAGCTCAATTAGTGGAGGGATGTGGGATTTGCACAATTCCTGATGTTCAGGAGGAAAGGGATGGTGCTCCAGGGTACTCGTCAGGCATGGTGGGTGTATAGTTCATTGATGCCTGAGGTTGTGCCTTGTCTTCACAGACCACTGCGTGTCCAGTGAGTAGGCTGGCCTCTGCTGTTGGAGTCTGTGACAACTGTGGGTTCCTCTCTGGCTCCTGACGGTGGGCCATGCCTGACGCGGTCTCCTGCGGGCTCACGTTTGGCCTCTCTGAGCTCTGGCTGGAGCTGCTCTTGAGGGTCCACTGCCCAACTGCTGGTTCCATAGCTTCACTAACTGCAATGGCCTCCTTGGGGAAACACCACTTGCGGGGCTGGCGCACACCGCGCGCGTGTGGGAGAACAAACGTCAGATGGTTCCGCCTTGCCCGCGCTTTGGTGCCAGATTTACTTTGATGGGCTGTATTCCAGGTTAATGAAGATGATCCGTAAAGCGGCTTACCCTCAGAAAACTACTTAGACTGCTGGTTGGGCAGGGAGGGGCATCAAAAGAGTTGCTTCAGTCGTGTCCAACTCTTTGTGACCCCATGGACTGGAGCCCGCCAGGCTCCTTTGTCTTTGGGATTCTCCAGGCAAGAATACTGGGGTGGGTTGCCATGCCCTCCTCCAGGGGATCTTCCCCACCCAGGGATGGAACTCACACCTCCTCCATCTCCTGCATTGCAGATGGATTCTTTACCCACTGAGCCCCTGGGAAGCCCCTTCGCCTATTCTACTACCAGTCTTCAACAGCCCTCCCCTCTCTTGGTGGAGCTGTGGAGCCTCAGTCAGGAGTAATCCGCTGATCCCACTCTGAGGCCACGCCCTCTCCACCTACTCACAATCCCCTGGGGCCGGAGAGAGACAGACTTGCTTCCTGCTTCTTTCTGTTTGAACCCCACCTCCAGCCCATCAGGTCTGGCTTCTGAGGTGCTAAATGTAGACAGTGTTTCCTTAATACAAGCTTGCTCAACTTTCAAGATGATTTTCTTGCTGTAAAATCTTATATTTGAATGTCAGAAGCTGAAAATTGCTTATTTTCTCTCTCTATCCCCTACATAGCAGCCCTCTTTTTTTCTCCCTAGGAAGATACATGTCCTAAGTCAACTCAGGTGAAGGACCTGTGCTTGAAAAGACTAAGGAGAAAAGCACATTAATGATTCTGTACATATCAGCTCTGGAACTCATAATTGCAAATTCGAGGAAATGAAGATACTTTTGGATGAAAATTAGTGTTTCACCTACTCAGTACTCCCAGAGGCTTGAGAATCCATATCAGCCTTTGGAACATCTCTCTGTCTCTCTGTCTTTCTCTCTCTCTCTGTTTTACTTCATTTACCCAACAAACATGCTCAAATAATCCATTATATGTCAGGCCTGTCCCATAAATAACACAGCCCATTTCCTCCTTGAATGTCAAAAATCTATTAGTTGAGAAACTCGAACGAAGAGTAGCTCTCACGCAATCCGTGCGCTTGAGGAGGTGTGTGGATGCGCCGTGGAAGCAGAGGAAGAGTTTTTAGTTTCCCTTGGTGAAGCCAGAGAAGCATCCCCAGACATGTGATATTTTGAATCCTTCATCAAAGGATGAAGAAGGTTGCATAGGTTGGTGGTCATGTTAGGCAGAAGGAGAGAAAGCAAGCAGGCGCGGAAGTGCAGAGCCCGCCCAAGGCGCGTCCCTCCGGTGCTCCTGCGTGGCTGGAGCACAGCCGACCTGGCGCACAGACGGGGTGGTTCAGTGGCGGCGGGAGATGAGGAAGGGAGTGTCGGAGACCAGGGCCAGGCCTAACAGGGCTCGTTCAGTTCCAAACAGGTTCAGCTTTGTCTCAGCTGATACACGTGCCAGTACACAGTTTTCATCGGAGTGGTGATGCCTCGGATGTTCATATTTGAATTTAAGGAAGGCCAGTGGAGAGGATGCACGGGGGGCGTGAGGCTGGAGGCAGGAGGACAGGTTAGGGAGCGCCTCCGTTACACCGGTGGGGTTTGCGTCAGCTGTTTCCAGCGATCTCCCTTCCGAGCACGTGGTGTGGTTGCAGTTTCCGGCTCCCTGTGAGGCTGGCTGAGGCCGGGCGGCACGTTGTCGTTAATGAAGTGCTAGCTGAGGTGTCACGTGTCATTTCTGGGTGGACGCAGTAAGATCTAGTGGGTGATCTGTCTTGCCCTTTGGCCCCTGCCCTGGTGATGAGGGTGCCGCCCACAGCCGGTCCCTGAGTGAGGATGGTGAGCAGCGATCCAGGTGATGCGGGCTGGCTATGGCATCCTAGGAAGAAGCTTTGGTCGTGTTAAGACACTGGGACTTGGGGGCTGTTGGTTGTCACGGTGTGCCCTTGACCATCCTTGCTACCTGGTCAGCGGCAACAGCAGCCTCAACCATGGCAGCAAAACCGGAGAAGAGTGAGAGATTCAAGAGATACTAAGGTGGTTTAAATGACAGAGTTTAGGGAGAGAGAAAAGATGGGGAGTCTGCAAGGAGATCAAATGGATCGATCCTAAAGGAAATCAACCCTAAATATTCGTTGGAAGGACTGATGCTGAAGCTGAAACTTCAATACGTCGGCCACCTGATGCGAAGAGCCGACTTATTGGAAGAGACCCTGATGCTGGAAAGGATTAGGGTAGGTGGAGAAGCAGGTGACAGGATGAGATGGTTGAACGTCATCGTCGACTCAATGGACAAGAGAAGAAAACTCTGGAAGACAGTGAAGGACAGGGAAGCCTGGCGCGCTGTAGTCCACGAGGTAGCAAAGAGTCGACACAACCTAGCGACTGAACAACGACAGCATGGGTGGGGAGGGAGAGAGGAGTCGGGGATAGCAGCCACACCTGGCCACTCACGCACAGTAGCTTGCTTCCTTTTTTAATCCAAGTTCTTTGAGAAAACACTGTGCAACTCTTCTGCGTACGATTTCATATACCCATTCTCTGCCCTAATTCTGAGATGGAATCAATATGGCATTTTAATAACAGTAACTCACAGCTTTGCTGCAGCATATTTGACAAGTCACAGGTATTTACAGAGCACTTCTGTCGACGGTCACTTTCTTCAGGGTCCCTAAGAGAAGTGACCGTCTAGAAAATTGACTAATAGTTTTCTTACTGACTTTTTAACATTTCCCTCCTCACTGTTCTATTTGCCTTGTAGGAAAATCCACAAGTCAATCTATTATCCTCTCTTTTAATTTTTCTTTTTTTTTTTTTAACACTTTGGTCATAGGGTTTGTTCAAACAATTGAGTAGAAGGAGAATGTAGAATTATGTGTAAACTTAATTTACCCAACATGTCCCCCTTCCATCACCAGAGGTCAGGAAGAGTCAGCAAGATTTTTTCTTTAGTAGAATAGTAAGTATCAAAGGGGAGAAAGCAATGCTGCCAGACAGGTTGATTTTCAAGTATTTTTAAGTTAAGAAATGCTAACAAAGAAATAGTGTAGGATCCAAGTCACTCTTTTAAATAGCTTGTGGCTCTTTCAGGCAATGCCAGCGCCCCTTCTGAGGTAGAGTTTTAAGAATCACAGAAGAGGAATGTGTGATTCTAAGTCTGGGTTCTGATGACTCCCGGGTCCATGCAGCCGGCAGTTGTGATTCAGGCTGGGGTGTGGACGGTTGCGGAGGAGGCGGGTTTGCCCCACCAGCTCCACCTCCTCATCACCAGTGCCCTGGGGGGCTGCTGTCTTTTAGGATTGGGGCTGAGATCAAAAATGGAAATGATTTCTTCCATTTAAGGGCTCAGTTTACCACTGAAATTGCTTTTCATCTAATTCAAGCAGCAACTGTAGCGCCGAACACTTAAACAAAATTAAACAGGAATCTTTCACATTGTGAGAGGCACTTAGGTATGCCGCATTGTTTTTCCCTCCCCTCCTTCCCTCCCTCCCTCCCTCTTTCTTTCCTTTCTTTCTTCCTTTTTCTTAAATAAAACCCACCTGCCCCCGATAACATAACACCTTTCACAGGTTTCAAGCATCTCCTCTGGCACTGGATGATGGGAGACAGAGGGCCTGCTATTCCAGGAGGCTGGAGACCCCCCCCCCCCACCGCCACCGCCCGTGTACTGCTCTCCCTCTTGCAACTTGAATTGCCTCCTATGCATTTTAGACATGTCAAGATATTAGTAGATGTGGAGAGTATCCTGGACAGAAGCAATCGTATTTAACCTGCGAGGTGTAGACATTTGTGGGCAGTATGTCTGTGGGTCTAAGCCTTCACACACATCTTTACGAAAATGAAATCCTTACACCATACGGGAAACAGAATCTCTGAGCAGATCCGGCTGACAGATAAACCTCCTCCTAAAGCAAACAATAATTGCTTTAATTTTTGTGGCTGGTACAGTTGGCTAAAATAAGCTAACCAGATTTGACTGAACATCACCGAAGATTTTTGTGATGCGGGCAGCAGGATGGTTGAAGCCTTGCCAGTGAGTGGAAGCGGTTTTGTGGCCACTGGGCCCCTTGCCCACCTTTCTGGGGCCTGATGGTGCAGATGTGAGGCGTGGAGAGGTCCCGGCCGTTGGAACAGGAGCGGGGAGGAGGGCCCACAGACCAGAAGAGCTGGAGCATCTCACTGCCCGGACCATTTGCAGCAGACAGCAAGAAAGTCCATTAAAAAGATGGTACTGGCCTGATGTATCTGGGCCATCTAGTAGCCTGAGGCGAAAAGTACTCTCAGTGTATTTTACTGCTTCTCCAAAGCAAACAATTGTTTAATTAGTAAAAATAAAAAAGCTACTTGCAGGAGGAGTGATTGAGGGATGTATTTTCCGCTTAAGTAATACTGAATTAAAAATGGCCTCGCTATCCTGTCTGCTCACATTCATTTGTAACAAAAACATGCAAAGACACATTGTGAGATGCTCAGGGTTACTGACTGCATCCTTCAGGACCTGGAGTCACAGCCAGCCTGTTAGGGAAGGCAGGGTGGGCGTCTTCCTCCTCGCCAGGGAAGCCGAGTGCAGGCTCAGCCTGAGACCCAAGAGGCTGCTCCTTCTGAGGGTCCCTGGGTGACGCCTTTCTCTGGGACAGCCTGGGGGTGAGCAGCCGGGGGAGGGGGCCTGGGGGGCCCCAAAAAAGAGGGATAGGAGGGAAAAATAGGAGTGCGAGCTGCTGAGGGATAAATAATTTACAGCCCTTCTGAAGGAGGCAGTAAATAGCAACTTCTGAATGTTTTCTACGGAAGAAAAAAAAAGAGCAACACTTAACATCTGTACATAGAGAAAGCTTTACAGAGAGTAACCATTGAAATGGAAAAAGCCGAAGTGGCTTGCCTGGTGAGCTGCCGGGGAGTATCAGAGGTCTGGAATGTGCACTCACCACGGCTGTGTGTGTGTGTGTATCTTTATGTGTGTTAAAAATATGATAGGTTTTGAACTGTTCTTGTAATGCTTCCCTCCATCTTACTTTCAGAGACTGGGGGCTGGGGACCACATCACCTCGGCATGAACATCAGGAAAAAAACAGAGAAAGAGCAAACAGAACACAGGGCCGCAGCCAGTCCTTATCAGACAACTGGCTTTCCTCCTCGGGAAGGATAAGCTGAAGACCACGAACTCGGGCCAGGACTGGCGAATGGCCTTCTCTTTTAGGTGTGTGTGTGTGTGTATGTGTGTGTGTGAGCGTGGCATGCGTGTGTGTCATTTACAAATGCAAAGATAACAGCAAGTTCTTAGTTGGCGCCAAATGGGGGACCGTTAAGTATGAGAAATGATGTCGATTTATCATTATATTATGCCTCTGACAGCGAAACACACCTGTACTTTTTATGTAATTTATTGACTGGTTATAGATGCTGTGCGAGAGAGGAAAAAATTAGCGCAGCTTTATTACTCATGCTGCTGGTTAAAATATTAATGGGGCACAGAGTGTTGCCTGCTCATTTCTGTTGATTTTTAATTAGCAGTAATTCATTTTGCACAAAGCATGTTGATGCCTTTGCCGGAGACATTAGCGAAGAAGCTGAATAAAGATGTTTTTGAGAGAGCTACTATGCATACAGAATAAAGAGTGCCTGCTTCCTGTCTTGTCTGATAAAAGTTGGGCAAAGTGGGAGACAGATGATGGAACCAAACAATACCAGAGCATCACGGTACATAGCTTAAGTCTCAGACGAGGCAATTTGGAGTTTTCTGGAAGCCCACATTTTGGCAGACTTTTTGCCGTAGGTACCATTGCGGGAGTCATTTTGTTTGGTTCCAGAGAACTCAAATAAAATCCAAAGCAGAGGCTGCCTTCACCCTTTTCTACAGTTAATACCGTGATGGTGACATTTTGCTTCCTGGAGAAAAATAGACTGGCAGGTGGGCTTTGCACTTCTGCCGGGTGGAGACTGAATGAGTGGCCACCAGGGAGGGGACAGAGCTTCTTCAGGCGGCCTGGTCACCTGGTCACTCAGGGAGAGCCAAAGATTCCCTGCAATCTGATGAATGGCTCTCCTTAACGCGCCATATGCCGGAGCCATTGTGTGTAAGCAGACTCCTAACCCGAGCGTCTTTTGTGAAGAATATAGCGAGGCCATTTAGGTGAGAGGGAAGATGGGAGACAAAGATTCAGCTGAGGGCCCCCGTGACACTCGTTTTGAGAACTCGGCACACATTCAGACATGGCATTCATTCTCCCTTGCTGGCACCTCAGGGACCATGGTGGAAAGACCCACAGGAAATCCTTCAATGATTTCATCTGCTTTCAGCACAGGGACAGAGCATTTCCAGGGCGGCCTCTGAGGCCTCCCACCTGCAGGGTTTCCAAGCTACCTGTGGATTTCTGTCATCAACATCTTGCTCTGAGATCGAAATGGTAGGTTTTGGAAGGAGTGAGTGAGCTCATCGCCCCGCAACGTCCTCCCAACCTGAGCTCTCTTCATCAACACAGACTCTCATTCCACACGGATGGAAAGAGGTTGGACCATGGTGGAAAGACCCACAGGAAATCCTTCAATGATTTCATCTGCTTTCAGCACAGGGACAGAGCATTTCCAGGGCGGCCTCTGAGGCCTCCCACCTGCAGGGTTTCCAAGCTACCTGTGGATTTCTGTCATCAACATCTTGCTCTGAGATCGAAATGGTAGGTTTTGGAAGGAGTGAGTGAGCTCATCGCCCCGCAACGTCCTCCCAAGCCTGAGCTCTCTTCATCAACACAGACTCTCATTCCACACGGATGGAAAGAGGTCAGAGGACAGTGAAATAAGACTGCCTCCCCCACGTCTTCCAGCTCTAAAGGAGTGTTTCTGGGCAACCTCACCCTTCAGCCTTGCTAGTTTTCTTCCTGAAAACTCCTAGGGATGAGCGCGCAAAGCCGAACTTGGCCACTTGGATCATTTGTCTTCACCATACTCTCGATCTCCACCAGGCTGCTGGGGTGGGCCCCTCCCTTTGGGAAATGCTTTTGGTTTCTGGACAGCTGCTGCTCTGACTTCTGGGCAACACCCTCAATCCAAGAGGGTGAAGGTCCAGGCCACTGTGACCCACCTCCTCGTGAAAGAGGCTTTGGAAGTGGTGACCTACTCAGACGGTCTTTCTCGGAACCACACAGAAATGTGATCAGAAAGGTACTGGACATTTGGAAGATGACAAAAATATATGGACATTTTTAGAACACTCAAAGAGTGAA
>SJXQ01002281.1:0-14312 GCA_006408695.1 Aepyceros melampus
CATGTGAAGATCTTGCTAGCGGGCAGGTCTTCCCCACATCCCAGTAGAAGCTGGTGTTCATGCCATTAAGTGCAATAGGCTCGGAACTATGACCCAACATTGTTAGTTGCTCACTAATGTCCATTTCTTTGCAACCCCATGGACTGTAGCCACCAGGCTCTTCTCTCCATGTGGATTCTCCAGGCAAAATTACTGGAGTAGGTTACCATTCCCTTCTCCAAGGGATCTTCCTAATCCAGGGATTGAACCCAGGACTCCTTCATTGTTGGCAGATTGTTTAACATCTGAGCCACCAGGAAAGCCCAAGGATCCAACAGGTGAGACAAAAAGGAAATTGGCTGATTCAAGCACAGAATGAGATGGACACGTGGTTAAAGGTTAACATTGGTTTGTGGATCCAGACTTCGTTTGGGCTTCCCTGATGGCCCTAGTGAAAAAGAATCCATCTGCCAATACAGGTAGACATAGAGACTTGGGTATAATCCCTGGGTCGGGAAGAAGGGCATGGCAATCCCCTCGAGTATTCTTGCCTGGAGAATCCCATGAACAGAGAAGCCTGGCAGCCTGGCAGTCCATAGGGTCTCACAGAGTCAGACATGACTGAAGTGAGCATGCATGCAAGTACAAACTTCCTTCATTGTCTGTTTGCCCCAGCATCTGCCCAGCACAACCTCAAAACACTCCTCCCAAGCACCAGGTTCATCCACAGCTTAGACACACAATGGGTAATCTGAACCCCAAGATGTGGGAAGCCCTTCCAGCACTTGGTCCAAATAGATCAATTCTATGGAGAATTCATCAGGCAAAACAAAAATTTCAACTCAACCTTTTTCATTCATGCAAGAAGAAAGCAATTTTCCACTCTGAGTAATTTTATTTTGACTTATACACTTTTGCCAAAATGCAGGTCAGTTATTTCTGTAAGGGCCTCCATAGGCCATTTTCCCCCTTGTTGGAGGTTAAGTCAGGGACGCTTTGAAAACCTGCATGCAGCCCAAGGGTTAGAACTCCAGTATTTTTGCCTGGAGAATCCACATGGAGAGAAGAGCCTGATGGGCTACAGTCCATGGGGTTGCAAAGAAACGGACATGAGTGAGCAACTAACAATGTTGGGTCATAGTTCCGAGCCTGTTGCACTTAATGGCATGAACACCAGCTCCTACTGGGATGTGGNTAGAAAGCTATTCTTAACTGGCAGTGTCTGTTTCAAGGCAGCAGGCCCTGCATTGCCAATGCCCTGCTAAGCAGCCTGAACTTCACCCTTCAGAAGACCAAGGAACTTCTTTGCCACACCTAGAACTTGGGAAATGAACTCCCAAGAGAAAAGAACACGTGAAGATCTTGCTAGCGGGCAGGTCTTCCCCACATCCCAGTAGAAGCTGGTGTTCATGCCATTAAGTGCAATAGGCTCAGAACTATGACCCAACATTGTTAGTTGCTCACTCATGTCCACTTCTTTGCAACCCCATGGACTGTAGCCCACCAGGCTCTTCTCTCCATGTGGATTCTCCAGGCAAAATTACTGGAGTAGGTTACCATTCCCTTCTCCAAGGGATCTTCCTAATCCAGGGATTGAACCCAGGACTCCTTCATTGTTGGCAGATTGTTTACCATCTGAGCCACCAGGAAAGCCCAAGGATCCAACAGGTGAGACAAAAAGGAAACTGGCTGATTCAAGCACAGAATGAGATGGACACGTGGTTAAAGGTTAACATTGGTTTGTGGATCTAGACTTCGTTTGGGCTTCCCTGGTGGCCCTAGTGAAAAAGAATCCATCTGCCAATACAGGTAGACATAGAGACTTGGGTACAATCCCTGGGTCGGGAAGAAGGGCATGGCAATCCCCTCGAGTATTCTTGCCTGGAGAATCCCATGAACAGAGAAGCCTGGCAGCCTGGCAGTCCGTAGGGTCTCACAGAGTCAGACATGACTGAAGTGAGCATGCATGCAAGCACAAACTTCCTTCATTGTCTGTTTGCCCCAGCATCTGCCCAGCACAACCTCAAAACACTCTCCTCCCAAGCACCAGGTTCATCCACAGCTTAGACACACAATGGGTAATCTGAACACCAAGATGTGGGAAGCCCTTCCAGCACTTGGTCCAAATAGATCAATTCTATGGAGAATTCATCAGGCAAAACAAAAATTTCAACTCAACCTTTTTCATTCATGCAAGAAGAAAGCAATTTTCCACTCGAGTAATTTTATTTTGACTTATACACTTTTGCCAAAATGCAGGTCAGTTATTTCTGTAAGGGCCTCCATAGGCCATTTTCCCCCTTATTGGAGGTTAAGTCAGGGACTCTTTGAAAACCTGCATGCAGCCCAAGGGTTAGAACTCCAGTATTTTTGCCTGGAGAATCCACATGGAGAGAAGAGTCTGATGGGCTACAGTCCATGGGGTTGCAAAGAAACTGACATGACTGAGCAACTAACAATGTTGGGTCATAGTTCCGAGCCTGTTGCACTTAATGGCATGAACACCAGCTCCTACTGGGATGTGGGGAAGACCTGCTCGTTAGCAAGACCTTCATGTGTTCCTTTCTCTTGGGAGTTCATGTCCACTCACTTGTCACTACTGGACTCCAAGTTCCACTTCATATTGTCCTTTCCAGGTAGGTACACCACCACCAAGGCTGACTCTCCAGTTGAAGGCAAGAAAAAGTTATTCAGACATGATGGGCAATACCATATTATCAACAACTGTAGGTCCTTGAAACAGGAGTGATGATAGAAAGATCCACAATGGTAGCCACATGCCAGAAAGTGTAGGGGCTTCATTTCCCAATGGGCAAAGAAGGGCTGCCGTGAGCAAGTGTGGGGGGAGGCAGGAGCTTCTGCATGTTTTGATCAATTGTTCCATTTCATATTATGAAAGATGTTGCTGTGTAATTACAGAAATGCTGGAAATGGTCTGAAGCACAATTAAAAATCTACTTGAATAGAAGAGAACAAAAATGGCCTAGGAAAGTGTGATTTGAAAGGTTAGCTAAATGATGGATATGAGAGGCTGTTGGTACATTGTCAGTTTTAGCATCATCTACAGACTGGTGGTGGGGGCAAAAATTTTTTAAGGATGTCTTAGAGTTAGTTACATTTACTGAGCATAATCGCATGAACTGTTTCACTTCCCCCAAATCATTTATCATTCCCATGTAACAGATGAGGAATCTGAGACTCTGCGTGGTTAATGGGTTAGCCTGAGGTCCTAGAACTGATAGTGGCATGGTAGACTTTTTAAAATATATTTATTTATTTATTTGGCTACAGCAGGTCTTAACTGCAGCATGTGAGATCTTCAGTCTTCATTGCAGCATACAGGATTTTTAGTTGCAGCCTGGGGGATCTATTTCCCTGACTACAGCTCAAACAGGGGCCCCCGGCAATATGAGTGCAGAGTCTTAGCCACTGGAGCACCAGGGAAGTCCCAGCCTGGTAGATTCTTAAATGCAAGTCTCTCTTCTTTTCGCTTCTATTGCTTTCTGTATCAGGACACCCACCTTAAAGTGTCTGCTGGGACAAGGCAGGCTGGACAAATAAAAGGAGCTACCAGATTGGAGGGGAATAAAAGAAATAAAAACAATTGATACAGGGTCAGGGAGACATTAGGAATTGGTGAGGACTACAGCAAAGAGGAAAATGACAGACAGCATCTAAAGTGAACAACGGGCACTCAGAACCATCTGTCAGCTTGCAGGAGAGCAGATCCAACTGCCAGATCTGCTGACTGTTCAGATTTTATATAACAGGGTTTCCTGTTAGTTTTTGTTTTAATGTTAGTGCAAAAAAAATAAAGCTTAAACGTCAGATGTGTACCTATTCCATCAATACACAAAACAAAACCTAGCTGCAAACTAATTTTGGTTCATGGACTTCCAGAGGTAACTGGCTTTTTCTTGACCAATAACAAATTATTAAATTTTATCTCAGATAGGACTTCAATCAATGATCTTCTGATCAGCTTTTCTGTCTTGTACATGAAAACTTTTCCAATAAGTGATAAAGATTTATTGAAATTATAAATATTAATCCCCATGATAATGTTGACTTTGACATAGGTCTATTTCCTCTATGGGGTGTGCATAGAAAAAAACATGTTGTCCAATCAATGTTAGCATCCCAACAGGAATGTGACCTTAAAGCAAGTAACTCCGTCTTTCTGAGTATTCAGTTTCTTCATCTGCAAAACAGAGACACTGGCATGCGAATTACAAAATCGAAATGAGATTAAATAAGGCAATATTAGAAGTTATAGTACTCAAAGCCTATCAGAAAGAGCTTGGGCAAGGCCCTAGGAAAGATATAACCATTTGAATGGAGAGTTTCAAAGACTAGCACAGAGAGCAAAGAAAGTCTTCTTCAGTGATCAACGCAAAGAAATAGAGGAAAACAATAGAATGGGAAAGACTAGAGATCTCATCAAGAAAATTAGTGATACCAGGGAATATTTTATGCAGGGATGGGCACAATAAAGGACAGAAATGGTATGGACCTAACAGAAGCAGAAGACATTAAGAAGAGGTGGCAAGAATACACAGAAGAACTATACAAAAAAGATTTTCATGACCCAGATAACCACAAAGGTATGATCACTCACTTAGAGCCAGACATCCTGGAATGCGAAGTCAAGAGGGCCTTAGGAAGCATCACTACGAGCAAAGCAAGTGGAGGTGATGGAATTCCAGTTGAGTTATTTTAAACCCTGGAAGATGATGCTGTGAAAGTGCTGCACTCAATATGCCAGCAAATTTGGAAAACTTAGCAGACCTGGTAAAGGTCAGTTTTCATTCCTATCCCAAAGAAAATCAATGCCAATGAATGTTCAAACTACCACACTCATCTCACACATTAGTAAAGTAATGCTCAAAATTCTCCAAGCCAGGCTTCAACAGTACTTGAAATATGAACTTCCAGATATTCAAGCTGGTTTTAGAAAAGGCAGAGGAACCAGAATTCAAATTGCCAGCATCTGCTGGATCATAAAAAAAAGCAAGAGAGTGTCCAGAAAAACATCTGCTTTATTGACTATGCCAAAGCCTTTGTGTGGATCACAACAAACAAAAATTTTTCAAGGGATGGGAATACCAGACCACCTGACCTGCCTCTTGAGAAATCTGTATGCAGGTCAAGAAGCACAGTTAGAACTGGACGTGGAACAACAGACTGGTTCCAAATAGGAAAAGGAGTACGTCAAGGCTGTATATTGTCACCCTGCTTATTTAACTTATATACAGAGTATATCATGCAAAACGCTGGGCTGGAGAAACACAAGCTGGAATCAAGATTGCCGGGAGAAATATCAATAACCTCAGATATGCAGGTGACACCACCCTTATGGCAGAAAGTGAAGAACTAAAGAACCTCTTGATGAAAATGAAAGAGGAGAGTGAAAAAGTTGGCTTAAAACTCAACATTCAGAAAATGAAGATCATGGCAACTGGTCCCATCACTTTATGGCAAATAGATGAGGAAACAATGGAAACAGTGGCAGACTTTATTTGGGGGGGCTCCAAAATCACTGCAGATGGTGACTGCAGCCATGAAATTAAAAGACACTTGCTCCTTGGAAGAAAAGCTATGACCAACCTAGACAGCATATTCAAAAGCAGAGACGTTACTTTGCCAACAAAGATCCATCTAGTCAAAGCTATGGTTTTTCCAATAGTCATGTGTGGATGTGAGAGCTGAACTTTAAAAAAGCTGCGTGCCTAAGAATTGACGCTTTTGAACTGTGGTGTTGGAGAAAATTCTTGAGAGTCCCTTGGACTGCAAGGAGATCAAACTGGTCAATCCTGAAGGAAATCAGTCCTGAATATTCACTGGAAGGACTGATGCTGAAGCTGAAACTCCTTTACTTTGGCCACCTGATACGAGGAACTGACTCATTGGAAAAGACCCTGATGCTGGGAAATATTGAAGGCAGGAGAAGAAGGGGTCGACAGAGGGTAAGATAGTTGAATAGCATCACTGACTCGATGGACATGAGTGTGAGCAAGCTCCAGGAGTTGGTGATGGACAGGGAAGCCTGGCGTGCTGCAGTCCATGGGGTCACAAAAAGTCAGACACGACTGAGCAACCAAACTGAACTAATTGAAGGTCCTAGGGGTTGCCACTGCCCACCCTCATCCGTCTACTCTCCCTCATCTGTAAATTCTCTTTTCTTTCAGCATTTGGACAACCTAGTTAGAATACAACTTTTATTCTTTAAAAATTAATGTGAAATAGAAACTGGAATTCCTGCTTTTGTCCGAAGCAGGCTCCACTGCTTGATTCCTGTGCCTCCTGTCACACACTCACTGGGTACCTTGTTTGGCAAGAGTCTTGCCTTCTTACTTGACATATGATATACTGGAAAATGCACAGTAAGGATTGGAGTCTTACTGAGTTGTTTAGTCCAGTCGCTAAGTAACATCCGACTCTTTGCAACCCCATGGACTGTAGCTGCCAGGCTTTTCTGTACACAGGATTTCCCAACCTTGAACAATCCAACCCATCTCCTGCAATGCAAGCAGATTCTTTACCACTGAGGCTTACCTTACTCTAGAGGAAAATCTAGATTTTTCCTTCCACAGTAGGGGAGACTCAGTTCTTTTCTGCTGCACTTCTTTCCTGGAAGGTGAAAGTTGCTCAGTCATGTTCAACTCTATGACCCCCTGGACTATACCGTCCATGGAATTCTCCAGGCCAGAATACTAGAGTGGTTAGCCATTCCCTTCTCCAGGGGATCTTCCCAACCCAGGGATCAAACCCGGTCTCCTGCTTTGCCCGCGGATTCTTTACCAGCTAAGCCACCAGGGAAGCCCTTTTTTCCTGGGAGTCTCCTTTATTACTCACACAGAGCCCTCCACTTCTGATACTTCTGTCACCAAATGTGGAGGGAGTGTTCTCTGCAACAACGGGCAGATCTTGGACGTCAGCTGGATGTCCTACAGTTTAGCTCTGTCCTGACACTGTCTACCAGGAGATAACCTCAGATCTCACAGGTAAGAGCTCGGTCCCACAGAATGGCTTTCCTCACCCCCGACTTCAGACGCCAACCACAAGTCCAGCTTATCACCTGTGCTATGGATTGGTGGTTCCAACAGCTCTCTCCTCAGATTTTATTAACTCCCTAGAGAGGCTCCCAGAACTCAGGGAGATACAATAAGTCCCTTACATACAAACCTTCAAGTTGTGTACTTTCAAAGATGCAAACATGTGTCCCATTAGCATCAGGTAGGAGCGAAATTGCAGCTTGCTCTCCGTCTCCCATTGCTGAAATCCTTCAGCTCTACTGTCTTCTGGTCAGTATCTCTTCTTGCCTCTTACTTGATGCCAGCCCCTGTATGCCAGCTGTTGTGTGGTACTACCGTACTTTTCAAGGTACTGTACTGTAAGATTAAAATGTTTTCTTTATTTTTTGCTTTTTGTATGTATTATTTGTGCAAAAAGTATTAAAAACCTATTATAGTACAGTGCTATATAGCCAGCTGTGTCAGTTGAGTACCTTGGCTTACTTTGTTGGACTTAACAAAATGAACTTATGACCTCACCCTTGGAATGGAACTCATTTGTATTTAGGGTGCTCACTGTACTTACTTACATACCAGTTTATTAAAGGAGATTATAAAAGATGGGGCTTCCCTAGTTGCTCAGTAGTGAAGAATCTGCCTGCCAATGCAGGAGATGTGGGTCCAATCTGTAAGTCAGGAAGATCCCCTGGAGAAAAAAATGGCAACCCACTCCAGTATTCTTGCCTGAGAAATCCCATGGACAGAGGAGCCTGGCAGTCCATGGTTCTCAAAGAGTCAGACACAACTTAGGTACCAAACCACCAGCAGGAATCTCATCACTTAGGAATTTATAAGGGACTCAGGAGCCCTATGTCAGAATCCAGAGTCAAAGACCAATATATATATATACATGTTTCTATTATCTCACACTTAGTATAGGTAATTGTCAGTTGAAAACAGACAGAAAACCAAAGCAACTACCTCTTTCCCCCTTCCTGCATCAGTTGCCTAAATTCAGCACTCTCTTTTCCACTATAAACACCAACAATTACCGGAGAGGGCAGGCAACTGGGGTTTAGTTTTCTTTAGTTTTATTTAAGGTTAAGTGAATCCCACGGCAATGAAAAATCAATATTGTATTTGGTCAGAAGACATTATTAAAGCACCTAGATTAAATGGAACATAAATAATAGTCGATTGATTTTTTTTTAATCCAACTTTTTGTAATTTGGTTTACAAGAAACAGTTATCCACAATGCACCAAGTACTTGACTTGGTTGAGTATATTCTATAACATTTTATATGAATTTACATTTCATCATTTCATCTTTTTATTTTACAGATGTATGTAAGAAAAGAGGTTTATAATTTTTTTTTAATCTCTGGTCCCTAATTAAATACTTGATTTTAACAAGAAATACCTCCTACCAGAGTTCAGACACATTTAAAACACGGACTTGTGCTCAAAGATAGGATTCTTCAGTATTAGTAAATTTTGCAGGAATCATATTTTAAAACCTGATCATGGAGATTAAACCACCTTCTGATCTTGAGACTACCCAATTCTCGAGGATCACATTATTCAGGAATTTGTAATTCCAGACCAAAGAAGATATCAGATAAGCTCCTATGATTGACAGTAACATAGTAAAATTCACAGCCATCAGCCTCAGTCTCGGATCACATTCAACAACAGAAAGTGAACTTGGACAATGACAGGCAGTCCTCAGGTGGGTTCTGCTCTCAAGGTCTTCTCTCCCATAAGCCCTGAAGATCTTAAAGCAGTTATCAGGAAAATGCCAATTATTCCAATAACAGAACAGCCATAGAATGATAAACAGCATGAATTAGTCCCCCCCCCAACCCCGAGCCATTCCCCAAAGTATCTGTTCATGACAGTTTTCCTATCTAAAGGTGCGATCACCAACCTAACTTTATTCACATACTATTGATTTTTGGCAGAGTGAAGCCAAATAATACAAAAATAGTGTAAAAATTGAAGAATACGTTCAGATGCACATATCTGCCAAACCACTTGTTAAACTCTGCCTGAACCAGTGCATATAAGTAGGTCATTGAAAGTCAGTGCAAACCAGGGCAGCTCCCTTGGCAGGAGACATTAACCTGTAGGAGGAATCTTGCAGACAAGTGATACATTTTAGCTGAGCAGCTGTATATTTTATTTATGAATTGATATAAGCATACAGATATATGAGGAGAGGGATGCATA
Source organism: Aepyceros melampus (assembly GCA_006408695.1). Taxonomy (NCBI): domain Eukaryota; kingdom Metazoa; phylum Chordata; class Mammalia; order Artiodactyla; family Bovidae; genus Aepyceros; species Aepyceros melampus. Next base: position 9,223 of record SJXQ01002281.1, read on the forward strand.
CTGTATGTATCCTTAAACACATTTCAAAACAAAGATAGATGGGAACAGAGATTTATACCCACACATTCTTCAGCTTAAAGGGTTTCTTTTCCCACCTCTACCCCCATCCCATCCAGAATAATAATGATAGAGCTCTAATTATAGCCCTGGGGCCTCCGTGCACTGGAGTATCTTGTGCCCCGCAGGTGCAGCATTGACCAGCCCCAGGCTCCTGGCTCAGAGAAGACCACCCATGCTACAGCCAGAGAGAGCAGTGCCTTCTAGGCACAGAGGGATCAAGGGATTCGCATAACTTACTTGGTCTAAAAGGCACCGGCTTCCCAGGTGGCACAGTGTTAAAAAAAGAAAAAAACAAAAAAAAACCCAAATCTGCCTGCCAACGCCAGAGACACGGGAGACACAGGTTCAATCCCTGGGTCAGGAAGATCCCTCGGAGGAGGAAATGGCCATCCACTCCAGTATTCTTGCCTGGAAAACCACATGGACAGAGGAGCCTGGAGGGCTACAGTCCACGGGGTCACAGAGAGTCGGACAGGACTGAGCATGCATACACCGAAAGGCACCAGGTTCTTTCATTATGGGAAAAGAGGTTCTAAAGGGGGCAGATTTCCCTTCCTAGGCATCCACTTGGATGTGAACCCCATTTTAGACAATGGAGCATGTGTTTGCTTCAAGTTATGGAATGAGAGGTCAGGAAGGAATCTTCTAGATCATCCAACCCACAGCTTTGATTTTACAACTCTGGGCCACATAGATGCAGGGAAGCACAAACAGAGGACCTCCATGTAGCCTGAAGGAGGCAGGATGTAGCAGAAAGAACATGGGTTCTGGAGCTAGGTCAACTTGTGTTCGAATCATAAGTGTAGAAACTGCATCAAATCTCTAACCTTTCTAATCCTCAGGTTGTTCTCCTGTACAGTGGAATAATAGCATCAGCTCACAAGCTGTCATCAATAGTGCAGAAATCTAAACCACTCTGGAAAAAAAAAATTCCTAATTCATTTGGTAGCAGAGTCAGCCCAGACTAAACTTACTTGGAGGTATAAGCTGCCTGACAGAACAAGGCTACATATGGTCATTCTCTATCCCATGGCAGCCTCTGTGTCTTCATCCTATGTGCTCAATGAAGAGACTACAGATGCTTCTAGTCCCCTAGCTCCTGCCTGCTGTTCTGGTTAGTAGCAGGTTAGGGCCAAGAGGGAGAAGGCAATGGCAACCCACTCCAGTACTCTTGCCTGTATAATCCCATGGACGGAGGAGCCTGGTGGGTTGCAGTCTATGGGGTTGCTAAGAGTCAGACATGACTGAGCGACTTCACTTTCACTTTTCACTTTCATGCATTGGAGAAGGAAATGGCAACCCACTCCAGTGTTCTTGCCTGGAGAATCCCAGGGATGGGGAAGCCTTGTAGGTTGCCATCTATGGGATCGCACAGAGTCAGACATGACTGAAGCGACTTAGCAGCAGCAGCAGGACCAAGAGAATGGCTCTTATTCCTAGGAGCAAAATCTAAACATCTAAAGCAGTCTTTAGTAAGGCACAGGGAGAAGTCAGATTGATTCCTGTTCTAGAAGCTTAAAGTAATTCATTTCCCAGAGAATGGACCCCCCTCTTCCCTACAAGAGTCTCCTGGCCCTACCCTCACTGGCTTTGAGCCACAGTACAGGGCACCAGCCCCGCTCCCAACTCCCTTGCAGCACCTATTAGCTCAACTACAAAGCTTCACAATGGCATTTTCTGACTTATCCCCTCCTTTTAGATTGGAAAAGGGTCTGTGAAAAAGGAGTTTCAGCTTGTAGTTTCATGAAATTTTGTCAGTCTATAACAAATAATTAATTTGAAAGAAGGAATAGTGTCTCAGAAGGAAAAAATATATATATACTGCAAAAAAATTCTTCAAGGCAGACATTTAAACCTGCTCCAAGGGAACAGGGTTTAACTTTTGGGTGCCATCTTTTTTTCTCCTCCATCAGCGAGTGGTTTTAAGTTGAGTATGTGCTTTTCTTTCCTGATGTCTCAGGAACAGCCTCATCTTCTTCCTTTTTGAATGCTGACCCGTGAGTTTCCCTTTGGGTGGTGGACAGAACGTTTGACTTTGTTGCGTGGCCAGGCCAGTCTCACAAGTGAGTGCAGACAGAGAGATGATGTACCATAGAGAGGCAGAAAGATCCTCTCGAGATAAGCCCTGCTACCCAGCCTTCTACCACTCGAGCTGCCCTCCCTGGAAACCAGAGGGTGTTAGTCAGCAAGAACCATCTAAGCAAACACCCCTGGGTGAGACTAAGCCTCATCAATTAGAGCTTTGGTGAACAGACTGTGACAGCTAAACCCCACAGGTGTGGACACTGAGGAGGTGGGATGGGAACAGGGTGTGAGTTCACGGTGGGCACGGCTCAAAGGGAGTGTGGCCACGTGTGACAGATAAGCTTCACCAGCCTCGTGATTTCCTATGTTATTTTCAGCCAAGTCAGCCTCCTCCTAAGCCGCCTGTAGGGCCAGTGTGGCAGGATGACATGGTTCCCCCAACTTTAAGCTCTTTTGTCCTCCATTTGAGTTTATGGCTTTCCAGTCTACATACAACAGACATTTTTTTGAGTGTCAACTGTGTGCCAACTGGTCTAGGCAATGGGGAAAGATGAGTAAAGTACTGGCCTGGCCTTGAGGAACATAAAGCTTTCATCTACCTAGAGATGCTGGAAAACATGACTTTATTGGTTCTCAGAGCAGGTTTCATGGAACATGAAAGTTGGGAAATAAGAGAGGCTAAGAGGGATAGATTGTGTGTCTAACTAAATTTCAGACACACTGCTTATTTCTCAGTATTTAAAAGAGTCTAAGCTCTAAAGATATCTGCAAAATTTCTAGCTAGACCCAGTAGCCATTCATCAATTAACAAGTCCTCACATCCTAAGGTGCTTATCCATCAGGAAACACACTTCGGGACCTGACCCATCTATTTCATTTCAGCCAGATGTGTTTTGGAATTCAGTGTTTTGAAAGTGTTAGCAAGGCAATATGTACTTTTCTGTGCTATTGTGATGTCTGGGGACTTCTTCAGAGGAGAAACAGAAAACCTAGGTCCAGTAGACATCAAGACCTACCAGCAGGTTTGGGGACAAATGACTACATCAGACCCTGGAGTCTGAGACCACGTGACCAGACTCCTGTTTCTTTATCATATTCATCCCTTTTTAAATTTATTTCTAATATGCATTGAGCACCTACTATAGATGCAACTACATTGAAAACTGGGTATTCTCTGTCATCACAGACTTTGCAGTCTACCGGCTAGGGCTGGGCTAGGGGAGACCCAGGCAGTTAACAAATAATTTGAAGGTGTGATAAATGCCATGACTAGGGTCATTGGAAAAGACCTTGATGCTAGGAAAGATTAAAGGCAGGAGGAGAAGGGGATGACAGAGGATGAGATGATTGGATGGCATCACCGACTCAATGGATATTGAGTTTGAGCAAGCTCTGGGAGTTGGTGATGGTCAGGGAGTCCTGGCATGCTGCAGTCCATGGGGTCACAAAGAGTTGGACATGACCGAGTAACTGAACTAAACTGAACTGAGGATGACCGTGCACCCCAGGTTTGCCTGGGTCAGTCCCAATTTACACCTGTTGTCATGCATAATATGTCCAAGTACTCTTTTCACTCCTTTAGTTGTCCCAGCTCTGACATTAGATCACAAGATCCCTGTAGTTACAATGGGTGCAGGTTGTGGAAGCCCAGAGTAGGGAGGGTCAGGGGAAGCTTCTGGGAGGACCTGACCCTTGAGTCCTGAAAACTGAGGAAGAGGAGCCATGGACAGTGGTGGATTCAGCACTCAGGTGGAAGGAGTAGCAAGTGTAAAGGCTGAGAAAAGATAGGATTCAGCACATGTGGTTACACTGAAGGAGGCGGGAGTCAGATCTCAGAACCCCAGTTGTATCATGCTAAGAAGGTGAGACTTTTCAGGGCCATGGGAAGCACTTGATGGGGTTGTAGGCAGAGAAGTGTCATGGTCAAGTCAACATTGCAGAAGAACCACTCTGGCTGTGACTGGGAGTGGAAGTGATGCGGCGAGGTGGGGCAGTCACAGAGCCAGGGCTGTGAAGTGTCACACTGCCTAGGGCAGTGAAGTGGCTGTTGAAGCCACCCAGGAGAAAAGTGCCGGCAGCCTGGGTGAGGACCACAGCTGTGAGCTGGAAAGAAGTGAAAGGATAAATGAGTGATGGATGCATGCATGGAAGGATGGATGGATGAATGGAAGGATGGATGGATAGAAGGATGGATGGATAGATGAATGGATGGATGGAAAGAAGGCTGGGTGGAAAGGGAGATCTTTGGTAGGCAGAATAGACAGAACCTGGTGATTGATTGACTCTCGTGAGGATGGAAGAAGAGACAGTTGAAGGTCAACCCCATACTTGAACATGAAACTGGTTGATGGAGTCTTCTTCAGTGAGATAGAGAGCATACAGGGAGGAACAGGTTTTGGGCAGATGAAGCCAAGGAGGTCAGTTTTGACCAAGCATGGATGCATGGAAGGATGGATGGATAGATGAATGGATAGATGGAAAGAAGGCTGGGTGGAAAGGGAGATCTTTGGTAGGCAGAATAGACAGAACCTGGTGATTGATTGATTGACTGACTCTCGTGAGGATGGAAGAAGAGACAGTTGAAGGTCAACCCCATACCTGAGCATGAAACTGGTTGATGGAGTCTTCTTCAGTGAGACAGAGAGCATACAGGGAGGAACAGGTTTTGGGCAGATGAAGCCAAGGAGGTCAGTTTTGACCAGGACAAATGTGAAGTGTCCTTGCTGTATCTTGACCTTTTCTAGAACTTCAGGGCTGAAAGGGTAAAGACAAAAGGGCATTTTAAAAAGTGACTCACAAACATTCTTGAAACTGAATGAAACAAAAAGCCAAGTCAAAGTGTACAGGAGCAGCCTTGTTACTGGCACAACATGTCACTGGCTGCTGTTGTTCGGGAGGCAGTGAATTGAGCCTCCAATGCCAAGCTCTTCTGTTTAGCCCTGCAACAGAGCAGGTATAGACAAGGGCCCTGTGAGCATCCCTCCCACCCACCCGGAGTGCAGAAC
>SJXQ01002281.1:14466-82544 GCA_006408695.1 Aepyceros melampus
ACAGGTGCAGAACCTTCTGCTTCCAGCCTGTGCTACCACTGTCAGCCCCACTGAACAGACCAGCAGTTATCAAGTGGTTTCAGCCCTTCCTCAGGCTGAGACAGGTTTACAACGGACAGCAAAGTGCACTTGAAGCTGTTAGCCAGCCCCCTGAGCCATCCACCAACACTGTCAGTTCTCTTGCCACTGCTTCCTCTCACCCCTGGGGCCATTGTACAGTTTGGATGAGGGCAGAAGCAAGGGGATTGGGTTTCCTTTTGATCAGAGAAGATCAAAGCGTAAAACTGCCCTGGCAGCTCTTGGATCTTCCAAGGTCATTCAAAGTTCTCTACTTGACTGTCCAGTCCATTTTGTCTTTAGGTTCTTGGTGCAGGATTTATTCCTCTTATGATAATGGGCCTGGTCTGATGAGTGACAGTGACTGCATGGCTGTAATCGTCCCACTCTTTCCAGGGAAGGAACAGGAACGATTACTTCCTGGAACATGGCTGCCTGTAGAGCTGTGCTTGCTAGTGATGCTGTAGCAGGGATAAAATTATCTCACCAAAAACTCGCCAGTTCTGGGACTGGAAGGTCCTGTTGTCTGAAGCCCTGAGCCCTCAGCAGGTGTGTTAGTCACCCCCAAAGTATCCTGTTGTAATTCAGAGGGCCAACCTTTGCCTGCAAAGCAAGAAAACTCCAAGTTCAAGTTTCACTTCATAAGCTGTTATAGTGACCCAGCGTCAAGCTAAGCCCTTTAAAGAAAGCCTAAAAAGAATTCTTGGCCCTGAAAATGCAAACAAGGAAAACCTGAACAGTGTATTTACATTTTACTTAGCGGTCCCAAGAAACCCACGAGCATTTGGGTTTTATGAAGTATGATGTGTTCCTTAGTTTTTGTTATAACAGGAGTCTAGGCTTAGCTTTTTTTTTTTTTCCATGCTCTCTCTGTGTATAGTTGGAATTACAATCATCATAATCAAGCATTTAAGCAAACAAAAATAATCATTTGAAAGCCATTTTCCATAAGTGCTTTAGTTCTCGTTCACTACAATTCTGTTCAGAGGGAGATGTTCCATTTTTTTTCCTATTGTAGTACTTACTGACAGCAATAGAAGCAATGACCAGTTCTCCACGTATAAAATTAATTCCATTTCTGCTTTTCTGAATAAAAACAAATCAATCAAAAGCCTAAATGTGTTTTTCTTTGAGGTAGACATTTTTTGGTGGGACAAGCCAGAATCTACTGGAGAATAACATCTTAGTGATACTTAAGTGTAAGCACTTGGCATCATTTCGTGCCCTTCTGGAAAAACCAAATCATTTACCTCTGAATATTTTTTAATCTCTAAAATCCCCCTTGGTATCCACTTCATGAGAATTCTCACAGCCTACGATTCCTAATTAAAGAAGTGCAAAGGTCCATAGATACAATGATTCTATAAACTAACTCACTGTAATTCCATCACCACTGAAGGACGAGGTGCTGAGCAGAAAATGAGAAAATGATTGTCCTGGCCTCCTTGAATAGCAGCTACGGGAATTATTCCAAACCCGGGGGGAATAGCTGCACATTCAGCTCCTTCATTGTGCCAGCAAAGAGAGTGAGTTTGCAAGGATAACTCAAACCAATGCGTGATCTGCTCCCAGTTCTTCTTTCCACTTCAGTCACCTGTGAATCACAGAAATGAGACACAAAATCACAAGAGGAGCACAGGAGGAGAAGCTCCTGGAGGATAAAGAAGACAGAAAAGAATTTTTCCCTCTGGTCCGTAGCACCCTTTGATGTCTGCGCCTTAACAGGCTATTTTTTGAGTCATCAACTTATTCACAGTCTGCCTTATTTAGCACTTTTCTAAATGGTCAGCGGAAGACTGCTGGCCAAGCCCAAGGTCAAACAGAATATGGCAAATAGTATCTGTTTTGCCTCCTCCTCCAGGTCACTCCAGTGGCCTCTCTCCTCCGCTTGCCAGGATTACCTCCCATCCTACACCAGCTCAGCTGCCAAAACAGAGTAGGCACTGAGAGATGGAGAATTTTGCTGACACATACTTTGTGAGGTCCAAAATACAGGGTGGGACGTCCCTGGTGGCCCAGTGGATACGAATCTGTCTGCCAATGCAGGGGACACAGGTTCACTCTCTGGCCTGGGAAGATCCCACATGCCTTGGAACAACTAAGCCAGAGGGCCACAACTACTGAGCCTGAGTACCTAGAGCCTGTGCTCCACAAGAGAAGCCACTGCAGTGAGAAGCCGATGCACCGCAACTAGAGTAAGCTCATGCCCAGCAACAAAGACCCAGCATAGCCATAAATAAATACAAATAAATAGGGGAGCCACATTTTGCTTTAAGACTTCTAATGACTCTGTGGGTCAGGAAGATCCCCTGGAGGAGGGCATGGCAACCCACTCCGATATTCTTGCCTGGAGAATCCCATGGACAGAGGAGCCTCATGGGCTATGGTCCATAGGGTCACAAAGAGTAGGACATGACTGAAGCGACTTAGCACGCACGATGACTGACGTGGGCTATAAAGACTCAAGTGTGACCTGCCTTGGCACCAATTTTCACAATCTATCAGACACTATGAAGTTTGATTCTAAAGGATTTGGACTTAATCTGATTTATCTGCCTCCTGGGGGAAACCCTGGGAGATGCTGATGTGCTGGTTATCTGAAGTCACTGAAATCTGGTGTGAATGTTTCCAGTTACTCTTATATCCAGACTGCATCCCTAAACTGGGAAGAATCAATGAAAGAAAAAGAATGTAAGTCTACTGCATGAAACAATACAGCCTCAGCCTGAGCAGGAACATCCTGTGAGGGCCCAGCCAAAGGCAAGTATGGGGGCTGGAGGGGATGTCACCAGACTATAAACCTCCATAATCGGCTTGACCCCAGGAACCATCTGAACTGAGAATGCCTTGGCCTCCTTTGCAAGTGTCAGATTTACTCTAAGGACTCCTGATGCTGCTCAGGAGCCCTGAGCAGCATCAGAAGCCGTGTGGTTCTGCTGACTCCAACAGAAAGAGCTATAGAATGCTTGGCTTGGCCTCCTCCAAATCCTCAAGAAGACCACAGAATCTTATGTCCAGCAACACTGTGCTCACAGCCCCAGGACCTGGCTGTAGCCCTCAGCAGGTTCTGGGAAGGTTTATCGAAACCCCATCCCTTCACTACCACTACCACCTCAAGAGCACACGCTTGTCTTCCTTTGAAAACACTCAAAATCAGCCACAAAGAACAAGCCCAGTTAAGAGAAAATAATGACTCCTGTTCAATCAGTGGATGGCTCATGGAAGATGAAAACACTCCAACTTTTAGAGTGACTAACTCTTGAAGGTCCTTGACTTCCCTTTTCTTGGTTGAAAGAGAAGGAAATTTTTCAGTTCTGAGTACAATGTTGTTGTTTAATCACTAAGTCATGTCCGACTCGTTTGCAACCCCATGGAAATCCCTCTGTCCATGGGATTTCCCAGGCAAGAATACTGGAGCGGGTTGCCATTTCCTCCTTCAGGGGATCTTCCCCACCCAGGGATCAGACCCCTACTTCCTGCGTCGGCAGGTGGATTCTTTCCCACTGACCCACCCGGGAAGCCCATTACTAACCTCTATATTCCAATCTCTCCCAAGTTCTGGTTATAAGTCACATCTTATACTCCTGCAACTGTATATTCAATTCCTCCAAGCCTCAAAACTCTACAGCTCATGAATAGAATCTCAAGCAGTATGTAGTTGAGAGAAAAGGGAAAGGGGAGACAGCCCAGCTCCCCTTCCAGGGTGTCTCTGCTTTCCTTTTCTCTTCTTTTCCCTCAAGAAACCAGGGATATGTGGGAAAAATTATTAAAACTCCAACCATTGCAAATGGAAGTCTCTAGTAAACTCCTCCATGGCAAATCCTTTCACACCAATAATTCTGCCCCAAATCCATGAATCATACCACAAATTTCGTGGGCTGCAGTCATTATTAGTTGATGGCCTCAGGTATGAATGGTGCAGAAGCAGCCTCAGAGAATACAGAAAAGTGAAGGTCTTTTATAAGACACACCTCTATCAACTCTTTTGTGCTGCTTTGAGTTCCAGAGTCAAGATGAGAGACAGTTAGGCTGCTGGATAGCAGTCCTAGTGTGCATTCTGGCTTCATCATCTCCTAGCTATGTGGTTTCATCTCCCTGGGCCTCAGTTTCCTCATCCATAAAATGGGGATAGTGATAAAACTACTTCCTCAGATGAAAGGAGTTCATTCATGTGGAGCACTTAACACAGAACTTCCAACATACTCAATGTTTAATAAATGCTGAGCACCATTAATATTGCAGTTATTAGCCTGAGGGCCAAAGAAGCATGAGCCTGCTGCTTTTGATTCTAACGCAGGTCAGAAACTCCACGGTGTTGCACACAGAATGTGAAATTGGAGGGCGAGAGTAGCAGGAAATCACCCATACTATAGGAAGACCCTTTGGTCTTTACCTTCTCTATCCTATTTGTAATCAGTTGATAGGGATCTCGAGTCAACAGGGATCTACAACTCACACAGAGCCAAAGGATGCAGCTGATCTTTATCAGTTTGTCAGTGTCACTCATTAAGAAGGCTTTATTAGGCTTGGCAGATTAAATGATCACTTCCACGTGGGAGTGGGGCAACCCCTCAGAGCACAGCCACAGAGCAAGGACCCTCCCTCTTTGCAGAGTGGTTCCCATGGACTTAAAATTTTTGTCTAAATACCAAGGTCCTCTTAAATAGGGGAAAATCCCATAAAATCTAATTTCCTTACCAAATTCCAGTTCCTAAGATTCAAGTTGAGCTGGAAATGCCCTCAAAGTAATCATATTTCTGAGACGCTGCCAATATTTCTCACCCGTGCCCCTACTGAGTAGGGAAAGTTCTCCATCCTGCTAAAATATTTAGAGAGGAATTCTGACTGAAGGTCACAACCAATTCAGCCTTACCAATTCCTCCGGGTGATTTCAGATTGGGTTTCAAAAAGAGGCCAAGAGCCAAGCCCCACAGAAATTTCTGGAGCTGGCAGTAAATGAATCTTTCACAGAACTCCGAGCCACGGTTGGGTATTAACAAGGAGAAAAGAACAATTATCATTTGGGACTCCAAGTGCCACTTTATGTCACTTTAAGAATGAATAGACTTCCAGTCCTACTCAGCTGTCTGCTCACAATTACAAAGCAATGGTAAATAATCGTGGCAAATGGAAGGTTTGATTTAGGAGAGTGAAATTGTATAATGACTTGGTGTTTTTTTCTTCCTTTTTCTGTGGCAAGTGGGACAGCTCCTGCCACTAGTTTGGCTTATATCCAGATCTTTGACTCACACACACACACACCAAAAGGACCTTGGAACCTTTTATTAAAACAGACATACAAACACAGAGCAAAGCTACCAAAAACATTTTTTTATTATTTTTACAAAGAGGGAATAATCATATAATGTGGCATGGTTTAATTTGCTCTCCAGTGGTTTTATTTAGCCAAAGGATCATATTTGTCTACGGCAATAATATTTTTGAACGGTTTTAATAGAAAGTGCATCTTTCCACTTTCTGTATGCTGGTTTCTGAGGAGGCCCCCTGAGCTCTGCTCCTGAAAAGATGTGTAGATACAGTGAATACACAGGATTTCTCTCCTGCACCCCGTAATTCACTGAAGGAGCAGCACAGGTTTTATACTCACTCTGAAAGGGGTCCAGAGCCCCGGCAGGCAAGACTTTGATCTAGCGCCCAAAAGCATCTTATCCAAAGATGCATTCATTTAATCTTGCAACTCAAGAGTGACAGACCCTTCCAAAGTGGTTTGGGAGGACCAAGGAGACAGGGCTGGGGCGCACAAGAGGCACTCACAGCGATGCCCAAGGAGCCAGTTATCTGTGATACCCAGTCTCGGGAGAGAAGCTTTGCCTCTCAGAAGGCAGGAGGGTCGAGGTAAAGCATTCCAATGCAGGCAGACTCCTCTAGGGATTTCCAGGTAGCGGCAAGGTTCTGTGTACGGAAAAGCATAACGGCAAACGAGAGCTACCCTGGGGAGATCCAAATTGGCTGAAACCCATGGCTGTGGTTTTTCCCACCTTTCCTTCTGTGGCCAGTCCAGCCCTACTCATCCCTCACACCTCCTCTCAAAGGCCCCCGTCCAGTGTCATTTCCATGATGTTATTTCTTGCCAGTTAAATCCTGAATAAGGTTCAGGTTTCAGATAATACCCTTTCCAAAGAATTTGCATGTTAAGAGAAAATCCGAAATATGTTTCAAATCTTAATTCAACAAACATCAATTGAGAGGACTCATTCTGTCTACTGAGCATTAAACACTGCAGATACAGAAAGGAATGAGAAAATGTTTCTTCCTCAAGGAGCTCACAGTCTAACAAGGGAGGAGATATAAAGTCAAATAGTTCTTATATATTACAATAAATATAATCAGAAAGTTGAGTGAAGGCCTATGGGAACCACAGCTTAAAAAAAATCCCTAGTTAGGATACAGGAATAGATAAAGAACTTTATGATTTGCCGCATATAACAAAAATCCAAGTAACAATAGCTTAATCAAAATATAGGTTTCATCTCATGTAAAAGAAGTCCAATATTAATCAACCTACAGCTGGTAACAGACTTCTAGAATGTCATCAATATTCCTGTGGTCCTCTTATCTTTCTCTTCTATCATCCTTGGTGTATAGCTTCTACCATCAAGCTTATCTCATGGCCCCAAAATGGCTGCTGGAGCTTCAGATGGCACACACAAGTCTCAGGCAAGAAGGGAGAAAGGACAAACTTGATGCTCTTTGCAGCGCTTGTCTAGAAATTCTACCCAACAAACTTCTTCCATTTCATTGGCCACCTAATCTACTGAGGAAATAGAACCTCTTGCTATTGTAAGGGGAAAAGGGAGACTAGATATTGGATAGGGAAAAAGCAATCTATCACTTGGACTTTAAAGAATAAATGGACCTCCTCCAAAGACCAAGTGAGGAAGGACATTCCTGGTAAAGGAAACAGAACATGCAAAGAAAAAGTCTGTGTAGTATTTGGTAAATATGGAAACTGTGAGTAGCCTACAAAGGCCTTCCAAGTCTTTGTAAACCAACTTTGCTTTTTTAAGTTAGTGAATCTTCTAACTTTGGTGTATATATTATGGTTATTGTTATTCATAGGAAGCTCTTTATTTAGAGGAATTTTAGGGGGGACCCCAAGATGAAAAAGCTAAAAGAGAGCAGCTCTGGCCCAAGGTGGAAATGGAGGAGGAGAATTGAACTTTAATAATTAAAAGGTAGAGAGCAGAAAGTCCTAGGAGAGGAGTAAATAAAAGATCAACAATTTCAGAGGGGCTTCCCTGGTAGCTCAGCTGGTAAATAATCCACCTGCAATGAAGGAGATCCTGGTTCACAGTGACAGTTGAGTTGTATCTGAATGAATGTAGGATTTCCAAGTGCCAAGGTGAAAAGAAAAGCTGTTCAAATGGAAGGAACATCATATGCAAAGGCCCAGAGGTTCAGTGACACATAAACAGGAATCAGTGCCTCACAAGCACGGGGAGTAGAGCTGAGAAGGTATGTGGCATCAGTAGAGGATAAGGAAGCTCAAGTATCTCACCCAGGACATAGCCATGGTGGAGGCCTCTGATCTCACCACTCGACAGCACTGTGGTAGCAGTCATGCATTTGTACTCCAACTTCTTTTAATAATAACTGGGATACTTTTGAACTGTGGTGTTGGAGAAGACTCTTGAGAGTCCCTTGGACTGCAAGGAGATCCAACCAGTCCATTCTGAAGGAGATCAACCCTGGGATTTCTTTGGAAGGACTGATGCTAAAACTGAAGCTCCAGTACTTTGGCCACCTCATGAGAAGAGTTGACTCATTGGCAAAGACTCTGATGCTGGGAGGGATTGGGGGCAGGAGGAGAGGGGGACGACCGAGGATGAGATGGCTGGATGGCATCACAGACTCGATGGACGTGAGTCTGAGTGAACTCCGGGAGTTGGTGATGGACAGGGAGGCCTGGCGTGCTGCGATTCATGAGGTCTCAAAGAGTCGGACACAACTGAGCGACTGAACTGAACTGGGATACATTTGTAATTTGGGTTCTTAATACACATAAGCTATTGATATTAATAAAATGTAGCATATATGAGGCCTGAATCTGGATCCACATCCATCCAAAAAGCAAAAAAAAAAAATCCCACAGAACACTCTTGGTCACTTCTGGAACTAGTCTGTAATGCCTCCCCATCAACATTATTGCATCCTAAGTCTCAAATCACACAACTACTCGGTCCCTAAGCCACCCAGCCCTGGCACTTGAAACCCTGAGGAGAGACTGCTTTAGTGGATGCTCGCCCTCCTCTATGGGGCTCTCTCTCCATCCAAACTTTGGGGAAATGATTTGCAAACTGTACAAGGCTATCCATAGAGGTCATGGAATCATTTCAATAACTCAAGATCAACATTTCTTCCAAAAGAAATATGCAAGAATACCACATTAGAATAGGACAGACAACTCTGTAGTAACAAACACCTCCCAAATCTCAGTTGCCCATCAAACACTTTTATTTTTCTCTTACTTAAAGCCTGCTAAGAATGCAGATGACCCTCTAGAGTGGCGGTACTCCGTGTGGCCACCCAGTGATGCAAGCAACTTCAATCTGTGACTCCACTGTCTCAACCTGAGGCCTCCTTGGGTGACCATAGCAGGAAGAGAGTCAGCTGGAGGGATGCTGGCTTCCTGTGTTTCAGTGCTGAAATGATACTAGTCACCATGACCAGGGGCTTCCCAGGTGGCGCCAGTGGCAAAGAATCCGCCTGCTAATGCAGGAGACAGGAGATGCTGGTTTGGTCCTTGGATTGGGAAGATCCCCTGGAGGAGGGCATGGCAACCCACTCCAGTATTCTTGCCTGGAGAATCTCATGGACAGAGGAGCCTGGTGGGCTGTGGTCCATGGGATCGCACAAAGTCGAACACGACTGAAGGGATTTAGCACACATGCATGCACCATGACCAGAGCACATTGGTCAGAGTTAGTGATATGGCCCTAGTTGCTTCAAAGAAGCCCGTGTACCTTCTTCAAAGATGCTGATGTACCAGAAAGACAGGAGACCTGGGTACTGGTGCATCCTAGTAATGCCCAAGATGAGCAAATAGAGGACAGGGGGAATGGGATGAGATAGGACGGGGGAGTAGGACTAGGAATGACACAAATAGGAGCAGGACTAGATCAAGTGCCCACACAGCTGTCTTTAGTTTTGTGACTCTGGAGATGTTAGCACACGTACTGAGAAGTAATTGTAAAATGCATTTCCAGGTAGGGGTTAGAGGTAGGGAAAAAAGTTTGCAAGTGACTGCATCTGAGAGAAAAATGTACCTGGAGAGGAAAGTGAGATTATTTATGACAAGTGACCCTGTAATAATACAGGGCTCTCCTCTTGGGTCCTCTTCAAAGGAAAAAGATTTTCTAATGTCTCCTGAACAGGCTTCATCCCACAGCTCAAAATAACCCAGCATTGTATATCCTGATTCCCGTACGTGCAGAAAACTCAGTGGATTACAGCAGTCAGCATTGCTGCAGAGGGTGTGTGTGTGTGTGTGTGAGAGAGAGAGAGATTTGTTTTCCTCAAAGAGCCAAGGGATATGCATTCTACTAGGAGTTCACCAAATGGCCAGGAACAGGCAGTGTCTTCAGAGTATAGGAAAGTGGGATTCGCCGCAAGGACAACCAGGGCTCAGAACACAGTGATGAGAAATGGCTGCTCTAAGGCACCCTTAAAAGCCTGATGCCCAACATGAAAACATCTCCCTTCCGAGCAAGCGTCTCACCCCTGTGGAGACAGGTCATTCCCGTGTCAGGTGCCTCAGAAAGCGAGTGCTCCATCTGAAGCCCTACTGACATGAAACGGAGCTGAGCCTCCCTGGGCACTTCTGTGCAGGACGCAGCTCCAAGAGCACAAGGGAATCTTCTGGGAGTCAGTGTAGCAGCCAGCAGAAGAAACAGTAGGAAGGCAGGGCATGTCGGGGGGGAGCAAACTGAGCGACATTTTAAATATATCTCTAATACCTACAATTCCTCAAAGGACACAGCGAAAACCAGGAATAATAATGTTAACTAAGGTTTGTTGAGCACTTATTATGTGCCCAGACCTGTGCTTTTTTACCTCACTTAATCGTCTCCCCTATGAGATCACTATTGTAGGCTATTTCTATTTTATGGATGGCAAAAATGAGGCTCAAAGAGCTTAAGGAATTGGCTTACTCACAGATAATAAGAGTTGTGATTCAAACCCAACCTGTCTAACTACTCCCCACAAATAAATAAAAAATACACTGAAGACATGGGATTATTCAGAAGAAGCAGGAAGTTATGAGCTGAATTATATCCCCCTCCCCAAAAGGTATTTGTTGTTGTTCAGTCACTAAGTCATGTCCAGCTCTTTGCAACCCCATGGACTGTAGCACACTGGGCTTCCCCATCCTCCACTATCTCCTGGAGTTTGCTCAAACTCATGTCCACTGAGTCGGTGATACTATCTAACCATCTCATCCTCTGCTGCCCCTTCTTCTCCTGCCCTCAATCTTTCCCAGAATTTGAGTTTTTCCAATGAGTCAGCTCTTCACATCAGGTGGCCCAAGTATTGAAGCTTCAACCTCAGCATCAGTCCTTCCAACGAGTATTCAGGGTTGATTGGTTGACTGGTTTGATCTCCTTGCAGTCCAAGGGACTCTCAAGAGTATTCTCTAGCACCACAGTTTAAAAGCATCAGTTCACAGGTGTTCAGCTTTCTTTGTGGTCCAACTCTCACATTCGTACATAACTACTGGAAATCCATGACTTTGACTATACGCACCTTTGTCTGCAAAGTGATGTCTCTGCTTTTTAATAAGCTGTCTAGGTTTTTCATAGCTTTTCTTCCAAGGAGCAAGCATCTTTTAAAGATTATATTGAAGTCCTAACCCCTCATACTTCACAATGCAAGCTTCTTTGGAAATAGGTGCTTTGCAAATATAATTATTTAAATTAAGACTAAGTCATACTGGAATGGGATGGGTCCCTAATCCAATAACACTGGTTTGCTTATAAAGACAATCCTGTGAAGACTCGGGGGGACAGCATGGGAAGGAGAAGACAGTGATGCAAGGACGTACCTACAAGGCAAGGAACACTCAGGAGTTCAGGCCACGACCAGTAGCCAGGAGAGAGGCCGCGGGCAGTTTGGCTCTCAGAGGCCTCAGAAGGAACCAGCCCTGCCATACCTTGATCTCAGACTCTAGCTTCCAGAACTGTGAGACAATACATTTCTGTTATTTTAAGCCACCCTGTGTGTAGTACTTTGTGATGCAGCCCTGGTAATCAAAGACACAAGGTAATTGCAATCTCTAAATAATTACCTAAGCAGACCTACCAGAGCATCATGAGTCTCCTTAGTAATGAGAAAATAGAGGCACCAAGAGTCGAAGACATTTGCTCAAACTGAGAGGCAGTCACAAGCCAGAACCTCAGCCATCTGTGTTTGGTGTCTGCTGCCTTCCTCCCCATGAAAGCACTGAAGGTAGTTTCCTCTTTAGCTCTGTGCTCTAAGCATCCTGACCCATGGTCCATGTTCAAGCTGCCAGTAGGGAAGTGACTATTGCTATTTCCCCGAGGCAGAAGATGAGTACGTGGGGGCTCCTGCCCATGTCCACAGGAGGACAAGTCCCCCTAAGGCATACATTCTATTCTTATGTCCAGCAAAAGGGCCCAGCCTCATGGATGAGCCAGAGAGGGTTCGGGCAGGCTTAGCCACCTCCATATTAAATACGAACTCTGGGGTAGCTAGCTGAGACTCCAGCACTCACAAGACTACATTCAATCAGTGTTGGGGGGTGGAGGCAGAAATCAAATAAAAATTTCACTCCAAACCAGAGTGGAGACTTGGAATGCTGGTGCAGAGTCACTTCTCAATTCCCAGTTTTTCAAAACACCGCAAGGCAAGTGACCCATAAAAGCCTCTGGTTGAAATCAAATCACCGTGAGCTAACAGAAGTGGTCTGGGTCTTTGGCAGCACTTCCCCTAATGACCAGAAGGCTAGGAAAAGCCAAGATTTCACTCTGTGTGAGGAACTGCAGCATTCTTCTCCACAACTGTTCTCTGTCAGAACAATGAGCCAAGTGTAACCTTCTCTATGGTGCAAATGGACTTAACTGCAGCAAAGATTCCTGGAAATCTGTGATCCCATTCTGGGCCCAAAGGGAAAAATCTTCAGGACACAATAGTAGGAGGAGAAGCAATGATAGTAAAAGTAATATTATTTCATGGTTATTATTGCACAGTGTAACTCATAGATGTGGCACGTCTACAACCAGAGTCCTTCAAGAGACAAGATGTCATTCTGCTCCATATCACTTAGACCAATTAGTGGTTTTCAAGGGGTTGTTATTATGCAAATTGCTAGGACCCTACCCAGGGGGTCAGGGTCAACAGGTCGGAAATCTGCATTTTAAGAAGCAAAAAGCCATTGTAATACAGATATCAGGTGACCACACTTGGAGAAACTCCAGATTTAGACTTTCCTTTGTATTTAGATCCAAGGCTGTGGATCAGATGAGCTCTCAGGTTTCTTTTCCTCCAGCCTCATGATTCCAATATTTTCCTCTGTTTATCTTGTGTCCACTTGCCCTACTTACACAGGCTGCTTTGGTATCCTACAACTATCTTCTTTCCTTTAACCTTTCCAACAAATTCCACTGCTCTTTCTCTGCCCCTGGACTGTCTATCTGGAGCTGATAGAATTAATATTTAATAGGTAGACCTTATAGATACCAGTGATAGAAACCAACTCCCTATACAAATAGGATAGCAACCACATAATTTTTTCAGTCTTTAGTCTGCCCTGGTCCTTAATACTTAATTGCCAGTTTCCTAGCTCAGGATCTCTAGGGGAGCATGGATACATTTTAAGGTATCTCTAAAATGTCCTGTGAAGCTGTGTGCAGATGATGAGTACACAGACATTTTTTCGCTAGCCCAAGACCAGGGGAGGTTAAGAACCATGATTCCAGGTGCCATTGGGCTCACCTGGTGTAACATAGGAAGTTCGTTCTGGTAAATCAAAGCTACAGTGGTTGAATTATGGACAATTCCCAGTTAGCTTGGGCAATTCAGACAGAGTACTAATGTACTCTAGATTTACAAATCTAGCTAGACCACATCCCCTTTCATTAATAATGTGGTGCTGCTGCTGCTTGCTGCTGCTAAGTTGCTTCAGTCGTGTCCGACTCTGTGCGACCCCATAGACAGCAGCCCACCAGGTTCCCCCGTCCTTGGGTTTCTCCGGCAAGAACACTGGAGTGGGTTGCCATTTCCTTCTCCAATGCATGAAAGTGAAAAGGGAAAGGGAAATCTCTCAGTGTCCGATTCTTAGACTCCATGGACTGTAGCCTACCAGGCTCCTCTGTCCATGGGATTTCCCAGGCAAGAGTACTGGAGTAGGGTGCCATTGCCTTCTCCGAATAATGTGCTAAATACTATTAATAATTACCGATATAAGATCAAATAAAATACAGTCCTGGAGGGTTCTGGGAAGAAGACAGTGACAATAGCAGTCTTTCAATCTCTGGAGCAGTCAAGACCCCTGAGAGTTCTTAAAATTATGTACAAATGATGAACACATGGGCATTTTTTCAGAGGGCTCCCTTCCAGGTCAGTGTGCAGCATTCAGGAGAAAGGACCTTGGAGTGGCATCGAAATTGAGCTGCATAGAGATGATAGTGACGATTGGAAAGGCAAGGTCCAGATCAGCTGGTGGGGGTGTGGGGGGAGGCAGTGGGCATAGGAAACAGGGCAGGGAAGCTCAGAAGGCAAGCTGCCATGTTTACCCCTAAATACACACAGTGGAAGAGGGATCCCTGTGAAGTTGGGACAGCTTTCCTGAGCACAGCCTCATTCTGTAAGTTCAGGAAAACAAATTTTGCATAAAACTGAACAATAGAAAAGAAGTCAAATCCCATAGAGACTTATTATAAGGAAAAAAAAGAGGATAAGGCACAGAATAACGTCTCTACAAATAATGAAAAACTGCCAGAAAGATGTACCCATAAATAGATCATACTATACTATACTATAACACACTATATTAAAACAGGTTAAAAGACATTAAGAAAATGTTACAAGCTATGAAAGAACAAAATAAATCAGAATAAGAAAAAACTCTGGAGACAATTTAAAAGTTTAAAAATATATATTTCAGAAATGAACAGCAAATCAGAAGGGCTCCACAAGCAAATAAACACAATGGAGAAATTTCAGGTAAAAGGAAAGTGTTTTAAGTTAAAAGGAAATGAAGAAAAAAGATTTAAAGGATTAAGAGAACGTGAAAAAAAATGAAGACAGGTAAAGAAGACTGAACATTCAGAAAAAAAAGAATTCTTGAAAAAGCAAAGCAAAGCAAGGAAACAAGAGAAATCCTAATTCAAGAGAACTTTCTTGAAACACAACACACTTAACACATTGGGAACTACACACTGAAAGAGCACACCATATACATGAGAATATCAATTAGGAACAACAAATATCAGGAAAAAATTAGTGAAATTAATAAACTTAAAAAAAAAAGTCCTTTGGGCATCTGAAGAAAAATACATGGCTTATAAGGGAAAGAAAATGATCTTTTCATTAGACTTTTCAGGAGCAACTCCTTATGTCAAAAGAAAATGAAAACATATTTAGGTAATCAACTAAAGAAAGCATAGGTCAACAACTTTATTTCCAGAAAACAGACTTTCAGTATATAAAGGGCACTGTTATCAATATGCATGAACTCAGAGAACGTTCCCATGAATCCTTCCTGAGGACTCTACTAAAGAACAAGCTTCAGACAATCCAAATGAATAGAAAGACATTGACATAAGGCCTGAAGGTGAGCATTAAATATGCAATTACCTGGAAGTGGTCAAACAAGAGATGGCAAGGGTGAACGTCGACATTCTAGGAATCAGTGAACTAAAATGGACTGGAATGGGTGAATTTAGCTCAGATGACTATTATATCTACTACTGTGGGCAGGAATCCCTCAGAAGAAATGGAGTAGCCATCATGGTCAACAAAAGAGTCCGAAATGCAGTACTTGGATGCAATCTCAAAAATGACAGAATGATCTTTGTTCGTCTCCAAGGCAAACCATTCAGTATCACAGTTATCCAAGTCTATGCCCCAACCAGTAATGCTGAAGAAGCTGAAGTTGAACGGTTTTATGAAGACCTACAAGACCTTTTAGAACTAATACCCAAAAAAGATGTCCTTTTCATTATAGGGGACTGGAATGCAAAAGTAGGAAGTCAAGAAACACCTGGAGTAACAGGCAAATTTGGCCTTGGAATGCGGAATGAAGCAGGCCAAAGACTAACAGAGTTTTGCCAAGAAAATGCACTGGTCATAGCAAACACCCTCTTCCGACAACACAAGAGAAGACTCTGCACATGGACATCACCAGATGGTTAACACAGAAATCAGATTGATTATATTCTTTGCAGCCAAAGATGGAGAAGCTCTATACAGTCAACAAAGACAAGACCGGGAGCTGACTGTGGCTCAGATCATGAACTCCTGATTGCCAAATTCAGACTTAAATTGAAGAAAGTGGGCAACACCATACAGTGGAAGTGAGAAATAGATTTAAGGGTCTAGATCTGATAGATAGAGTGCCTGATGAACTATGGAATGAGGTTCATGACATTGTACAGGAGACAGGGATCAAGACTATCCACATGGAAAAGAAATGCAAAAAAGCAAAATGGCTGTCTGAGGAGGCCTTACAAATAGCTGTGAAAAGAAAGCTGAGCACCGAAGAATTGATGCTTTTGAACTGTGGTGTTGGAGAAGACTCTTGAGAGTCCCTTGGACTGCAAGAAGATCCAACCAGTCCATCTTGAAGGAGATCAGTCCTGGGTGTTCATTGGAAGGACTGATGTTGAAGCTGAAACTCCAGTACTTTGGGCACCTGATGTGAAGAGCTGACTCATCGGAAAAGACCCTGATGCTGGGAAGGATTGAAGGCAGGAGGAGAAGGGGATGATAGAGGATGAGATGGTTGGATGGCATCACCAACTCAATGGACGTGGGTTTGGGTGGACTCTGGGAGTTGGGATGGACAGGGAGCCGTGGCATGCTGTGATTCATGGAGTCACAAAGAGTTGGACATGACTGAGTGACTGAACTGATACTGATTTATTCTCAAAGTTTCTTTTACCTGTTATACAATTGGGGGAATAATTTTAGCTAGCTACACTGACAGAGCTTGTATATCTATGCTGACTCTTTTACTCATTTGCCTAGTTGTTTAAATGAAACTGAAGCTGGAGACAAATCAAGGAAAAAGGACCAGTGCAATGAAGACACAGGAGTTTTGAAGGTGGCTGCAATTTCTTTATTTAATCTCATCAGTGACATGGAGTTAGTCAAGTAAAACTTGTCAATGACACATTGAGCAGTTGGTAATACAGCACATCTAATAATGACAAATCATGCAGTTTGTCAATATGCTAGGCACTTTACATTATTTCTTCCTTTTGCAACAGAGAATCTGAAACTACAGAGTTTATAAACTCCCATGGAGTAATATAGTTTTCAGTAATTGGATTCATACTCTCTGTGAATCCTAGAAGTCAGAAAATGTTAAACCTTAAAGAGACTTTAGAGATGATCTTAGCCTACCTCCCAAGTAGGGAGGTAGAAACTCTTTATTATGTAGAGGAAAGTCAAGAGCCATTCTAGAGGGATCGTAAAGCTGAGAGTTTTCTAACTGAGCCCTTTTCTCTCCTCCATAGTGCCCTTTCAGTTGCTCACTCTGTTTTTAGTATTAGGCAAGAAAATAGTAGTCTAGTGCCAACTAGGGACAGGACATTAGTATCAGGACAGTATGGGAGCCTGGCTTAGGAGGCAGTATTGTTTAGGAGTAGATTTAGATATCTTAACTCTCTCAACTCTCCTCACTATGTGGACCAGGCAACTATTGCTAGTATAGAAGCAGGAAAGCTCCTAATAATAAAGATGCTTAAGGTGGAGAACCTTAGAGATTAGTAAATAGAGGGCCTTGGGAGGTGAGCTTGGAGAGTAAAACCAGGAGATTGAGTTCACACTGAGACATCAGAGGAACTTAAAACTGCTTTGGAAAGCACAAGCTAGGGCCCTTCCACCTAAGTCAAAATTATTAACTGAGGCAGCTAAAAATCACACCATAAAATGAGCAAAAGAGAACAGACAGAAGAGAAGTGTAGTATTAATAGATGTTCTTAAAGATGATAAGGGAGAAAACTGGATTCATAAAGAAAAAAAGCAAATAGTTATAACCAATAGATATATTGAGTTTGAAAAATTGCCACTTTTTAAAACTAAAATGCAAAACAAAACAAAACCTGATGGGTAAAATAGCACAGTGGATACAGCCAAAGAATAAATTCATGATTTGGAAAATCAAATCTAGAAATCTTTTCAGAAACATCAAGAAAAGATAATGAGAGGGAAAGAATGTGAGAAAAGTCAAGAAATACAAATGATAGAAATAGTTATGTATGTCATTGTTTGTGTACTGGAAGTCTCAGAACCACAGGCAAAAGTAAATTGAGGGGAGAAAATATTAAGTAAATAACTGAGAATTTTCTGTAATTAAAGGTACAACAATTAAGATTAAAAGGTTCAGAGAAAGCTGAAGAAAACCTACATCCAGACTTATTGTATTGAAATATTAGGATATCAAAGCTAAAGAAAAAACTCTTAGGAAAAAACAATGATCAGACTAGCTTTAGAGTTCTAAACAATACCAGACAGAAGGGAAAACTGAAATGACATCTTCGGAATCTGGCAAGAAAGTAATTTTTAACCCAAAGTTTTATTCAACTTGACTGTCACTTAAATGTGATAAAGAGGGGAGGATATTTTCTGATACACAAGATCTTAGAAAATTTACTATGCAAAAGTCCCTCTCTGAAAGAGCTCTCAGAGCATGCACCCAGGCAAGAAGAGAACTGAATCCAGGACCAAGTAATGAGATATACAGGTAGTAATAGAGAATACAGAATCCAAGAATGTGAATGTGCTTTATCGATGTGTGTGTGCTCAGTCTGTCTGACTCTTGGCAGCCCTTTGGACTATAGCCTTTCAGGCTCCTCCATCCATAGAACTTTCCAGACAGAAATACTGAGGTGGATTGCCATTTCCTCCTCCAGGGGTCTTCCCAACACAGAGATCAAACCCATGTCTCCTGCATTTGCAGGTAGATTATTTTACTGCTGAGCCACTGGGGAAACCCTGCTTTGTAGATAAGCAAAAAAAAAAAAAAAAAAAAAGGATGGGGGACACTAATAACCAAACATCTCACAGCCTAGAATTAAAACTCCGGGTAATGTTAATCTTTGGGAATTTCTAGGGGATAAGAGTGGTAAGGTGAAGAGAGAAGTTGGAGACCAGAGGAGGTGAAACTATAATAAGGTTGTTGTCTTTTTCATGGAGAGTACATAGACATTAACATTAGACATTTACAATGAAGAATAAGCATAGTTATAGAATCTCTTTGCTTGGGAAAGAGTTCCAATATTGAACGAAACAAAGAATACCAGTTTTCAGATGACTTGTCATTTACCATGTTTGAGAACCATTGTGTCACTTAAATCAGGGCTCTAATATTTTTATTCTTTGAGAATGCAGCAGTGCATACCAAACTTCTCATTTCTACCTCAGCATTCCACCCTGTGTCAAATGCCATGATCTGAACAGATAAAACAGCTTTACTATGCTGTCATGTCATATTGTTTGTAGAACCATAAGTAACTCCTCTCACGGACATAGATCTACCATTCTAGACCTTTTCTATTCTGAATCATTTTTCCTTCCTTGAAGTACTGCATTTTATGAAAAACTTGATCTTGCTTTATTAATTTTTATTATTTGTATTGTAGTTTTACTCTTCGGTTGTTTTGACTCTAACACTTAAATGCTATATGACCAGTCTTGCAGAAGTTATTTTCTTTAATTCATTTTTGTAAACCAGGAGACTTTACTTACGGGAGTGCATGCTTTACATAGGAATAACAATTTAAAGAAATTCTTTTCCAGATCTTTAATGCCTAGAGGTGATCTGCCTGAGAAGATACTTGTGTTGAGAGTGGAAATTCCCCCTATCCAAACTCTTCATTATAAACCTCTGAGACACCAAACAAGAAGACAGTGGGAAGTTAGAGGTTTGAAAGAGTGGATCAGCACCAGTTTTCTAAGTGTGGTCTGGAGATTAGAATTACTATTTGCCTTTTTCACTCTCGTTTTCTCAGGAGTTGCAGTAAAGGGCTTCCCTGATAACTCAGTTGGCAAAGAATCCACCTGCATTGCAGGAGACCCTGGTTTGATTCCTGGGTCAGGAAGATCTGCTGGAGAAGGGATAGGCTACCCACTCCAGAATTCTTGGGCTTTCTTTGTGGCTCAGCTGGTAAAGAATCCTCCTGCAATACAGAAGACCTGGATTCAATCCCTGAGTTGGGAAGATCCTGTGGGAGAAGAAAAAGGCTACCCACTCCAGTATTCTGGCTTAGTGAATTCCAGGGACTGTATAGTCCAAGAATTTTAAGTTGTCCCTTGTTCGTCATCTTTTCTGAGATATAATTCAGATTTCAGAGAATTGGGAGGTGTCATTATATGAACATTTCCTATACTCTCATTTATGTGAACAAAGTCTTTCTGTACTTTAGAGTTGCAGTAAAGGGCTTCCCTGATAACTCAGTTGGCAAAGAATCCACCTGCATTGCAGGAGACCCTGGTTTGATTCCTGGGTCAGGAAGATCTGCTGGAGAAGGGATAGGCTACCCACTCCAGAATTCTTGGGCTTTCTTTGTGGCTCAGCTGGTAAAGAATCCTCCTGCAATACAGAAGACCTGGATTCAATCCCTGAGTTGGGAAGATCCTGTGGGAGAAGAAAAAGGCTACCCACTCCAGTATTCTGGCTTAGTGAATTCCAGGGACTGTATAGTCCAAGAATTTTAAGTTGTCCCTTGTTCGTCATCTTTTCTGAGATATAATTCAGATTTCAGAGAATTGGGAGGTGTCATTATATGAACATTTCCTATACTCTCATTTATGTGAACAAAGTCTTTCTGTACTTTTATTCCATTAAAAAAAATTTTTTTTAAGAATTTTAAAAGAATTGAATCCTCCCAATGAGTAGGTGGCTCAGCAGTAAAGAATCTGCCTGCAATGCAGGAGCCATAGGAGAGACAGGTTTGATCCCTGGGTCAGGAAGATCCCCTGGAGGAGGGCACTCCAGTATCCTTGCCTGGAGAATACCATGTACAGAGGAGCCTGGCGGGCTAAGGCCCATGCAGTTGCAAAGAGTCGGACATGACTGAAACACCTGAGCACACACTCAGTGAGTAATAGTCTCCCATGTTTACAAGAACACATTTGGGAGAAGGAGATAATGAGGTAATTCTACCAGTCTCTTTAAGAAATGAATTTCCAATACACTTTAACTTTTTATGCTCAATATTTTGCCTGAATTGATAATATGTATAATGGTACCTAAGTAATTGTAATGCCAATTCAACACAGAAGAAATTTAATACTTAGAACCTTTTGTTCATGTGAATTTTAAAAAATTTAATGTGTATATGTATTTTTATTTGTTAAAATTATTACCAAATGATTCATGAAGGAAGGAAATTTTCTTGGATTAGTGGAATGACAGTACAAATTTAAGGAGAAAAAAAAATGTTTAAAGTTTCTCAGAACTAGTTTTTAAATGGATAGTAGGATTATTTAAAATCTGTTGACTACATTGGTGAAAGTTGAAATAGAAATCATATTTTAAAATATCAATATATATAGTATTCTGGATGTTCATCTTTTACTACTATTTAAACATGGATACATGTGAGAAGGCAATAATCTCACTTTTCTCTTTAAAATATATGTATAATTCCTTTTTAGCACTAGCAAGAGCTACATGTACCCACTGATTAAGACCAGAACCCTACACTTTTGGAGAACAGGAGGGAGGTAAAGAGAGAAATACTTTTAAAATTAAGCAGTGAAGCTTTTCCAGGGAGTGACGAAGAGTGAATGCTTATAAAATGATTTTGGAAGCAGATTAGCCAGAAAGGTGAAAGAATCAGAATGCTGATATGGCAAAAGATAATGGAGTTGGTCCTTAGCTAGGCTGTAGCAACTGCCTTATTATATTTTAATATGTGGTATTAGCTATATATCTTGATTCCTTTGACTTTCTGCCAAATAAATGACTCTTTATTACTGTAGTCACTAGAATTGAGTTGACTGGTCTACTGATACCACCACAGCTTTTTCTAATCCATTATATATTTATATAGTGGGATAGGAGGATGATGGTGTTCCTTTGATTACCAAAAAAAAAAAAAAAATCCCCCCCTTATTTGTTTTTAAGACTTTTTCTCATTGGTTTTTAGCAACTTCATTATGATATCCTTAGTATGGTTTTCTTGTGTTTATCTTGCTTGAATTGCTTTATGCCTACTTATTCTTGAAGCTGCTTTTTTTCTGTTGGGGTGATAGTTTTATGAAATCTGAACCAATTTTGGCCATTATTTTTTTCTTTTTTTGGCCATTATTTCTTTACATCCGTTTTTTCTGATTCTCTTCCCAATCGACCCCACCCCCCACTCCCCAGAATTCAATTTCACCTATGTTAGATTACCCACTAATATCCCTTAGGGCACCGAAGCTCTGATCTTTTGTGTGTTTGTGTGTGTGTATATGTGTGTGTGTAGTTTTGTTTTGTGTGGTTATGTTTTGTTTTTTGTCTTTTTCTTTCTGGGCTTCAGTTTCAGCGGGTTCACCTAACCAAGAGTTTACTGATTTTTCACCTGAGATTAAGCTCACCGAGCATTCTCTTTTAAATGGAGGCGCTGGGAAAGATTGAAGGTGGGAGGAGAAGGAGACGACAGAGGATGAGATAGTTGGATGGCACCAGCAACTCAATGGACATGAGTTTGAGTAGACTCTGGGAGCTGGCAATGGACAGGGAGGCCTGGCGTGCTGCAGTCCATGGGGTTTCAAAGAATTGGACACGACTGAGAGACTGAACTGACTGACTGACTAGCAAAACAATTCAAACAAAATAAACACAAGCAAACCACACTAGGGTATATCATATTGAAGTTGTTAAAAACCAGTGAGAAGAAGAACATCTTAAAAGCAAACCAAAAAGAGGGAAGAAAGAAAAAAAAGGCATGTTAAATACATTGTCAGAAACAGTACAAGCCAGGCAACAGTGAAATGATATCTTTAAAATGCTGAAAAGAAAAAAAGCCCATCACTACAGAGAAAGCAAACGTATTCAATTTGAATAATCAAATATTTTCTTTTTGGAAGTGTCCTTTCCATTTAAAGTCATAGAAACCAGTGCTGAAAAGGACCTTTGATTTTATTAGTCCATAGTAATGGGAGTGGGAGTAAGATTAGACTGTCTGCTCTCTAGGAACACACCAGGGCTTTAGGTTTGTCCAATATACCTGGAAGCTTTCTCACAGACACCCTCCCTCTCCCCTCTCACTGGAGCATTACTAGGGCAGTGAACCTCTGTGTGCCGTGAGACTAAGATCATCTCGGGTTGTTGAGGCAGAAAACAGGTTGAGAATCACTGACAGTCCACGTCCCCACTTTATACATAGGATCATTAAAACTTTGAGAAGATAAAATGACTGTCTTCAAATCAGTTTTGACAGAGAAACTAGTGCACTTGAGTCCTAGATCAGGTGCTTCTCTATTTCTTTTGCATATTTAAAAAATTGAGAGTCCTGTTAGAGTTTGTTTCTGACAATATATTTGCAATGAGAGGTAAATCGCAAGAATTTCAGACAAAATTTTGTGTTTATGTATGTGTGTGGGGGAGAGATACTTAGAGATTTTATATCAATTCAATTTTATATAAACTCTCAGTATATAAACACTAGGGTTTACTAAGCTATTAATTTACTAAGGCATAACAATAATAAAGATGAATAAAACATCTTTCCAGTATTTCATCTCTCTCCTTGACACATGAAGTTCTGGGTGTGGTAATACCTATTATGGAGTGACTCCTCAAAGTTCAAGTCAGAAATACAGAGTACATAGACAGTATATAAACATGCTTATTGTTGCATCATGTCAGGGGAAGAAAATACAGAAGGAACATTTGAGCTCCATAAATCTCTGCTAAAGAGAGTGTTACCTGCTACAACCTGTCTGCAGCAATCAGAGGAAGGAAGTCAGCAAAAAAGAGAAAGAATGCCAAGTTGCAAGTGCCAAATTGTCTCATCACTTGCAACTCAAGAGGAAGACCAGATTCCTATAACTCAATATAACAAGGTTCAAATTCAGTTGCTAAAATTACAATACTGTCCTAGATTTTAGAATCTATTTTGCCCATTTTTCCCCTACCAGTAAAAGTGATCTTTATCCAAATGTCAGTGAAAGCCATGGAGAAGTGTTGAAAGGAATCATGTCAAAACCTCTTATTTTCAGATAGATAACATGGATCAAAGAACATTATTTGACTCCTCCTCCAGTGGTCTGTCCATTAGACACTGTTAGGAAGAATAATTCTAACCAAATCACTTTCAGATTCCAGGTAAATCATGCCTCATCTGAAGTGTGTCTTTGTTATTTGGTTCTAGCTATTAAGTATTCCAAGGAACTAATTCTGAAGGATTTATGGGTATTATTTAGTTTTCTTTTATAAAGGTTTTGACAAGTTTTTAATCTGATAGTCTGATTCATTTGGGAGCTACCAGATGTTGCTTTTAAAAGTCTCATTTCTCACTCAAATACAGTTTTGATAAAATAGGCATGATTCTGTGGGGGAGTATTTTGGATACATAGAGAGCCAAGTCAGATGGAAGTCACAGAAGTGTTAAGATGCCACTGATTGGAAGGTGTATCATTACTTTATAGATTACTGAGATAGAAAAATGCAGCCAATTAAGTTATGATGTACATCAATTCCAAGATAACACACCCATTTCTGTGTTGTTAAAGAATGAAGAAACATGAGAATCAGTGAAATATTGAAGGTAGTTGGTTAGGAAAGATAAGGACATTTCTGGGAAAGCAGGAAGCAGAATGGATATAGGAGTGCAGAGTAGAGACTAAAGATTGCAGAGCATATGAGCCTGGCTAAAAGACCCTTGGAGAGCACTGGGAGAGAACTGCAAGCCAGCAGCACCTTGGGCTGGGGTAAGGTAAAAAGAGTAAAGCCCTTAACCTGAGTTTCATCCTCCAAGTGAACAAGAAAATGTACCAGAAATCAAGTCTTAACAATTTAAATGGGAGAGCAACTCTCAAAATCTTTGAGACTCTCCTAGGATTTAGAAGACAAGATTGAATGCTGACCTAAAGCATTTGAACCTTAGATTTTAGTCAGTAATGAGCTCTGAAAGAGAAATAAAGAGTGTTTTAAGAAGATGAATCTAACAATGGTGTGAAAAGCTATAATCTGCCAAAAATACTGTCTTTTTTTTTTTTTTTCCATCAGCAAATACTCTCTCTGAGAAAAATCATAATGTGATCACTAGCTTTTTTTCCTACCCCATTCTTTCTGTTTTTTTTCCAAGTTGTGCTATTTCTTTGAGAAAAATCTAAGTCCTGCAAATGTTAGTAAAGAAGCTAGTAGTTATTTACATGAGCTTTTAACCTACTCTCACCAGTAAGCTAAAACACAACTTTCAGTTACATCTTTCAGAGGGAAAAAAAAATGATTCACTTTGGGTGGAGTACAGACTTGCCCATAGTCTTCAGTTTTACTGCAGGCAAAACAAAGACACGCCTCTTCCTGAAAACATAGACAACACAAATTACTGTGGCCAGCCCCTTGCATTATCACTTTTACATCAGCTCATCCTAACTGCTAACCACCTAATACTACTAATGTAAAACACCTGCCCTTTGCAAGCACCGGGCCTCCTTTGGTGTAGTATTCTGGGATAACCTCTCATTCCACACTTAGACATTTCTTTTTCCTATAAGATTTTCTCATCTCTGTATTTTATCACCTCCATCATATCACTATGAACAAGAAATTTCCTTCCTGTTTGTTTGCTCTGCTAAATTCCTATTTCTTTTTTTTTTTTAGTTTTTTTTAATATTTAATTTATTTTTTTATTAATTTTTATTTTTTTAGTTTGTTTTGCTTTACAATACTGTATTCGTTTTGCTACACATCGACATGAATCAGCCACGAGTATACATGAACTCCCAATCCCGACCCCCACCTCCCCCCTCCCGCCCCACACCCTCTCTCTGGATTATCCCCATGCATCAGTCCCAAGCATCCTGCATCCTGCATCAAACCTGGCCTGGCGATTCGTTTCACTTATGATATCACACATGTTACGCTGCCACTCTGCCAACCCATCCCACCCTCTCCCTATTTCTTTTAAGAAATCAGATCTCCTCGTATGACTATGTTCCTCTCTCCTTATCATAGTGCTCTTCTTGAATGGTTGAACACGTCTCTGATTCTGGGATCTGTCGAAGTCTCTCACTTGTGGGACGGCCTGCCTTTTTCTCCCCCACTCTGCTTAGTAATTAAAATTGCAGCTGCTTAAGCATATAAGAATATTAAATTTTTTTCAATTATAAAAAAAGAATCAGATCTCCTGATCACTCCCAGCAGAAACTGGAGGTTCTTCTATGCATAAAGCAGTTGTTTGTCCATCCTTCCTTTCTTCCATCATCCTTTTCCCCCTTCTTTCCTTTCTTTTTAAAAATACTTTAGTACTTTCATTGTATTGTACACTCCTTGAAAGCACAAGCCATATCTCTTCAGATTTATATCCCAGAAGCTTAGCACAGTGCCTCATACATAACAGATGGTCACTAAATGTCTGCTGAATTGATTGGTTGGATGATGGAGATTTATATCATCAGCTAGCTATAAAGTTTGTATTTGCCATGAACAGTATTGGCTTAATAAGATATATTCACTAGCCTCAAAATCACAATCTAATATTAACTTAAGAAACACAACTACTTTAAAGACAAAGAATCCAAAATAGTGTACTAGAAAGAGCAAAGAGAACATCCAGCAAGGGCAGATTTCTTCTAGCAGGAGTGACTGAGATGATAATTATGCTGAGTCTTGGGTGAAAGGATGATATTTTAGGAAATAGGTAGGCATTGCATATGGAACTGACACTGTAAGCAAAGAACATAATAGACATGAAAACAAGGAATATATTTGTGAAATGATGAATATTCTAATTTGTATGGTTCAGAATTATAAGTACAAGATCAATGGCTGATAAAGCTGGGCAAATCAGTTGAAATCACATCTAGGGAGAAGAGTTCAGATTTAGTAAACTGGAGAGAAAATTTCTGAGAAGAAAGAAACTGTCATGAGATTTTAGGAAGATTAATCAGTGCCCAGGCTGGATTAGAAGAGGCAAAAACTAAAGACTGGTGTGAAGGGTTACAGTACTTTTTTAGGAGAGGAATTTAAGACAGACTAAATCAAAAGGATATATGTGAGTGATATGGTATTATATTTAAAAAAAAAAAAAAAAGGTGTCTTACCCTGTCGTGTATTGGCCAGTTACATTTGGATCACCACATTTATGAGAAACAGTGGTAAGCCAAGGTAAATCCAAAGAAGAGCAGTCAGGACTGGGATGGGATGGAGGGACAAGGGTCTGCAAACTGTGAGTTCCTGATGAATCAGGAGGGGAGAAAAGGCTTTGAAGAAGTGTTGTGATAGGCAACTTCAGTTAACCCAGAGGACTGACATCCGGAAGAAACGATAGTATCCTTATTCTGTTGCTCCAAGGAAGCAAGGAGAGATACTAGGCTGTATCCAGAAGACTGTGACCTAGGTGTAGAAACTGTGTCACAGAGGAACAATAATTGTGATGTATTTCAAGATGAGGAGTTTTTATGATATAGGAGATTTGGAAGGAACTTGAACACTGTCTTCAAATACATGAAAATTTGGCCACCTGAGAATGGGTCTGGTGAGCAGATTTAACTCCATATGTCAGAACTGTTTGTAAGTTATAGATAAGCAGCTTTCTCTCTTTTTTGAAAAACATATCATCTTAACTATTTTAAAAATAATTTTTATTTGTTAATTTCTTTTTGCCTGGGCTGGGTCTTCAGTGCTGCACGCAGACTTTTCTCTAGTTGTGATGAGCAGGGGCTGCTCTCCCGTTGCAGTGCATTAGCTTCTCTTGTGGTGGCTTCTCTTACCATGGAGCACAGGCTGTAGGGTGCACAGCCTTCAGTAGCTGCAGCATCTGGGCTCAGTGGCTGTAGCTCCCAGGCTCTAGAGCACAGGCTCAGTAGTTGTGGTGAATGGGTTTAGCATGTGGGATCTTCCTGATCAGGGATAGAACCCACATCTCCTATGTTGGCAGGTGGATTCTTTACCACTGAGCCACCAGGGAAGCCCCAGCTTTCTTTTTATCATAAGAAACTGACGGCTACTCAGCAGAAATATCATAAAAAGTATGTTAGTATTGGCAAGTGGTTTTAAAAGGACACATTAATAAGAGTCTGTTGGATTTATCTTATTAGTATATATTTCTATTATCAGAGAGTAAAAAAGAATCAGTGGACCCACAAAGTCTTAGAACTTAATGTCCATACTGTTTACTTATTGAATGACTATTTCAGAATTTATAGTTCTAATCAGAAAATTCAAAGACATATAAGGAATCTTAGGTACCCATGTATCCATAATAAAGTCATTTTCTTAATCTGAATGCCAAATAAGGAGGTATGGTATAATAAATATAAAGAGCCATGGGTTGACATCAGACATTTCTGAATTTTAAGCCAACTCTGCCATTTAGCAGCTGTTTTAACTTTAGCGTGTTACTTGGTCTCTCTAGGTCATTGTTTAAACAGGGATATAATTACTCTCTTCCAGGGTTATTACAGAGATTAATAATAATGTTTATTCAGTATATAGGAAATAATCTAGAACATCTTTGGTATTTTTTAAGATAACAACAATTGATGTTTTCTGAAAAGGTTTTAAATAAGCATTCTTCATAGATACAAAGTAGTAAAATGAGAAGAACAGGAGTTCTGGAGTCATGTTGATGTCACTTTGAAGCCTACCTCAGCCACTTCATTAGCAGTATATCCATAGCAACCTATTTAAGCAACATGAACTCTGATTTCTTTATCTGTAAAATGAGAACAGTACTTATCTACTCTACAGGGTCAGAATATTAAATTAAGTCACATTTATTATTTCTGTATTTAGCAGTCTGGTGTGTAGTAAAACCTCAGTTTAATTTCATTTCATTTCCTCAACTGTATGAATAGACAGTATCCCACTCATGACCTGTTAACACTATTTTACATACTAGATGGACTGGAAGTCCTCACTAGGCTTCCAGATCCCTGAAGGAAGGAAGAGCTGTTCCTATATGCCTGTGCCAACCCCTAGGACTGATGAACCTAATAGACTTCCCTGTATTATGCAACTCTGGAAAGGAAATGTCTGAATTTTAAGAGATCAAGAGGACAGAGATGCAAATCTTGTTTTATACCAAACTAAAGAGTTTCTTATTAACATCTGTATGCATGCATGCTCATTTGCCTATAGTCATGTCCAGTTCTTTGCAACCCTATAGTTCAGTCAGTCACTCAGTCGTGTCTTACTCTTTCAACTCCATGGACTGCAGCATACCAGGCATCCCTGTCCATCACCAACTCTGGGAGTTAACCCAAATTCATGTCCATTGAGTCAGTGCTGCCATCTAACTATCTCATCCTCTGTCATCCCCTTCTCTTCCTTGCCTTCAGTCTTTCCAAGCATCAGGGTCTTTTCAAATGAGTCAGCTCTTCACATCAGATAGCCAGAGTACTGGAGTCTCATCTTCAGCATCAGTCATTCCAGTGAACACTCAGGACTGATCTCCTTTAGGATGGAGTGATTGGATCTCCTTGCAGTCCAAGGAGTCTTCTCCAACACCATAGTTCAAAATCATCAATTCTTCGGCAATCCACTTTCTTTATAGTCCAACTCTCACATTCATATATGACTACTGGAAAAACCATAGCCTTGACTAGATAGACCTTTGTTGGCAAAGTAATGTCTCTGCTTTTTAATAGGCTATCTAGTTGGGTCATAACTTTTCTTCCAAGGAGTAAGCTTCTTTTAATTTCATGGCTACAATCACCATCTGCAGTGATTTTGGAGCCCCCAAAAATAAAGTCAGCCACTGTTTCCACTGTTTCCCCGTCCATTTGCCATGAAGTGATGGGACCAGATGCCATGATCTTAGTTTTCTGAATGTTGCACTTTAAGCCAACTTTTTCACTCTCCTCCTTCACTTTCATCAAGAGGCTCCTTAGTTCTTCTTCACTTTCTGCCATAAGGATGGTGTCATCTGCATATCTGAGGTTATTGATATTTCTCCCGGCAATCTTGATTCCAGCTTCTGCTTCCTCCAACCCAGCATTTCTCTGATACACTCTGCATATGTTAAATAAGCAGAGTGACAGTATACAGCCTTGATGTACTCCTTTTCCTATTTGGAACCAGACTGTTGTTCCATGTCCAGTTCTAACTGTTGCTTCTTAACCTGCATACAGATTTCTCAAGATATGGGTCAAGTGGTCTGGTATTCCCATCTCTTTCAGAATTTTCCCAGTTTATTGTGATCCACACAGTCAAAGGCTTTGCCACAGTCAGTAAAACAGAAATAGATGTTTTTCTGGAACTCTCTTGCTTTTCTGATGATCCAACATATGTTGGCAATTTGATCTCTGGTTCCTCTGCCTTTTCTAAAACCAGCTTGAACATCTGGAAGTTCACAGTTAATGTATTGTTAAAGCCTGGTTGGAGAATTTTGAGCATTACTTGATTAGCGTGTGAGATGAGTGCAATTATGTTGTAGTTTGAGCATTCTTTGACATTGCCTTTCTTAGGGATTGGAATGAAAACTGACCTTTTCCAGTCCTGCAGCCACTGCTGAGTTTTCCAAATTTGCTGGCAAATTGAGTGCAGCACTTTCACAGCATCATCTTTCAGGATTTGAAACAGCTCAACTGGAATTCCATCACCTCCACTAGCTTTGTTGGTAGTGATGCTTCCTAAGGCCCACTTGACTTCACACTCCAGGATGTCTGGCTCTAGGTGAGTGATCACACCATTGTGATTATCTGGTCATGAAGATCTTTTTTGTACAGTTCTGTGTATTCTTGCCACCTCTTCTTAATATCTTTTGCTTCTGTTAGGTCCACCATTTCTGTCCTTTATTGAGCCCTTCTTTGTATGAAGTGTTCCCTTGGCATCTCAAATTTTCTTGAAGAGATCTCTAGTCTTTCCCATTCTATTGTTTTCCTTTATTTCTTTGCACTGATCACAGAGGAAGGCTTTCTTATCTCTCCTTGGTATTCTTTGGAACTCTGCATTCAGATAATATCTTTCCCTTTCTCCTTTGCTTTTCACTTCTCTTCTTTTCACAGCTATTTCCAAGGCCTCCTCAGACAGCCATTTTGCATTTTTGCCTTTCTTTTTCTTGGAGATGGTCTTGTTCACTGCCACTTGTACAATGTCACAAACCACTGTCCATAGTTCATCAGGCACTCTATCAGATGTAGTCCCTTAAATCTATTTCTCACTTCCACTGTATAATCGTAAGGGATTTGATTTAGGTCGTACCTGAATGTCTAGTGGTTTTCCCTACTTTCTTCAATTTCAGTCTGAATTTTGCAATAAGGAGTTCATGATCTAAGCCACAGTCAGCTTCTGGTCTGCTTTTGCTAACTGTGTAGAGCTTCTACATCTTTGGCTGCAAATAATATAATCAGTCTGATTTCGGTGTTGACCATCTGGTGATGTCCATGTGTAGAGTCTTCTCGTGTTGTTGGCAGAGGGTGTTTGCTATGACCAGTGTGTTCTCTTAGCAAAATCTATTAGCCTTTGCCCTGCTTCATTCTGTACTCCAAAGCCAAATTTGCCTGTTACTCCAGGTGTTTCTTGACTTCCTACTTTTGCATTCCAGTCTCCTGTAATGAAAAGGACATTTTTGGTGGGTGTTAGATCTAAAAGTTTTTGTAAGTCTTCATAGAACTGTTCAACTTCAGCTTCTTCAGCATTACTGGTTGGGGCATAGGCTTGGATTACCATGATAATCCAAGCCTATGGGATTGGATTGCCTTGGAAACGAACAGAGATCATTCTGTCGTTTTTGAGATTACATCTAAGTACTGCATTTCGGACTCTTTTGTTGACCATGGTGGCTACTCCATTTCTTCTAAGGGATTCTTGCCCACAAGTAGATACAATGGTCATCTGAGTTAAATTCACCCGTTCCAATCCATTATAGTTTGCTGATTCCTAAAATGTTGACATTCACTCTTGCTATCTCTTGTTTGACCACTTCCAATTTGCCTTGATTCATGGACCTAACATTCCAGGTTCCTATGCAATATTGTTTTTACAGCATCAGATCTTGCTTCCATCACCAGTCACATCCACAAGTGGGTGTTGTTTTTGTTTTGGCTCTATCTCTTCATTCTTTCTGGAGTTATTTCTCCACTGATCCCCAGTAGCATATTGGGCACCTTCTGACTTGGGGAGTTCATCTTTCAATGTCCTATCTTTTTGCCTTTTTATACTGTTCATGTGTTCTCAAGGCTAGAATACTGAAGTGATTTGCCATTCAACCTATGCAACCCTATGGGCACTGTAATTCCTCCTTTCTAAACCTTATCTATTAATACTTCTAAAGCTTTAGCTTTACCAGAAATGTATTGTGATCAGAGGAGAGATTTGAAGTCACCACTGATAACCTAATTTTTTGCCCTCTTGTCTTCAGCTAAATGTTGCAGTTAACTTATATTGACTCTTTCGTATTGAATTACTCGTTTGGGTGTGGATCTGTGGATGTGTGCATGTGCACTCAGTTGCTCAGTTGTGTCTGACTCTTTTTACGCCATGGATGGTAGTCCTGCCAGGCTCCTCTGTCCTTGGAATTTTCCAGGCAAGAATACTGGAGCAGGTTGCCATTTTTATTCCAAGGGATCTTCCTGACCGAAGGATCTAAAGTGCATCTGTTGCGTCTCTTGCATTGGCAGGCAGATTCTTTACCACTGCACCAACTGGGAAGCCTATTGAATTACTTAATTTTAGGTATTTGTTGGGGATTTTTCCAACACTTAATTGCTTTGTTCAGTTAATTTGCTTTTGAAAATTTTCTTAGCATTTCTGATTTATTTTCATAACTGGAAGCAATAAGATTTTGTAACTAGGACTCCCTTAATGTAAAAGACTTACTAAGTGTTCTTACTCCTAATGCAACTTTTTTTCTCCTAAACATGATACTGAAGAAAACAAATGGGACTTCTACTTATTTAATGATTGTACAATTCTGAATTATGATTAATGGCAATAAGAATGTAACATTTGAAGATTCTTTTAGTATCTCTGAAAAGTCTTAGAGTTTTTCAGTTTATTTTATGTATAGATGTTATAATCTCTGATAAACATCTTGGATTTTCATTTTCACTTTACTTTAAGGGTAACTTTGCTTCCCTGATAGCTCCGTTCGTAAAAAATCTGCCTGCAATGCAGGAGACCTTGGTTCTATTCCTAGGTCAGGAAGATCTGCTGGAGGAGGGATAGGCTACCCACTGCAGTATTCTGGCCTGGAAAATTCCATGGACTATATAGGAATCTATAGTCCATGGGATCGCAAAGAGTCAGACATACTGAGGATTTTCACTTAAGGATAATTTTATTTGGAGAATTCTGTAAAAAGAAAACGTCCATTGAACTTTAGAAAAATTCTTCTTAGTATAAAAAAGCTAATAAATTATATGATTCCATTTATGTGAACTATCCAGAGAAGACAAATGTAAGGAAATAAAAAGTAAAACTAGTTCTCTGGGTTTGGGAGATGCCTGAGGGATTAACTGTAAGCAAGCATAAGGCAACTTTGTGGGAGGGTGGGCAATGAAAGTGTTCTGAAACTAAATTATGATAAAGGTTGTACAGCATGGTAAATATACTAAAAATCAGTGAATTGCATACTTAACATTGGTGAATTTTATGGTATGTAAATTAATTCTTCAGTAAACTTGTTTAAAAATTAATTTTTGAGATTACATGGTTAGATTTTATTTTATAATAAATTACCCAAAGTGATAATGTTTCTAGTTTGAAAGGCAAATATATTGATTCAATAGAAAAGCAAATTATTGCTACTCTTTAATTGTTACGTTGATCTATGAAATATTCATGAAATTCAGGTAATTTTTCACTGATATCTATGATTTTCAACTCTGAAAATAATATAATTATTACTTGCCTATTTAAATCAAGACATACTACTAGACTTAATCATAAAGTGAATTTTTTTCAAAGGAAATATTCTTCATATATTTCTGTGATTAAATTTGCGAGATATTCACACTGGGAAAAAATTAAAACTTGCTAAGTTATAAACTTGACAATGGAAAGTTGAATCTACTGGCTTAAATTTTTGCTAATCTCTGCTTACTATTCTATTTCCAAGCATGAGAATTTCCCTTATGCTGATGTTGTTTGACTTTATACTTTTAGGCTTTGTTCCTAGATTTGTATTCTTATATCTAATTGAGCAGTGATGCTGATTTTTAACTTTGCACATATGCTATCAAACAGGAAAATTTACAGGTGTAAGAGACTTTAGGCATTATCCAGTCCAACTTTTAAACTATACAGTTATTGTGAGATTCTAGCAGGTGAAGGACTGGTTTGAATGTATAGAGTTACATAGGTTGCTCTTAATTTTCAAGGAATATTCACAGTAAACCAACCTAATTTCCTCACCTAATCAAAGAGAAGAGAGTTAGACTGATTTGGTCAGTTCCTTGAACTTCAAAATTACATAAACTCTCTGGATTTGAATCTAGCTCCTCTGCCTGACATTTATGGTGAGAATAAAATTCTTCATAAACTTGTGAGAATTAAATGAGTTAATACATGGGAAGTGGTTAGATTAGTACATTGAATATAGTATAATAGGAACTCACTATTATTAACATACTATTAATAATATGCTTAACATTAATACAGTTGAACATATTGGTCAGAAGGAGTAAAGAGTCAGATCTATATTAGTAGCTTTTTTCCTCTTAGTCTTTTTGTCCTCAAAGGTTTAATTCTGAAGCTGTGTTTCTTAAACTTAATGTAATGAATGCTTGCACACATTTTAAACAAAATAATTCGATCAGGCTTTTAAGAATATACCTGAAAACCAGTGAGGAATCTGCATTAATTAAATGTTGTCATTTCCATAATAACACAATCAGAAATACAAATGCAAGTTTATGTGCTTAAATCAAGTTAGCCATTGTGAGGTGTTCATTCATTTGATCTAGCATTATTAAAATGCTAATTATCATTTTAAAAGTTAATTTTGAGGTTACCATCAAAATGAAACATAAATTTAAACTTTTCTTGGCAATACTTCAGCATACCTTGCTGGAAGAACTGTTGCATCAAGCAAAAATAACCTGTCTCATGTACAGTGAATCTCTCGTTTTATATGTATCCAGTGCTCTATTATTCCTGTTTGTTTTGATTGGTTGGAATCACTGCAGGGTACTACCAGATCTGACTGACAATGGTGGTAGTAACTGAAGCTGTCTTTGGTCAGATCACAGACGAGCAAGGACAACCAGTGCTGGGGCCTGCTCTAGGTATAATGATAAAATTGGTTATAACCTCTTCGTCTTCCTTCTCTATCATCCCACTAAGCTCTCATGCCCTCCTCCCATCTGATAGGTGGTTACATTTCTCAGAAGATTTACTTTTTAATAAAACTGTTCTCAGGCCCTGAAAGACTTTAAGATTTATTAGAATCTCTTATAGTTTCCAATACTCCGACAGTTTTAATAACAAGAAATATTGATATATAAGCAAGACTATGCCCTCTGTAGTAAATTTTGAAAAAGCAGTGAACCAATGAAAAAGCATTCTCAACTTATGAAGACAACCAATTATAATATTTTTGTTATATTTCTTAACATATTTGTTTGGCATTTTAAAATATTATTAAAACAAAACTGACCAGTTTTATATTTTATCTTTTTCATTAAACATTATAAATGTCCATTTTTCATGTTTTTATAAACTGTTCTAAACATTATCTTTCATGATTGTTTGCTATAGATTTACTAGATTATGAGTACTTGTGATGTTCTTTATACATATTGCTAATAACATTCCAGAAATTTTATACTGTATTAGATTTCAACCAGCACTATATCACTTTATTGCCATATTTTAATTAATTTGCGAAAATGGTATCCTTAAAAATAGTTTATAGTTTTCAAATTTTTATTAATTATTTGATTTTCTCTTGTATAGATGTGCTGTTTATATCCTTGCTCATTTATTTATTGAAATCATAATATCTTTCTTAGCAATTTGGTTAAATTCTTTATATAAATTAGTTATTAATCTTTCCTTGGGGATATTTTCCCAGGTGGTTGTTTACTTTGTAATTTCACTTTTAATGTTCCCTAACATACATAAATCATCTCTGCAGATTCTTCTTTGCTTTTAAACTTAGAAAATCTTGAGGGGAAGTTATTTGGAGATAAGATGGGACTCTATTGCTTTTTAAACTATTAAGATTTATATTTTTTAAAAAGCTAAAAGGCTGTTCTATACATCTGTGTCTCTTTTGCTGTCTGCTGTACAGGTTTGTCATTATCATCTTTCTAAATTCCATATATATGTGTAAGTATACTATATTGGTGTTTTTCTTTCTGGGTTACTTCACTCTAGGATTTGATTGAGGTCATACCTGAATGGTCTAGCGATTTTCCCTATTTTCTTCAATTTCATTTTGAATTTCATAATGAGTTTATGATCTTATCCACAGTCAGCTCTGGTCTTGTTTTTGTGGACTGTATAGAGCTTCTCCATCTTTGGCTGCAAAGAATATAATCAATCTGATTTTGGTGTTGACCATCTGGTGATGTCCATGTGTAGAGTCTTCTCCTGTGTTGTTGGAAGAGGGTGTTTGCTATGACCAGTGCATTTTCTTGGCAAAACTCTATCAGTCTTTGCCCTGCTTCATTCCGTATTCCAAGGCCAAATTTACCTGTTACTCCAGGTGTTTCTTGACTTCCTACTTTTGCATTCCAGTCCCATAGAATGAAAAGGACATCTTTTTTCGGTGTTAGTTCTAAAAGGTCTTGTAAGTCTTCGTAGAACCGTTCAACTTCAGCTTCTTCAGCGTTACTGGTTAGGGCATAAACTTGGATTACCATGATATTGAATGGTTTGCCTTGGAAATGAACAGAGATCATTTTGTCATTTTTAAGATTGCATCTAAGTACTGCATTTTTGACTCTTCTGTTGACCATGATGGCTACTCCATTTCTTCTGAGGGATTCCTGCCTGCTGTAGTAGATATAATGGTCATCTGAGTTAAACTTACCCATTCCAGTCCATTTTAGTTCACTGATTCCTATAATGTTGATGTTCACTTTTGTCATCTCTTGTTTGTCCACTTCCAATTTGCCTTGATTCATGGACCTGACATTCCAGGTTCCTATGCAATATTGCTCTTTATAGCATCGGACTTTGCTTCTATCACCAGTCACATCCACAGCTGGGTATTGTTTTTGCTCTGGCTCCATCCCTTCATTATTTCTAGAGTTCTTTCTCCACTGATCTCCAGTAGCATATTGGGCACCTACTGACCTGGGAAGTTCCTCTTTCAGTGTCCTATCATTTTGCCTTTTCATGGTGTTCATGAGGTTCTCAAGACAAGAATACTAAAGTGGTTTGCCATTCCCTTTTCCAGTGGATCACATTCTGTCAGACCTCTCCACCATGACCCTCCCATCTTGGGTGGCCCCACATGGCATGGCTTAGTTTCATTGAGTTAGACAAGGCTGTGGTCTAGTGTGATTAAATTGACTAGATTTCTGAGAGTATGGGTCCTAGTGTGATTAAATTGACTAGATTTCTGAGAGTATGATTTCAGTGTGTCTGCCCTCTGATGCCCTCTTGCAACATCTACCACCTTACTTGGGTTTCTCTTACCTTGGGTATGGGGTATCTCTTCACGGCTGCTCCAGCAAAACACAGCTGTTGCTCCTTGCCTTGGATGAGGAGTATCTCCTCCCGCTGCCCTTCCTGATCTTCAATGTGGGATGGCTCCTCTAGGCCCTCCTGCGCCTGCACAGCCACTCCTTGGTATGGGGTTGTTCCTCCTGGTCGCCACCCTGGTGTTGGGCTTCCTGCTGCCACCCTTGCCATCAGGCACTGCCCTTGGCCTCGGACGTAGGATGGCTCCTCTTGGCCATCGCTCCTCACCTTGGTTGTGGGGTGACTCCTCCCGGCTGCCATCCCTGGCCCCCAAAGCAGAGTATCTCTTCCCGGCCATCACCTCTGGCCTCCGACACGAGGTAGCTCCTTTTGGCCATTTCTGCACGGTCACAGCCTGGCACTCTAGGCTGCTGTCCCTGACCTCGGACATGGGGTAGCTCTCAGCCACACTTAGTGCGCCGGTGGCTACCGCCACCTGCACTTAGTGCGCCAGCCACTGCCACCAACAGTATAGCCGGTCTTTAAAAATGTAAAATTAGACCTAACATATGACTGCAAGGAGATCCAACCACTCCATTCTGAAGGAGATCAGCCCTGGGATTTCTTTGGAAGGAATGGTGCTAAAGCTGAAACTCCAGTACTTTGGCCACCTCATGCGAAGAGTTGACTCATTGGCAAATATTCTGATGCTGGGAGGGCTTGGGGGCAGGAGGAGAAGGGGACGACCGAGGATGAGATGGCTGAATGGCATCACTGACTCAATGAATGTGATTCTGAGTGAACTCAGGGAGTTGGTGATGGACAGGGAGTCCTGACGTGCTGCAATTCATGGGTTCACAAAGAGTTGGACACGACTGAGCGACTGAACTCAATGAACTGATATGACCCAGAAACCCCACTCCTGGACATATACCCGGAGAAAATCACAATTCCAAAGTGGGATATATATATATATATATATATATATATATATATATACATGATCTGATGCACTTTGCTGTATAGCAGAAACTAATACAACATTGTAAAGCAACTATACAAAGTAAAATTAATAAAAGTCCATATAATGTCAATTAAACTTTGACTTGAATGTCACAGCATATCACCTTGTGGGTTTAGCATATTTTTCAAGTTATTTATTTTAATTAGAGGCTAATTAATTTACGAGATGGTAGTGGTTTTTGCCACACATTGATATGAATCAGCCAAGGGTGCACATGTGTTACCCATCCTGAACC
Organism: Aepyceros melampus; assembly: GCA_006408695.1. Classification (NCBI taxonomy): domain Eukaryota; kingdom Metazoa; phylum Chordata; class Mammalia; order Artiodactyla; family Bovidae; genus Aepyceros; species Aepyceros melampus. The sequence goes on from SJXQ01002281.1 coordinate 52,720, forward strand.
CTCCTTCCACCTCCTTCCCCACCCCATCCCTCTGAGTTGTCCCAGTGCATCAGGTTTGAGTGCCCTGTTTCATGAATCAAACTTGGACTGGTCGTCTGTTTCACATATAGTAATATACATGTTTCAATGCTATTTTCTCAAATCATCTCACCCTCATCTTCTCCCACAGAGTCCAAAAGTCTGTTCTTTATATCAATGTCTCTTTTGCTGTATGTCACATGGGGTTGTTGTTACCATTTTTCTAATTTTCATATATATTATTATATAATAATATATGGATTAATATACTGTGAGTGAAGTTGCTCAGTCGTGTCTGACTCTTTGTGACCCCATGGAGTGTAGCCTAACTAGGTTCCTCCGTCCATGGGATTTTCCAGGTAAGAATACTGGAGTGGGTTGTGATTTCCTTCTCCAGGAGATCTTCCCAACCCAGTGATTGAACTCAGGTTTCCTGCATTGTAGGCAAACGTTTTACCATCTGAGCCAGCAGTATCAGTTCTTCTCTTTCTGACTTACTTCACTCAGTATAATAAGCTCATTTCATCCATCTCATTAAAACTGATTCAAATGTATTCATTTTTATAGCTGAGTAACATTCCATTGTGTATATGTGCCACCATTTCCTTATCCATTCATCTCCTTATGGACATCTAGGTGTTTCCATGTCCTCGCTATTGTAAGCAGTGTTGCAATGAACATTGGGGTACACGTGTCTCTTTCAGTTCTGATTTTCTCAGTGTGTATTCCCAGCAGTGGGATTGCCAGGCATATGGCAGTTCTATTTCCAGTTTTTTAAAGGAATCTCCAAACTGTTCTCCATAGTAGCTGGACTAGTTCACATTCCTACCAACAGTGAACCTTCTAGGTTCACTTTTCTCCACACCATCTCCAGAATTTATTGTTTGCAAATTTTTTGATAGCAGCCATCCTGACCAGAGTGATATGGTCTCTCATTGTGGTTTTGATTTGCATTTCTCTGGTAATCAGTCATGTTGAGCATCTTTTCATGTGTTTGTTAGCCATCTATATGTCTTCTTTGGGGAAATGTTTGTTTAATTCCTTGGCCATTATTTGATTGGGTCCTTTATTTTTCTGGCATTGAGCAGCATGAGCTGCTTGTATATTTTTTGTATATTTTTGAAGTTAATTCTTTGTCTGTTGCTTTGCTTGCTATTATCTTCTCTTATTCTGAAGACTGCCTTTTCACCATACTTATAGCACATTTTAAAATATAAGATGGAATTGAATACAAATGACTACATTTCATTGTTTGTATTCAAATCCAAGTATTGTAAGTAGCAAATTTTTTAATAATGGTCTCATGGATTTCTTTTATAACAAGCTCAATAGGCTGAGTTATTCCTAAAAATATGAATTATCTATGTTTATACACAATTCTGTATTACAATTATGTTCTGTACTTGATTTTAATAAAAATATTGAAGTTTAACATGAGAATTCGCATAAATATTCTATTAGAAAGGTTATTTCCATACAAAACTAGTAGGTGATCATGTAAAACTTTCAAATAATTATTTTTAAGCTATTACTTCAAGATAAATATGTCATAAAAATGGCTTATGGAGAATAATGATTTTGATAATTGCTTTTACTTTTCTTCTGGAATATTAAGCTAAAATCATATTATTCTTCCATATAACATTCTATAAAAATTGCATTTTATGATCTGCTAATTTTAGTGATCAGACTTCATTAGTCTGAACACAATTTTTTTTGTATCTTGCATTAAAAACATTGCAATTTTACTTTTTTTAAGTTTTGCCCATTTTCTTTTAAAAAAAATGGAGTATATTTGATTTACAATGTTATGTCAGTTCTAGATGTATGGCAAAATGACTCAGCTATACATATACATGTATTTATTATTTTTAACATTATTTTCCCAAATAGGTTATCCCAGAATATTGAATATAGCTTTTTGCTATAGAGTAGGTGCTTGTTGGTTATTTATCTTCTACAACATAGGGTTTTTAATTCAACATTTGTGATTTTTAATATTTATTTATTTTTTAATCAAAGGATAATTGCTTTACAAAATTTTGTTTTCTGCCAAATATTAAAATGAGTTAGATATATATTGAAACTCCTTCCTATCTCCCTACCCATCACACTCCTCTAGGTTGATACATAGTTCATGTCTGAGTTCCCTGAATCATACAGCAAATTCCCATTGGCTACTTTACATATGGTAATTTAAGTTTTCATGTTATTCTCTGAATATATCTCACCTTCTCCTTCCTCCCCCCTTCCATGTCCATAAGTCTGTTCCCTATGTCTGTGTCTCCAATAGCTGCCCTGTAAATTAATTCATAAGTACCATCTTTCTAGATTCCATTTATATGTGTTAGTATATGGTATTTATCTTTCTATTTCTGACTTACATCACTCTGTATAATAGGCCCTAGGTTCATCCACCTTATTAGAACTGACTCAGTTGCATTCCATTTTATAACTGAGTAATATTTTATTGTATACATGTACCACATTTTCTTTATCCATTCATCTGTCAAAGGATATCTAGATTGTTTCCCTGTCCTCAGTTCAGTTCAGTTCAGTTCATTCGTTCAGTCGTGTCCCAATCTTTGTGACCCTATGAATTGCAGCACATCAGGCCTCCCTGTGCATCACTATCTCCCAGAGTTCACTCAGACTCACGTTCATCGAGACCGTGATGCCATCAGCCATCACATCCTCGGTCATCCCCTTCTCCTCCTGCCCCCAATCCCTCCCAGCATCAAAATCTTTTTCAGTGAGTCAACTCTTCACATGAGGTGGCCAAAGTACTGGAGCTTCAGCTTCAGCATCATTCCTTCCAAAGAAATCCCAGGGTTGATCTCCTTCAGAATGGATTGGTTGGATCTCCTTGCAGTCCAAGGGACTCTCAAGAGTCTTCTCCAACACCACAGTTCAAAAGCATCAATACTTCAGTGCTCAGCCTTCTTCACAGTCCAACTCTCACATCCATATATGACCACAGGAAAAAACATAGCCTTGACTAGATGGACCTTAGTTGGCAAAGTAATGTCTCTGCTTTTGAATATGCTATCTAGGTTGGTCATAACTTTTCTTCCAAGGAGTAAGCATCTTTTAATTTCATGGCTGCAGTCATCATCAAATAGTGCTGTAATGGGACACTTGTGTCTTTTTCAATTTTGGTTTCCTTAGGGTATATGTCTAGCTGTGGGACTGCTGGGTCATAGGGTGGTTTTATTCCTATTTCTTTTAAATAATCTCCATAATGTCTTCCATAATGGCTTTATCAATTTATATTCCAAACAAGAATTCAAGATGGTTCCCTTTTCTCCACATCCTCTCCAACATTTATTGTTTGTAGACTTTTTGATGGTGGCCATTCTGACTGATGTGAAGTGATATCATGTTGTAGTTTTGTTTTCCATTTCTCTAATAAAGAGTGTTGTTGAGCATTTCTTCATTTGCTTGTTAGTTATTTGTATGCCTTCTGTGAAGAAATGTCTGTTTGTTCTCTTCCCCACTTTTTGATTAGGTTGCTTCTTTTTAAAGTATTAATTTGTATGAGCTGCTTGTATATTTTGGAAATTAATACTTTGTTAGTTGTTTCATTTGCTGTTATTTTCTCCCATTCTGAGGGTAGTCTTTTCACCTTGCTTACAGTTTCTTTGCTGTGCAAACACTTTTAAGTTTAATCAGGTCCCATTTGTTTACTTTTGCTTTTATTTCCATGTTCTAGGAGGTGGGTCATAGATAATCTTCCTTTGATTTATGTCACTGACAGTTCTGTTTTCCTCTAAGAATTTTATACTTTCTAGTCTTACATTCGGAGAAGGCAATGGCACCCCACTCCAGTACTCTTGCCTGGAAAATCCCATTGACGGAGGAGCTTGGTAGGCTGCACTCCATGGGGTCGCTAAGATTCAGACATGACTGAGCTAATTCACTTTCACTTTTCACTTTCATGCATTGGAAAAGGAAATGGCAACCCACTCCAGTGTTCTTGCCTGGAGAATCCCAGGGATGGGGGAGCCTGGTGGGCTGCCATCTCTGGGGTCGCACAGAATCGGACACGACTGAAGCGACTTAGCAGCAGCAGCAACGGCAGCAGTCTTACATTTAGGTCTTTAATCCATTTTGTGTTTACCTTTGTGTATGGTGCTAGGAGATGGGAATACCAGACCACCTGACCTACCTCTTGAGAAACCTGTATGCAGGTCAGGAAGCAACAGTTAGAACTGGACATGGAACAACAGACTGGTTCCAAATAGGAAAAGGAGTACATTAAAGCTGTATATTGTCACCCTGCTTATTTAACTTATATACAGAGTACATCATGAGAAACTCTAGGCTGGATGAAGCACAAGCTAGAATCAAGATTGATGGGAGAAATATCAATAACCACCGTTATGGCAGAAAGTGAAGAAGAACTAAAGAGCCCCTTGATGAAGGTGAAAGAGGAGAGTGAAAAAAGTTGCCTTAAAGCTCAACTTTCAGAAAACAAAGATCATGGCATCCAGTCCCATGACTTCATGGCAAATAGATGTTGAAACAGTGGAAACATTGGCTGACTTTATTTGGGGGGCTCCAAAATCACTGCAGATGGTGACTGCAGCCATCAAAAAAAAAAAAAGTTTACTCCTTGGAAGAAAATTTATGACCAACCTAGACAGTATATTAAAAAATAGAGACATTACTTTGCCAATAAAGGTCCGTCTAGTCAAGGCTACGGTTTTCCCAGAAGTCATGTACAATGTGAGAGTTGGACTATAAAGCTGAGCACCAAAGAATTGATGCTTTTGAACTGTGGTGTTAGAGAAGACTCTTGAGAGTCCCTTGAACAGCAAGGAGATCCAACCAGTCCATCCTAAAGAAAATCAGTTTTGAATATTCATTGGAAGGACTGGTGTTGAAGCTGAAATTCCAATACTTTGGCCACGTGATGCGAATAACTGACTCACTTGAAAAGACCCTGATGCTGGTAATGATTGAAGGCAGGAGGAGAAGGGGACAACAGAGAATAAGATGGTTGCATTGTATCATTGACTTAACGGACATAAGTTTGAGTAAACTCTGAGAGTTGGTGATGAACAGAGAGGCCTGGTATGCTGCAATCCATGGGGTCACAAACAGTTGAACACAACTGAGCAACTAAACTGAACTGGACAGATGGTACTAGGAAGTATTCTAATTTCATTCTTTTACATGTTGCTGTTCAGTTTTCCCAGCATCACTTATTGAAAAGGCTATTGTTGCCCCCATTGTATATTCTTGCCTTCTCTGTCCAGAATAAGGTACCAACAGTTTATCTCTGTGCAGGTTCATCTCTGGGCTCTCTATCTTGTTCCATTGGCCTATATTTCTGGTTTTGTGCCATCACCATACTGTCTTGAAGATGGTATCTTTGTAGTATAGTTTGAAATTAGAAATGTTGGTTCTTCCATATCCAGTCTTTCTTAAGACTCCATTGGCTAATTGGAGTCTGTTTTGTTTTCATATGAATTGTGAAATTTTTGTTCTAGTTCTGTGAAAAAAATGCTATTGGTAATTTGAAAGGGATCACATTGAATATGTAGATTGCATCTAGTGGTATAGCCACCTTCACAATATTGATTCTTTCAACCCAGGAACATGGAATCTGTTTATGTCATCTTTGATTTCTTTCTTTACTGTCTTATTATTTTCTGTATATAGTTCCTTTCTCTCCTTAAGTAATCTTAGATATTTTGTTCTTTTTTTTTTCCCTCTATGGCAAATGTGATTGATTCCTTAATTCTGTTTCTGATTTTTCATTATTAATAAATAGGTATGCAGGTGATTTCTGTGTATTGACTTTGTATCAACAAATTTACCTAATTCATTGATTAACTCTGGTTATTTCCTGATAGTGTCTTTAAGGGGTTCTATGTACAGTATCATAGAAACTGTACTGCCATTTGCAAGCAGTGAGAGTTTTACTTATTCTTTTCTGATCTGGATTCCTGTTATTTCTTTTTTTTCCCTCTGATTTCCATAGCTAAGACTTCCAAAACTATGTTGAATAATAGTGGTGAGAGTGGACACTCTTGTCTTTTCCCTGGTTTTAGAGGGGATAATTTTAGTTTTTCACCATTTAGAATAATGTTTGCTGCAGACTTATCATATATGATCTTTACTATGTTGAGGTAGGTTGCTTCTCTGCTCATTTTTTTTGTAGCATTTGTATCATAAATAAGTGCTGAATTTTGTCAAAGTCTTTTCCTGCATTATATGAAATTATCACATAATTTTTATCTTTCAATTTGCTAATATGGTGTATCACATTGATTGATTTGCATATATTGAAGAATCCTTGCATCCTGACTTAATATGACATGATACACCTGACTTGATCATGGTGCATGAGCTTTTGAAAGTGTTGTTGTTTAATTGTGTTCTCTAGAATTTTGTTGAGGACTTTTGCATCTATATTCATCAATGCAATTTTCTTTTTTTTGTATTGTCTTATCTAGTTTTGGTATCAGGGGAATGGTGGATTTATAGAATGAGTTTGGAAGTGTTCCTTCCTTTGTAATTTTTAAAAATAATTTTAGAAGGATAGGCATTAGCTCTTCTCTAAATGTTTGATAAAATTCACCTGTGAAGCAATCTGGCCCTGGGATTTTCTTTTTGTTTTTCAGAGTTTTTTTTTTTTTTCTTTTAATAACAATTTCTGTTTTCTATTTCTTTCTGGGTCAGTCTTGGAAGATTAAACTTTTCTAAGAATCTCTCATTTTATTTCAAGTTGTCCATTTTTCCATACAGTTGCTCATAATAGTTCTTACAATCCTTTGTATTTCTGCATTGTCTGCTGTAACTTTTTATTTTTTTAATTTCTATTTTGTTGATTTGATTCTTCTCTTTTTTTTTTCTTGATGAATCTGGATAAATATTTGTCAATTTTATTTATTTCCTTTTTAAATATAAATTTATTTATTTTAATTGGAGTTTAATTACTTTACAATATTGTATTGGTTTTTGTTTTTCTTCTGAAAGAACCAGCTTTTAGTTTTATTAATGTTTACTTTTGTTACTTCATTTCCTTTTCTTTTTTTCTACTTTGAACTTTATGATTTCTTTCCTTCTGCTAACTTTGGGGTAGTTTTTTGTTTTTCTTTTATTAGCTGGTTTATGTTTAAATTTAGGTGGTTTATTCAATGTTTTTCTTGTATCTTGATGTACAGTTGTATTGCTATAAATTTCCCTCTTAGAATTGCTTTTGCTATATCCCATAGGTTTTTCAGTTGTTGTGTTTTCATTTTCAATTTATCTGGAAATATTTAAAAATTTCCCTTCTGATTTCTTCAGTAACCTGTTAATTATTTAGAAATATATTGCTTAATCTCGGAGAAGGCAATGGCACTCCACTCCAGTACTCTTGCCTGGAAAAGCCCATGGATGGAGGAGCCCATTAGGCTGCAGTCCATGGGGTCACTAAGAGTTGGACACGACTGTGCGACTTCACTTTCCCTTTCCACTTTCATGCATTGGAGAAGGAAATGGCAACCCACTCCACTGTTCTTGCCTGGAGAATCCCAGGGATGGGAGAGTCTGGTAGGCTGCCGTCTATGGAGTAGCACAGAGTCGGACACGACTGAAATGACTTAGCATTGCTTAATTTGAAACGGTTTCTGTTTGTTTGTTTGTTTGTTTTAAAAGTTATTTTCTTGTAATTGATATCTAGTCTCATAGTTTTGTGGTCAGAAAAGATGCTTAATATAATTTGAACTTTCTTACATTTACCAAGTTTTGATTTGTGACCCAAGACTGGGTCTATCCTGGAGAATGTTCCATGTGCATTGGGAAGAAAGTATATTCTTCTGAATTTGGATGGACTGTCCTGAAGATATCATGGAGATCCATCTAGTCTAATGTGTCATTTAGGCCTTATTCTTCCTTGTTAATTTTCTGTTTTGATGATCTGTCCATTAGTGTATGTGGGGTGTTAAAGTCTGCTATTTGTCAATCAGGAGTTCATGATCTGAGCCACAATCAGCTCTCGGTCTTGTCTTTGTTGACTGTATAGAGCTTCTCCATCTTTGGCTGCAAAGAATATGATCAGTCTGATTCCGGTGTTGACCATCTGGTGATGTTCATGTGTAGAGTCTTCTCCTGATTGCCAAATTCAGACTTAAATTGAAGAAAGTGGGCATCACCACTAGACCATTCAGGTATGACCTAAATCAAATCCCTTATGATTATACAGTGTAAGTGAGAAATAGATTTAAGGGTCTAGATCTGATAGATAGAGTGCCTGATGAACTATGGAATCAGGTTCATGATATTGTACAGGAGACAGGAATCAAGACCATCCCCATGGCAAAGAAATGTAAAAAAGCAAAATGGTTGTCTGAGGAGGCCTTACAAATAGCTGTGAAAAGAAGAGAGGTGAAAAGCAAAGGAGAAAGGGAAAGATATAACCATCTGAGTGCAGAGTTCTAAAGAATAGCAAGAAGAGATAAGAAAGCCTTCTTCAGCAATCAATGCAAAGAAATAGAGGAAAAGAACAGAAGGGGAAAGACTAGAGATCTCTTCAAGAAAATTAGAGATACTAAGGGAACATTTCATGCAAAGATGGGCTCGATAAAGGACAGAAATGGTCTGGACCTAACAGAAGCAGAAGATATTAAGAAGAGGTGGCAAGAATACACAGAAGAACTGTACAAAAAAGATCTTCATGACCCAGATAATCATGATGATGTGATGACTAATCTAGAGCCAGACATCTTGGAATGTGAAGTCAAGTGAGCCTTAGAAAGCATCACTACGAACAAAACTAGTGGAGGTGATGGAATTCCCGTTGAGCTGTTTCAAATCCTGAAAGATGATGCTGTGAAAGTGCTGCACTCAATTTGCCAGCAAATCTGGAAAACTCAGCAGTGGCCACAGGACTGGAAAAGGTCAGTTTTCATCCCAATTCCAAAGAAAGGCAATGCCAAAGAATGCTCCAACTACCGCACAATTGCACTCATCTCACATGCTAGTAAAGTAATGCTCAAAATTCTCCAAGCCAGACTTCAGCAATATGTGAACCGTGAACTCCCTGATGTTCAAGCTGGTTTTAGAAAAGGCAGAGGAACCAGAGATCAAATTGCCAACATCCGCTGGATCATGGAAAAAGCAAGAGAGTTCCAGAAAAACATCTATTTCTGCTTTATTGACTATGCCAAAGCCTTTGACTGTGTGGATCACAGTAAACTGTGGAAAATTCTGAAAGAGATGGGAATACCAGACCACCTGACCTGCCTCTTGAGAAATCTGTATGCAGGTCAGGAAGCAACAGTTAGAACTGGACATGGAACAACAGACTGGTTCCAAATAGGAAAAGGAGTACGTCAAGGCTGTATATTGTCACCCTGCTTATTTAACTTATATGCAGAGTACATCATGAGAAATGCTGGACTGGAAGAAACACAAGCTGGAATCAAGATTGCTGGGAGAAATATCAATAATCTCAGATATGCAGATGACACCACCCTTATGGCAGAAAGTGAGGAGGAGCTAAAAAGCCTCTTGTTGAAAGTGAAAGAGGAGAGTGGAAAAGTTGGCTTAAAGCTCAACATTCAGAAAACGAAGATCATGGCATCTGGCCCCATCACTTCATGGGAAATAGATGGGGAAACAGTAGAAACAGTGTCAGACTTTGTTTTTTTGGGCTCCAAAATCACTGCAGATGGTGACTGCAGCCATGAAATTAAAAGGCGCTTACTCCTTGGAAGAAAAGTTATGACCAACCTAGATAGTATATTCAAAAGCAGAGACATTACTTTGCCGACTAAGGTCCGTCTAGTCAAGGCTATGGTTTTTCCTGTGGTCATGTATGGATGTGAGAGTTGGACTGTGAAGAAGGCTGAGCACAGAAGAATTGTTGCTTTTGAACTGTGGTGTTGGAGAAGACTCTTGAGAGTCCCTTGGACTGCAAGGAGATCCAATCAGTCCATTGTGAATGAGATCAACCCTGGGATTTCTTTGGAAGGAATGATGCTAAAACTGAAGCTCCAGTACTTTGGCCACCTTATGCAAAGGGTTGACTGATTGGAAAAGACCCTGATGCTGGGAGGGATTGGGGGCAGGAGGAGAAGGGGACGACCGAGGATGAGATGGCTGGATGGCATCACGGACTCAATGGATGTGAGTCTGAGTGAACTCTGGGAGTTGGTGATGGACAGGGAGGCCTGGTGTGCTGCGATTCATGGGGTCGCAAAGAGTCGGACACGACTGAGTGACTGAACTGAACTGAAAGTCTGCTATTATTATGTGTTACTGTTAACTTCTCCTTTTATGATTGTTAGTCTCTGTCTTATGCATTTAGGTGCTCCTATGTTGGTTGCACAGATATTTACAATTGTTATGTCTTCCTCTTGGATTGATCCTTTGATCATTAGTAGTGTCCTTCCTTATTTCTTGTAATATTCTTTTTTATTTTGCAATCCATTTTTTTTCTGACATGAGGATTGCTACTCCAGCTTTCTTTTGCTTTCCATTTGCATAGAATATATTTTTCATTCACTCACTTTCAGTCTATATGTGTCTTTAGGTCTGAAGTGGGTTTCTTGTAGACAGCATAGACACATGAATCTTGTTTTTATATCTATTCAGTCAGTCTTTGTCTTTTGGATGGAGCTTTTAAGCCATTTACATTTAAAGAAATTTATATATATTTGGTATTACCATTTTCTTAATTGTTGGGGTTTGTTTTTATATATCTTTTTCTTCTCTTATATGTCCTGACTATATAAATCCCTTTAACATCTGTTGTAGATCTGGTTGCTGGTGCTGGTCCTGCTAAGTTCCTTCAGTCATGTCCACCTTTGTGCAACCATGTGGTACTAAATTCTCTTAAGGTTTTATTCTCTGTAAAGCTTTTGATTTCTCCTTCAATTTTGAATGAGATCCTTTTCTGGTAGAGTAAGTTTGGTTGTAGAATTTTCCCTTTCATTCCTTTTAAAATATATCTTGCCATTCAATTCATGCCTGCAGAGTTTCTGATGAAAGATCAGCTGTTATACGTTTGGGCTTTCCCTTGTATGTTGCTTGTTACTTTGCCCTTGCTGCTTTTAATTTTTTTTCTTTATGTTTACTAGTTTTTAGTTTGCTTACTATGTATCTTGACATGTTTCTCCTTTGGTTCACACTGTATGAGAAGCTTCTTGGACTTAATTAACTATTTCCTTTCTCATGTTGGATAAATTTCAACTATAATCTCTTCAAAAATTTTCTCATACCCTTTCTTTTGCTCTTCTTCTTCTGGGACCTCTATTATTCGAATGTTGGGACATTTAATTTTGTTCCAGAGATCTCTGAAACTATCCTTAGTTCTTTTCATTCTTTGTACTTTATTCTGTTGTTCAGCAGTTATTTCCACCATTCTATTTTTCAACTCATTTATCCATTATTCTGCCTCAGTATTTTGCTACTAATTCCTTCTAGAGTATGTTTAATTTCAGCAACTGTGTTATTTGACTCTGTATGTTTATTCTTTATTTCTTCTCTGTGCTAAGTCACTTCAGTTGTGTCCAACTCTTTGTGACTCCATGTACTGTAGTCCACCTGCTTCTTCTGTCCATGTGATTCTCCAGGCAAGAATAATTGAGTGGGTTGCCATTTCCTCCTCGAAAGGATCTTCCCAACCCAGAGATCATACCTAGATCTCTTATGTCTCATGCACTGGCAGGTGGGTTCTTTACCACTAGTGCCACCTTGCAATTTCTCCATTTTAATTTCAAGGTTTTGGATCATCTTTACTATCATTATTCTGAATTATTTTTCTCATAGTTTGTCTATTTCATCTTCATTGATGTGGACTTGTATGTTTTTAGGTTGTTCTTTCATTTGCACAGTACGTCTCTTCCTTTTCACTTTTTTTTTTTAACTTATTTTGTTTGAGGTTTCCTTTCCTCAGTCTTCAAGGTTGAATTCTTTCTTCCTTATGGGCAGGTTTGAGTGAGGAGGTGGTCCTGTCTGTTGATGATTGGATTTATATTTTTGTTTTGTTTGTTATTTGGATGAGGTGTCCTGCCCATCATGCTGCTGGCAGTTGGATATGCTGAGTCTTGTATACAAGTAGTTGACTTTGTAGGAGACCTCACCATTTGATACTCACTAGAGTATCAAAGTAGAGTTAGGAGTTCTCTGGTATTCTATGGCCTTGGAGTTAGGGCTCCCACTCCAAAGGCTTGGGACTTGATCTCTGGCCAGGAATGGAGATTGCACAGTTGGCTTGTTATGGCATTAAATGGGGTTAAAACAAATACACAAAATGTGAATTTTGTGAGAAATAAAACATAAATAAATGAGAAATAAAACAGAAACCCCAGGCAATTTAAAAAATCAGGCAAATAGTAACTAAAATAATGGTATATATACACATGAATGTACTTCAATAAGCAAAGCCGAAACTGTCCAAAACAATAAATATAGTACAATAGTTGACCCAGTGAACAAAGGAAACTGAAATGATATCCACCATTTAAAGACAAAATTAAGTGAAACACAAACTGGAAAACAAAACTACAGCAAGGTGGCAACTGGAGAATAAAGAAACAAACACAAAACAAACTAACAAATACAGTGAGAAAAAGAAAGAAAAAAGAAAGAAAAAATGCAAAGTTAAATAGAGGTAGATAAAGAAGATTTATAAATATTAAAGATTTTTGTAATGGGGAAAAAAGCAGTAGAAAAAGAAAAGAAAGGAATAAATGTAGAAAAATAATAAATTCAAAAAGTTAAAGTAGTAAGAGAGAAAGAAAAAAAGTGAAAACCCCACAGAACTATGAAAGGCCAAAATAGAGGCAGAAGTATATAACAGAAATAAAAAGTGTTATAAAAAAATCTCAAAACCTTAAACAGATTTAATAGTACTAATAAAATCAATAACTACAAGATAAAAAAAGAAAGGGGAAAAAAATTCCAGAAGCAACTACAGAACAAGTCAAAATATAAGAATAATAAATGTTTGGATTGAGTCTCTACTGTCAGTGTTCTTTCCCTTGCTAGGAGTCTACTTTACCTCTCTAGGATATCCTCCAATGTTTGGCTGGTCTCTAGACCTGTTGTTGCAGGCAGTTCAGACTCTAATCTGGTCCTACTCCTGTGTATTCTTGTCTCCAATGTTCAAGACTGTCAGAACTAGTGTGTTTTCTTTTGTGAGAACTCTCATTGTCTTTTAATATATTCCAAAAACTCAGAATCCTTCTAGTTGATTGTGTGGATTTAATCTGCAGCTGTACACCTGGTGGAAAGGTTTTGGGTCCTATTCCATTGCCACCCTGCCCCTGGGTTTCAACTGTGATTTTATCTCCACCTCTCTATACAGATCATCTACAGGGGCTTGCCCCTCAGACTGTCGTGGAGGACTTGGGTCTGCCCCAGTGAGGGCCAGATGTGTAGGTGGCATAGACTTTTGAGTCAGAGGGGCCCTGGCTTCACCAGGTACGTAGGGAAACTGATGCTAGGGTAGCAGAAAATATGGTGCTCTGGAAGGGTATGGCAACCCACTCCAGTACTCTTGCCTGGAGAATCCCCAAGACAGAGAAGCCTGGCAGGCCACAGTCCACAGGGTCGTAAAGATTTGGATATGCCTGAAGCGATCCCATATGCACAGATGTAGAACTTTTAATCATCCCTAGCAGCCCTGTCCCAGTGTGGATTGGGCATGGGAGTGGTGCAGTTGCTTGGATCACAAGGACCCTGGCAATGCCGCCAGTCAGGAGCTCCAGTGGCTATTGTGATGGGAGATATGGCACTTTAGGGTATTTCATAGCCTGTGGCAGCTCTTCCCCAGTGAGAACTGAGTGTGAAGATGGTACAGCTGCTTGGGTCATGGGGACCTTGGTGATATCAAGTGTGCAGGGACACAGACTGCCTCAGCCACAGGAACTATGGCCCAATCAGAGTCTTTTTCTAGCCTCTGGCAGCTGCTGATCAGAAGACCTCTTTGGCTAGTCCATTGCTCTGCCAGTTCAAGCTGTTAGAGAGCTCCCCTGGCTGGAGGCTTTCTCTGGTGTTCAGCACATCACAGAAGAATTATACAAAAAAATTTTAATGACCCAGATAACCACAATGGTGTGATCACTCACCTAGAGGCAGACATCCTGGAGTGTGAAGTCAAGTGAGCCTTAGGAAGCATCACTACGAATAAAGCTAGTGGAGGGATGTAATTTCAGCTGAGCTATTTTAAGTCCTAAAATATGATGCTATTAAAGTGCTGGTCTATAGGTATAACTGAACAGCATTGTAAGATTATTTCTTTCAGATGCATATGTGTCATGTGCATGTGTTAGTTGCTCAGTTGTGTCCCACTCTTTGCAACCCCATTAACTGTAGCCCACCAGGCTCCTCTGTCCATGAAATTCTCCAGGCAAGAATGTTGAAGTAAGAGGGACTGAACCCAAATCTCCTACATTGCAGGCAGAGTCTTTACAGTCTGCACCACCAGGTGAGCCCCATAATGTATAATTATGTATAAATAATTACATAAACTATATGATATATTTATAATATATATTTAATTATATATTAATTCTTATATTAATGGATATATACACACACCTCCACATATCCACATACATATGTATTCCCTCAGAGAGTGAGAATTCAGCAATTCTTAAATCTTATGTTGCTTTTAATATCTAGTGGACTCTATTCTCCTACATACTGTTACATACAAATAATTACTTTGGTTTAAACTTCACTAAGCTTTCTTAGTCACAGTAGTCAAGATTAACATATCTAGAATAGTTGTGATATTCTTTCAGAAGTGCTTCTCAATCAGTACAAGAAGTAAATGAGAAAGGTCAAATAAGGAATCTATCAAAAGAGATTTTAGTTTGAGAATTAACTTCTTGTGGGTCACTGATGCTGGGAAAGATGGAAGGCAGGAGGAGAAGCTAACAACAGAGGATGAGATGGTTGGATATCATCATTAACTCAATGGACATGAGTTTGAGTAAACTCAAGGAGTTGGTGATGGAAAGGGAGTCCTGGTGTGCTACAGTCCATGAGGTTCCAAAGAGTCAGACAAGACTGAGCAACTGAACTGAACTGAACTGAAAATATGCTCTCCTATTGTTTCAGGGAGAAGTCAATTCTAACTATATGTTGAAACTGTTTCTTTGACTTGCTCCTCATTTTTTCTGTTATTACAATCATACATAAAAGACTCCCTCAGATAATCTTGCTTCTCTGCTTGACTCTTATACTGAAGTCCCTTTGTTTAGTTCAGGGGAAGATAATCTGACTCTGCACACTTTTGAAAAGGAGAGATTAACACATTCCTTTCTTGAAGCTGGCAATTCCCAGAGACATTTTGCAAGACTGAGGCCCTTTCACTCTATTTCCGCACTGCCTCTCCCTCTCCATTCTCCTTTTGAGTTTAGTTCCTCATTGCTTCTCTCTGCCTCTACAGAAGAGCCTGGCATCCACACCCTGATATAGTGGTTAGTTTGAGACATTAATCTGCCATCTTCTTGCTGCTGCTACTGCTAAGTCACTTCGTCGTGTCCAACTCTGTGTGACCCAATAGATGGCCTCCCACCAGGTTCTCCTGTCCCTGAGATTCTCCAGGCAAGAACACTGGAGTGGGTTCCCATTTCCGTCTCCAATGCATGAAAGTGAAAAGTGAAAGTGAAGTAACTCAGTCATGTCTGACCCTCAGTGACCCCATGGACTGCAGCCTTCCAGGCTCTTCTGTCCATGGGATTTTCCAGGCAAAAGTACTGTAGTGGGGTCCCATTGCTATCTTCTTGGTCAGCTAAGTTTCCAAATAAAATCAGGTTCCTTGCCTCAATACCTCGTGTCTCAGGTTCATTGGCCTGTCAAGCAGCAAGAAGATGAAGATTAGATTCAATAACAAATTTGGCTTAGACAACCTGAAGTCTTGCTGCTCATGGCTAGCCATCCCTTGTCAGGGAGTATTGGTGAAGACCCTAGTAGCTGCCAGGACCACTTGTCCTGAAGATCTTTCCCTCAAGACTCTCTGAAGTGAACTGAAGCATGGAAGTGTAAACTAAAAGATGTATAACTAGAAAGTTGTGAGTTAAACTTTATTTGGGGTAAAATGAGGGCTGCAGCCTGGGAGGAAGCATATCAGATAGCTCTGAGAGACTGCTCCAAAGCAGCAGTGGGGAAAAGTCAATATATATAATGTTTTGGTGAAGGGGGATTTCAATACGATGAAGCACTCATTTTACAAAAGGTTTTTGTTAGTTATGAGTATCTGAACGGATTTAGTGCTTCTCTAGATATGAGGAGATGCAAGGATTGAGATAATAAAATATGCTCCTAAAAACATCCAACTATCCAAAGGCCAGTCCCACCAGATTCCCTGGAACAGAGTGCCTCACTCCACCCTGAACTCCCTCAGGGGTTGTTGAAGGTCAACAACTGTAGTACCATGGGGTTCAGTCTCCATAGAAGCAGATGGCAAATGCCTTTGTTATTCAGTCTTTGGCAATGCTCTTGGTAACTGTCAGTTTGTAGTTGACAGAACTGACAAACTACAGGTCAACAGACTCAATTTGTTGGTAAGTTTTTGTGTCTTTTTGTGTTGTGAGGCAGGATATTTCCCGCCCCCAATTTGTGGAGAGGGGAATTGTTGGACTCTACACAAGTTGGAACCAGTTTATTGAGGAACTAGTTCTTGTACGGGCAAGCCTACCCTATTTGGTATTAATTCATCTGTTTTATAGGGTACAATTTATTTACCTGATTAGGGAACTGGTTCACTCGGAACCAGGGTTTCCCTGGTGGCTCAGATGGTAAAGCGTCTGCCTGCAATGTGGGAGACCCGAGTTCGATCACTGGGTCGGGAAGATCCCCTGGAGAAGGAAATGGCAACCCATTCCAGTACTCTTATCTGGAAAATCCTATAGAGAGAGGAGCTTGGTAGGCTATGGTCCATGGGGTCATAAAGAGTTGGACATGACTGAGCAACTTCACTTTCAGTTGGAACCAGTTCATTAGGGAACAAGTTCATGTGGGGGTGGGCAGCCCAGTTGGGATTAGTTCAATTATTTTGTAGGATAAACTTTATTTATCTGATTTAGGAACTGACTTCTCTGTGCTGTATGTCCTTTTTTGTTGTAAGTTGACAGACTCGATTTTATAGGATAATTCACTCTGATGTGCATACCAAGAACATACCTTGCCCCCCAAATTTTGGATTTTCCTTTATGGGACAAGACAATTTGGTTGGGTTATACTCTTGGAGAAGGGAATTGTTGCTGGATTCTACCTGGAACCACTTCACTGGGGATCTAGTTCTTGTGGGCACAAGCCTACACTAGTTGGAATTAAGACTTTTTTTTTTTTGGTAGGGCAAATTTATTTATCTGATTTGGGAACCAGTTCATTTGTATCTTGATGCTGGAATTTGTTTGTGCTGTCTTTGCTAGAACTTGCCTATTTTTTCTATATTTTGGTGTTATCAAACTTGTAAAATGGGAAATAATTCATCCATCCTAAAAGAAAGCCCTTTGGTGCATATATTAGATAAATGAGCAAAATATAGCTGTGAGTTTATGATTAAGAAAGATATGGATACTATTGTAAGAGAGTGTGAACCCAATATATGTTAGTATCAGAAGAGCAATGTCCCCTGTCTCACAATTATAAAATCTGACAGTTATAAGCACTTTGCAAAAAAGAGGAACATACTGATAATAAATTAACTCCCTTGGATTTGAGGTTTCTGATTCTAATTTCCCTATAGGAGCCCTGGGTAATTTTGAGAGTGAGAAGCTTCAGCTCCAGTTTGAAAACTTTTCCTTTGAAGGAAAACTCAAGCCTTTCAGATCTAATGGGATCACTTTAATGTGACTTTTCAGTTGGCTAGATTTGTTTTTTTTTTCTGGTTACTTTTGTAATGCACAGGTATTTAGTAATGTAGAGATATACTAACTGCTTCCTCTAACTCTTCCTCTATGGTTTCTCAATTCTTTCTCCTAGAACTCTCTGTGAGCAGGCCAGTGGCTATGGAAGCAATTGAGGAACTCTGGCCAGGGTTACTCTCAGGTGTGTTCCTAGGGCCCCACAGCCATTTGTGTCCCAATAGCTGCCACCCAAGCAGGCAAGGGCCCTCCTTTCCTCTTTCTCCCTTAAGCTGAGGACCAGACCACTTAAAATTATGTGAGCATAGGTCAGGTACTTAAAAGCCATTAAGGCACCTGCAGATTAAAAACCCCTGTGATAGGATAAGGGGATCACAGAATGGATCAGACATTTACTGTCTGCCCCTGTCAAGACATTTCCATGCAACATCAGGCACATATTGATTCAAGCAAAACACTGAGTCCACTCTCCCTTGTATGCTGACTACATGAGGAAGATTCTTCAATCGGTCTTCCCTGTTACCTTCAACTCTTAACTCCTTGGTCTAGATTGATTGCATGTGTGTTTTCCCAAGAGGCCTTCTCCACTAAGGTAAGTGAGGAAAAGTAAAACTAATGGATATGTCAGTCCTTCATTTTCATTGAGGTAGCCACCTAATTTTTTCAAAAAGAAAAATAGAGCTGTCTTGTATTGCAAATGTGGTCTTTACGAGACCAGAAGGGTGGCTCCAAAATCATTTTACCACTCCTAAAACCGTCCCTAATAAGAGGCTTGTAAATATTAAACAAATGGGAAACAAAATCATCCTAGAAAGAACTTGCTTGTATCTTTAAAGATGAAAAAATCCTTACTATTGGGTCTTATTAAGAACACCTACCTTTGCTATCTTTTTAAAACACAAATTTTAGAGAGAGTAAAGTAGAATCTTGCTTGTCCAAGGTAATTAGAAATTGATTTTTCTGCAAATATTTAGCCATCTAGTGTATGTTAGCAAACCTGGAAAACTCAGCATTGGCCACAGGACAGGAAAAGGTCAGTTTCCGTTCCAATTTCAAAGAAAGGCAATGCCAAAAATGCTCAGACTACCACACAATTGCACTCATCTCACCTGCTAGTAAAATAATGCTCAAAATTCTCTAAGACAGGCTTCAGCAATGCATGAACCGTGAACTTTCGGGTATTCAAGCTGGTTTTAGAAACGGCAGAGGAACCAGAGATCAAATTGCCAACATCTGCTGGATCATGGAAAAAGCAAGAGAGTTCCAGAAAAATATCTATTTCTGCTTTATTGACTGTGCCAAAGCCTTTGACTGTGTGGATCAAAATAAACTGTGGAAAATTCTGAAAGAGATGGGAATACCAGACCACCTGACCTGCCTCTTGAGAAATATGTATGCAGGTCAGGAAGCAACAGTTAGAACTGGACATGGAACAATAGACTGGTTCCAAATAGGAAAAGGAGTACGGCAAGGCTGTATATTGTCACCCTGCTTATGTAACTTATATGCAGAGTACATCATGAGAAACGCTGGGCTGGAAGAAACACAAGCTGTAATCAAGACTGCTGGGTGAAATATCAATAACCTCAGATATGCAGATGACAGAAAGTGGCTGAAAGTGAAGAGGAACTCAAAAGCCTCTTGATGAAATGAAAGTGGAGAGTGAAAAAGTTGGCTTAAAGCTCAGTTCAGTTCAGTCGCTCAGTCGTGTCCGACTCTTTGCTACCTCATGAATCGCAGCATGTCAGGACTCCTGTCCATCACCAACTCCCAGAGTTCATTCAGACTCATATCCATTGAGTCTGTGATGCCATCCAGTCATCTCACTCTCGGTTGTCCCCTACTCCTCCTGTCCCCAATCTTTGCCAGCATCAGGGTCTTTTCCAATGAGTCAGCTCTTCGCATGAGGTGGCCAAAGTACTGGAGCTTCAGCTTTAGCATCATTCCTTCCAAAGAAATCCCAGGGTTGATCTCCTTCAGAATGGATTGGTTGGATCTCCTTGCAGTCCAAGGGACTCTCAAGAGTCTTCTCCAACACCACAGTTCAAAAGCATCAATACTTCAGCGCTCAGCTTTCTTCACCATCCAAGTCTCACATCCATACATGACTACTGGAAATACCATAGCTTTGACTAGATGGACCTTAGTCAGCAAAGTAATGTCTCTGCTTTTGATTATGCTATCTAGGTTGGTCATAACTTTTCTTCCAAGGAGTAAGCGTCCTTTAATTTCATGGCTGCAATTACCACCTGCAGTGATTTTTGGAGTCCCCTCCCCCAAAAAATAAAGTCTGACACTGTTTCCACTGTTTCCCCATCTATTTCCCATGAAGTGATATGACCAGAAGCCATGATCTTCGTTTTGTGAATGTTGAGCTTTAAGCCAACTTTCTCATTCTCTTCTTACACTTTCATCAAGAGGTTTTTTAGCTCCTCTTCACTTTCTGCCATAAGAGTGGTGTCAGCAGCATATCTGAGATTATTGATATTTCTCCCGGCAATCTTGATTCCAGCTTGTGTTTCTTCCAGCCCAGCGTTTCTCATGATGTATTCTACATATAAGTTAAATAAGCAGGGTGACAATATACAGCCTTGATGTACTCCTTTTCCTATTTGGAACCAGTCTGTTGTTCCATGTCCAGTTCTAACTGTTGCTTCCTGACCTGCATACAGATTTCTCAAGTGGCAGGTCAGGTGGTCTGGTATTCCCATCTCTTTCAGAATTGTCCACAGTTTATTGTGATCCACACAGTCAAAGGCTTTGGCATGGTCAATAAGCAGAAATAGATGTTTTTTCTGGAACACTTTTGCTTTTTCCATGATCCAGCGGATGTTGGCAATTTGATCTCTGGTTCCTCTGCCTTTTCTAAAGCCAGCTTGAACATCAGGGAGCTCATGGTTCACGTATTGCTGAAGTCTGGCTTGGAGAATTTTGAGCATTACTTTACTAGCATGTGAGATGAGTTCAATCATGTGGTAGTTTGAGCATTCTTTACCATTGCCTTTCTTTAAGATTGGAATGAAAACTGACATTTTTCCAGTCCTGTGGCCACTGCTGAGTTTTCCAAATTAGCTGGCATATTGAGTGCAGCAATTTCACAACATCATCTTTCAGGATTTGAAGTAGCTCAACTGGAATTCCATTACCTCCACTAGCTTTGTTTGTAGTGATGTTTTCTAAGACCCACTTGACTTCACACTCTAAGATGTCTGGCTCTATATTAGTGATCATATCATCATGATTATCTGGGTCGTGAAGATCTTTTTTTGTACAGTTCTTCCATGTATTCTTGCCACCTCTTCTTAATATCTTCTGCTTCTGTTAGATCCATACCATTTCTATCCTTTATTGATCCCATATTTGCCTGAAATGTTCCCTTGGTATCTCTAATTTTCTTGAAGAGCTCTCTAGTCTTTCCCCTTCTGTTCTTTTCCTGTTTCTTTGCATTGATCACTGAAGACGGCTTTCTTATCTCTTCTTGCTATTCTTTGGAACTCTGCATTCAGATGCTTATATCTTTCCTTTTCTCCTTTGCTTTTTGCCTCTCTTCTTTTCACAGGTATTTGTGAGGCCTCCCCAGACAGCCATTTTACTTTTTTGCATTTCTTTTCCGTGGAGATAGTCTTGATCCCTGTCTCCTGTACAATGTCACGAACCTCATTCCATAGTTCATCAGGCACTCTATCTATCAGATCTAGACCCTTAAATCTATTTCTCACATCCACTGTATAATCATAAGGGATTTGATTTAAGTCATACCTGAATGGTCTAGCAGTTTTCTCTACTTTCTTCAATTTAGTCTGAATTTGGCAATCATGAGTTCATGATCTGAGCCACAGTCAGCTCCTGGTCTTGTCTTTGTTGACTGTATAGAGCTTCTCCATCTTTGGCTGCAAAGAATATAATCAATCTGATTTCGGTGTTGACCATCTTGTGATGTCCATGTGTAGAGTCTTCTCTTGTGTTCTTGGAAGAGGGTGTTTGCTATGACTAGTGCATTTTCTTGGCAAATCTCTATTAGGCTTTGCCCTGCTACACTCCACATTCCAAGGCCAAATTTGCCTGCTACTCCAGGTGTTTCTTGACTTTCTACTTTTGCATTCCAGTCCCCTATAATGAAAAGGACATCTTTTTTTGGGTATTAGTTCTAAAAGATCTTGTAGGTTTTCATAAAACCATTCAACTTCAACTTCTTCAGTATTACTGGTTGGAGCATAGACTTGGATTACCATGATATTGAATGGTTTGCCTTGGAGACGAACAGAGATCATTCTGTCATTTTTGAGACTGCATCCAAGTACTGCATTTTGGAGTCTTTTGTTGACCATGATGGCTCCTCCATTTCTTCTGAGGGATTCCTGCCTGCAGTAGTAGATAGAATGGTCATCTGAGTTAAATGCACCCATTCCAGTCCATTTTAGTTCGCTGATTCCTAGAATGTCGATGTTCACCCTTGCCATCTCTTGTTTGACCACTTCCAATTTGCCTTGATTCATGGACCTGACATTCCAGGTTCCTATGCATTATTGCTCTTGCTCTTTATAGCATCGAATCTTGCTTCTATCACCAGTCACATCTACAACTGGGTATTGTTTTTGCTTTGGCTCCAACCCTTAATTCTTTCTGGAGTTCTTTCTCCACTGATCTCCAGTAGCATATTGGGCACCTAATGACCTGGGGAATTTCTCTTTTAGCATCCTATCATTTTGCATTTTCATAGTGTTCATGGGGTTCTCAAGGCAAGAATACTGAAGTGGCTTGCCATTCCCTTCTCCAGTGGATCACATTCTGTCAGACCTCTCCACCATGACCCGCCTGTCTGGGTTGCCCCGCAGGCCTGGCTTAAACCTCAACATTCAGAAAACAAAGATCATGGCATCTGGTCCTATCACTTCTTGGGAAATAGATGGGAAACAGTGGAAACAGGGTCAGACTTCATTTTGGGGGGCTCCAGAATCACTGCAGTTGGTGATTGCAGCCATGAAATTAAAAGATGCTTACTCCTTGGAAGAAAAGTTATGACCAATTTAGATAGCATATTCAAAAGGAGAGACATTACTTTGCCGACTAAGGTCCAACTAGTCAAGGCTATAGTTTTTCCTGTGGTCATGTATGGATGTGAGATTTGGACTGTGAAGAAGGCTGAGTGCTAAAGAATTGTTGCTTTTGAACTGTGGTGTTGAAGAAGACTCTTGAGAGTCCCTTGGACTGCAAGGAGATCCAATCAGTCCATTGTGAAGGAGATAAGCCCTGGGATTTCTTTGGAAGGAATGATGCTAAAACTGAAGCTCCAGTACTTGGGCCACCTCATGCGAAGAGTTGACTCACTGGAAAAGTCTCTGATGCTGGGAGGGATTGGGAGCAGGAGGAGAAGGGGATGACAGAGGATGAGATGGCTGGATGGCATCACTGACTTGATGGACATGAGTCTGAATGAACTCCGTGAGTTGGTGATGGACAGGGAGGACTGGCGTGCTGCGATTCATGGGGTCACAAAGAGTCGGACATGACTGAGCAACTGAATTGAACTGAACTGAGTCAAGTGATATTGACTTGTTCCATCTGTCTGAAACATAATTTTAATTCAACCTCTTTTGTAAAATGGTGGATTTTACATTGCTGTACCTGACTCAGGACTGAAATCGTGAAATAAGTACTGAAGCCTCTCTGTTGATGTATTTGCGTATATCTTTGTCTTTGGATAACATTGCCATGGATAATTTGTAAAAGAGTTTAATTCAATTGGTTTAAATAAACCAAATAATTCTAAATGCAAGAGAAATTAGGTTAAAGGAGTTTCCAATTGACATGAACTAAGAAATGTTTAATATTAAATTATTACTTTTATTAATATTTCAAGTTTGGTGATTTAAGTATAATGTTTTCACTGTCACTAGGTTTATTCATTAACAAGGAAAGCAACTCAATGTGAAGAAACTTTTGAGGAAGGAAACAACAAATGAGAAAGGGTTTTGAATGAACTTCTAGAAATATATGTTTTAGGATTTCTCCAGATATTCTACAACTTGAAAGTTAACATTGTGCTAAAACAAGTTAAGTTATTAAAGATTTCTGGAAAATGGACCCCAAAAAGAGTTGTATATGATCATTCAGGATTAACTAATTTTAAACCAAGTTTAATTGGGTAAATGAACCTTTAAATTAAGCTGGTGCAAAATGTGAATTTGGTTTTTCTCTCTGTTAAAGCAGACAAGTTTTCCGGAGATGCCAAACTGTCTTTGATATCAGATTTTAAGTTTTTTCTTAAATGATCTGTTCTGTATTTAACTTTGCAATCTTTTTACTGTCACTTTGGATAAGTAAATTACTATTGCTTCACAAAGCCTATGCTACTTTTGTATTTTAGAAAAAAAATAAATTGGGAGTTCATGTACACTCGTGGCTGATTCATGTCAATGTATAGCAAAACGAATACAGTATTGTAAAGCAAAACAAAGTAAAAAGTAAAATTTAATTAAAAAAATAAAAAAATAAAATAAAATGGATAACAAATGAGGAAAAAATAAATAAATAAATAAATAAAGTATAATGTTCCTCTAACAAACTTCTCAAATGAAATTAACGCTGGATAACTTTGGGATATGTTAAAAGACCCCCCAAACACTAAATGCAAGATATTAAACAAATTAAGTCCACTTATTATGTTAAACTACTTGGGAGGTGTTGTCAAATGAGTGATAAATTTTAAGTTATATGGCAAATGATACAGATACTCTAGAGATTATATGGAGTTCCTAAAAATATATGTCTTGGCAGAATATTATTAGTCATAATTCTAGTTATTATCTGAAAGTGTTGTATGTCACAGCAGTAACCAGGTTGCTTTGTTAATTGTATTGAAATAGATCTAAGCCTTTCTTCATATGTCTTTTGTCAGTATATACAGTTATGCCTCCAATGCAGAAGACCCAGGTTCAGTCCCTGGGTCTGGAAGATCCCCTGCTGAAGGAAATGGCAACCAATTCTAGTATGCTTGCCTGGAGAATCCTATGGCCAGAGAAACCTGGCAGGCTACAGTCCATGGGACTTCAAGAGTTTGACATGACTTAGCTATTAAACCACCACACCACAATTATAATAGTGTGATTCTAGGTATGGGAAGAAGGAACAAGGAAGAGTAAATGTCTCCTGGATTATAGTTAGAAAGAATTCAGAGAATTTTACATTATTGATAGGCCTGGTCCAATATTTAACAGCTGAAGTGGCATATCAAGAATTTTTGCCTAAACTGAGAGGAGACCCTCAGTGCCATGGGACAAAAGTTGATCATGAAATGTCTTACAAATATTGGTCAAATTTCTGATCAAGAAAGAAAAACCTGAGAAATGGAATCAGCAATTGCAACTCTCCAACGTGAGCTGGTGAATCCAGAGGAAGGAGAATACCTGCCATCTAAGCCATTTCCTATAGTGGACCCTGAGGATACTCTTAGAATACAGAATCACAGCCCCTTGATAGCAGAGGTATATACCAAGGAAATGATCTTAATGAACCCTAACTTTTGTACCTTACCCTAGATAGATAAGCACTAAATTCCTTAACATGAAATGTAACTTTCTGGGTTTAAAGTCCCATATTTCTAAGTCTATAGGTGTAAAATAGACACTTTCCAAAGGAGGAGCAAAATGAAGACAAATAACACTTGAAACACTAGCCCCAATGGTGATCACTCCCAGAAAAATCCATCTGATGAAGTCATCATCCCCTTTTTTTCAAAGGACTTTGGAATGGACTTTGACAGTGGGGAATTGTTGCAAGGAGAAGTCAAATGTGAGTCCATTTGGACCTGTTTCTTTGACTTGCTTTTTGTTGCTTTTGTTATTACAATGATATATAATGACCTGCCTCAGAGGACCCTGACCCTCGCCTGACTGTTGCACTAAAACACATTTGTTTAGCTCACAGAGAGATAATCTGATCCTGCCCACCTGTGAAAAGAAGAAACTAAAACATCTCTTCCCTGAGGCTGGCCTGGAGATGTTTTGCAAGACTAAGGGCCTTTTCATTCTACTTCCCCACTGTCTCTCCTCTATTTTGCCTTTTGAATTTACTTCCTTATTGCTTATTTCTGTCTCTATAAGACAACTTGGCATCCAGATCCTAATAAGATAGTTACCTTGAGATGTTAGTCTTCAATTTTCTGTCATCTGGCTTTCCAAATAAAGTTGTAGTCCTTGTCTCAACACCTCATTTCTTGGATTCATTAGCCTGTCACGCAGTGAGTAGAGTGAGCGTGGACTCAGCAACACCATTAATACTATGTAAAAAAATATAATAATAAAATAAATGAATAATAAACAGGCAGAGGTTCTAGACAGTTCTCCAAAGACATACAGATGGTCAAAAATAACATGAGAAGATGCTCTACATCACTACTTATCAGAGTAATACAAATCCAAACTCCAACGAGGTATAAACTCACAGAGGTCAGAATGGTCATCATCATAAAGTCTACAAACAGTAAGTGCAGGACAGGGTGTTGAGAAAAAGGAACCGTATTACACTGATGGTGGGAATATAAATTGATATAACCACTGCAGAGAACAGAATGGAGGTTCCATAAACTAAAAATAGAACTATTTTATGACACAGCAATCCCACAACTCAGTATATATTCAGAGAAAATCATAATTCAAAAAGACACTTGCTCTCCAGTATCCACTGCAGCTCCACTTACAATAGCCAAGACATCAAAACAATATAAATGACTTTTAACATATTAATGGATAAAAATATGGTATTTATATACAGTTGAATACTATTCAGTCATAAAAATAATGAAAGGATGCTAGGTGCAACAACATGGATGGACCTAGAAATTATTATGCTGAGTGAAAAAAATCACCCTGAAAGACAATTATCATATGATATAGGTTGAAAAACAAAAATAAAAATGAACATTTAAAAACTGAAACAGAGTCAAAGATGTAGAAAGTTGGCTGGTGGGGAAGAAAAAGGAATAAAATAGGAAATTGGGGTTAGCCTATAGATACTCGTATAAATAAAATAAATAATAAGAACCTACTCTATAGCACAAGCAACTCAATTACAATAGTCTGTAATGAACTATATGGGAAAATAATCTTAAAAAAGAGTGGATATCTGTTTATGTGTAGATGATTCATTTTGCTGTATAGCAGAAACTAACACAACATTATGAATCAACTATATTTCAATTTTAAAAATTATTTTCTCACTACTGAGGGTCAAAATCATCTTTTAAGGAAAAACAAAAGCTCTCTTACTTTCCAAGCTGCTATTATCTGAGATGCTAACATCCTCATTCATCCATTTAAGGAATTTGCTGTGTGTGTGTGTGTGTGTGTGTGTGTGTGTGTGTGTGTGGTTTATTAAAAGAGAAAAGTGATGAATTGAACAACATTGTTACTCTAAATAGAGCAAGATAAACTGAGCTGAAAATTTAGATTGAAGACTGGTTATTTATGAGAAATTACTCTCTTGAAACTATTATGAGAAATTACTTGTTTTTAGCATTAATATAAAGAATTTAGGTACCAAAAAGAATGAAAACTTATGCAAATTTATCACACTCACAGTACAATATGGGTTTATAGTAGAAAATAGCATTCTTACCCATCCCAGAATGATGTTCAGTCACAAAGTCATGTCTGACTCTTTGTGAGCCCATGGACTACAGTACACCAGGCTTCCCTGTCCTTCACTATCTCCCAGAGTATGCTCGAACTCATGTCCATTGAGTCAGTGTCCAATCATCTCATTCTCTGTCAACCTCTTCTCCTTCTGTCCTTCATCTTCCCCAGAATCAGCATCTTTTCAAGTGAGTCTACTCTTCTCCTCAGATTGCCAAAGTATTGGAGCTTCAGTTTCAGCATCAGTGTTTCCAGTGAATATTTAGGGTTGATTTCCTTTAAGATTGACTGGTTTGATTCCTTGCTGTCCAACAGACTCTGAAGAGTCTTCTCAACCACTACAATTTGAGAGCATCAATTCTATGGTGTTACAGCCTTTATGGTCCAACTCTCATATCTGTACATGACTACTGGAAAACCATAGCTCTGATTATACTCACCCTTGTCAGAAAAGCGATGTCTCTGCTTTATCATATATTGTATAGGTTTATGAAAACATTTCTTTCAAGGGCCAAGCGCCTTTGGTTTTATGGCTTCAGTCACTGTCCACAGTGGTTTTCAAGCCAAAGAAAAGAAAATTTGTCACTGTTTTCACTTTTTCCCATATATTTGCCATAAAGTGATGAGACCAAACACTATGATCTAAATTTTTTGAATGGTGAGTTTCAAGCCAGCTTTTTTATTCTCCTCTTTCATTTTCATCACGAGGCTTTTTAACTTCTCTTCACTTTCTGTCATTAGAGTGGTATCATCTGCATATCTATGGTTACTGATATTTCTCCTGGCAATCCTGATACCAGATTGTGATCCGTCCATCCTTGCATTTTGCATGATGTACTCTGTATATAAATTGAATAAGCAGGGTGACAATATACAGCCTTGATGTACTCCTTTCCTAATTTTGAACCAGCCTGTTGTTTCCAGTCCAGTTTTCACTGTTGCTCGTTGACTTCCATAAACGTTTCTCAGGAAGCAGGGATGATGGTCTCTTATTTCTGTATCTTTTAGAATTTTCACAGATTAAGATGATCCAGACAGTCAAAGGTTTCCATATAATCTGGAATTCCCTTGCTTCCTCTATGATCTAACGAATGTTGGCTATTTGATCTCTGTTTCCTCTGCCATCTCTTAAATCCAATTTGTATATCTGGAAATTCTCAGTTCCTTATTGTAGAAACTTTTCTTGAAGGGCTTTGAAAACTACCTTTCCAGCACATGAAATGAAAATAATTTTACAGCAGTTTGAACACTCTTTTGCATTGTTTTTTTTTTTTTCCTGTCCTGTGACCATTGCTGAGTTTTCCAAATTTGCTGACATATAGTACAGCACTTCAACAGCATCAACTTTTAGGATTTTAAATAGCTCAGCTGGAATTCCATCACCTCCACTAACTTTGTTTGTAGTAATGCTTCTTAAGGCTCATTTGACTTTACACTCCAGGATGTCTGGCTCTAGATGAATGACCACATCATCATGGTTATCCAGGTCATTAAGATCTTTTCTGTACAGTTATTCTGTGTATCCTTGTCACCTTTTCTTATTATATTCTACTTCTGTTAGGTCCTTGCTGTTTGTGTCCTTTATTGTACCCATCTTTGCATGAACTGTTCCTTGGTAACTCCAGTTTTCTTAAAGAGACCTCTTGTCTTTCTCATTCTTTTTTTTTTCCTCACTTTACTTGTATTACTCACTTTAGAAAGTTTTTCATCTCTCCTTGCTGTCCTCTGGAACACTACATCAAGTTGAGTAAATCCTGCCCTATCTCCTTTGCTTTCACTTCTTTCCTCAACTATTTTTTTGCCTCCTGAGACAACAGGAATAAATGCAAGAAATGCTTTCTTGCATTTATTTCCTTTTGGATGGTTTTAAATCACTAATTTCTGTATGAAGTTACAAACAGTTGTCCATAGTTCTTCAGGCACTCTCTCTTCAGATCTAATCCCTTGACTCTACTTGTCATCTCCACTATATTGTCATAATGAATTTGATTTAGATTATACCTGAATGGTCTACTGTTTTTCCCCATTTTCTTCAATTTAAGCCTGAATTTTGCAATAAAGAGTTAATGATCCAAAGCTGGTCAGTTCCAACTCTTGTATTTGCTGACTGTATAGAGCTTCACTGTCTTTAGCTGTAAAGAATATAATCAATCTGATTTCAGTATTGGCCATCTGGTGATATCCATGTGTAGAATTGTCTCATGTTGCTGAAAGAGAGCATTTGCTATGATCAGTGTGTTCTCTTGGAGAACTATGTTAGTGTTTATACTGCTTCATTTTTTACTGCAAGGCCAAAAACTTTTCTGTTACTCCAGGTATCTCTTGACTTCCTATTTTGCATTCTAATACCCCATGA
>SJXQ01002281.1:82857-93804 GCA_006408695.1 Aepyceros melampus
TATATATATATATATATATATATATATATATATGTATATATATGTTAGTTCTAAAAGGTCTTTTAGGTCTTCATAGAACTATTTGACTTCAACTTCTTCAGCATCAGAGTTTAGAGGTTGGGGCATAAACATGGATTAGTGTGATGCTGAATGATCTGCCTTGGAAATGAAACAAGATCTTTCTGTCATCTTTGAAACTGCACTAAAGTACTGAACTTCAGACTCTTTTGTTGACTATGAGGGCTGCTTCATTTTCCACAGTAGGAGATATTATGGTCATCTGAATTAAATTCACCCATTCTCATCCATCTTTAGTTCACTGATTCCTAAAATGTCAACATTTACTCTTGCCTCATCCTGCTTGACCATGTTCAATTTACCTTGATTCATGCGCCTAACATTTCAGGTTCCTATGCAATGTTTTTCTTTATAGCATTGGACTAACTTTCACCACCAAGGACATTCACAACTTGGATTAATTTCTACTTTGGCTTAGTCTCTTCATTCTTTGTGAAGTTATAGCTCTGTTCTTCCCCAGCAGCATATTGAAAGCCTACTGATATGGTGGACTTATCTTCCAGTGTTATATTTTTTTGAATTTTTATGGGGCAAGGGTACTGAAGTGGTTTGCCTTTCCCCTCTGCTGTGGACTATGTTTTGTCATAACTCTGAGCGAGTTAATTTTTAGGTAGGTTGATAAGGAGTCCAAGGCCCTCAAGGAGGAAGGATCCAGGGTTCTCAAGGAGGAGAAAAGGACAAACTTTTTTTTCTTCCCTACATTTCCTCATCTTAGCCGCATAAAATGTTTTTTCTTTAAGCCCAAAACTCATGGTTCAACTGTATGTTTTTTCTTTAAGCTCTCTATTAATGATTGTATAACAACACTGTATCTTGCTTACAGACATGTTTCTCCTTCTTAACAGGAACGTTCTGACTAATCTTGTTATCTTAAGACAAATGCTGTGGGAGTGTGTCTATTAAGAACTTTTTATTGTTAGTTCTAATTTTGTTAATTTAAGATGTATGTTGTGGGAGTGGGTCTGATAAAGATATATAAAGCCTTCTTAAGACTAGCAAGGGGTCCACTCTCCAACCCCTTCTGATGTTTTTGTCAGAAGTTTTCTCTGTCCTTTTTCACTGTAATAAAACTTCTGCCACACAAAAGCTCTGAATAATCAAGTCTGGTCCCTGATCCTGATGCTAAACGTTCTCCTTTGGAGACCACAAATCTGACATCGTACACTGTAAGCTATCAATTCTCTACCATGTCCTGTCCATCCTTAGTGGCCCTGTACAACATGACTCCTAGCTTCATTGGTTTGCACAAGACTGTGATCCATGTGATAATTTTTGGTTAGCTTTCTTTGATTGTATTTTCCTTATGGAGGCTGTGGAATTGTAGTTCTTGCTTCCTCTGTCTGCCTTTTGATGGATGAGAATAAGAGGCTTGTGCAAGTTTCCTGATAGAAGATATTGGTTAAAAAAGAAGAAGAAGAAGAAGAAGGTACTTGTTGTGGGGAAAACTTGGTCTTGCTCTGGTGGGCAGAGCCATGCTCAGTAAAACTTTAATCTAATTTCCTACTGATGGGGGGGGGGCTATGCTCCCTCCCTGTTAGTTCCTTGGCTTAAGGCTACCCTGACCTGGAGTATACAGACTCTAGGTAGAAGTAGTGACCTCCAAAATTACTTATGCTAACACATGCTTCTGAGGACAGCTCCTCCCAGCGTCTCTGTCCCTGCTGTGGGCCATGCTGACCCAAGACTCCACAAGAGATCCTCATACACTCACAGGCAGGTCTGGCTCAGTCTCTTGTGGGGTCACTGCTCCTTTCCCCTGGGTCTTGAGGTGTGCAAAGTTTTGTTTGTGCCCCTGAAAAGTCTGTTTCTCTTAGTCTTGTGGAAGTTCTGTAATCAGCTCCTAGTACCCTTCAAAGTTAGATTACTTGTAGCTTCCCAGTCTTTTTGCTAGATCCTCAGGTTGGAAATTTGGATGTGATGCCTAGAACTTTCACAACAGTGCAAGGACTTGTTTGGTATTATTGTTCTTTAGTCTGCAGTTTGCCCACCTAGTGGGTATGGAATTTGATTTTAATGTGATAGCACCTCTCCTACCATCCCATTGTGGTTTCTTCTTTGTCCTTGGATGTGATGTATCTTTGTTGTTGTTGTTGTGTTCTAACATCCTCCTGTTGATGGTTGTTCAGCAGGTAGTTGTAAATTTGATATTCTTACAGAAAATGAGCACACATAATTTTATTCCACCATCTCACCCACAATATATGAATAATTTGTTTGCAATTATTTTTTTCTTTTTTCAAGCTATAATATTAAACATTATCTTTGTAACAAGAGTTAAACACAATTAGAAAAAATAAAGTATATTTCATTAAATTGTTATTCAATACTCAAAGAAGCCCTTATGTGAAAGTTCTACTTACTTTATGACATTGGTTAGCAAATATTTCTGCACAAAATTCAATTCAGGAAAACATTGTTTATAAATCACACTTTAAGTTTGACTTCTTTGTTAAAAAAATATTTATAAGCATGTTTACATTTTTATTTTTTAATTTTTATTTATTTATTTTTATTTTACTTTACAATACTGTATTTTTTTTTCTGATCCAAGAAAGGCTTTATTTTGAACTACAATTTAATGAACTACATACATTGCATCCAGGACAGTTTTGACAACATTTAGGACACGTTTTTTCAATAGTGTTCCTTTTGAGTTGCCTCTTTTTGTCTTTACTTGACTGATGCTATGCACTGTAAATTGCTAAATATGGTTTGTCTCATGTGGTCACTTGAATTTTATAAACTAAACTTTGCAAACTTCCAATAAATCAAACAGCAATGCATTTTATACAGTTTATTTGCAATAAAATTAATATTTTGTTAGCTATTTTTCTCTAACAGAGATTTCAATATTAATTAGCAAACAGTTACCTCAGTTGACAACAAAGATGAATCTCTGTTGTGGTGGTCTATGAGTCATATTTTCAATGAGGGAACAGGATCATTGTAAAACATTAAACACACATGCATATTGATATTCTAGAAGAAAGCTTAGGAAAGCATCTTTATATCCTACAACACAAAAAGCACTATCTATAAAACAAACAATACCTGCAAAATAATACTATGTTAAAATTAGAACTTCTGTGTATCAAAAGACACATTAAGAGAAGAGATAGGCAAGTCACAGAGTCAGTGAAAATTTGCAGAATGTGTAAAGTGAGCTATCTAGAATGCATAAATAACAACTTTAATTTATTATTTAAAAATATGACTCAGTAGAAAAGAAAGGAAAATATTGTTGTTTGACACTTTACAAAAGATAATATCCAAAGACAATAAATATGAAATATGATCAGTGATATTACTTTTCAAGGAAAAATAAGTTTAAAAATAATTAGAGATGCTACTTTGGATTCAGGATAAGATAAATCCTTACAATAGTGGCTACCATATTTATATAAAACAACAACAAATCTCACAATATAATGTCTATCACAAGAAGCTAAGAAAATAAAATATTTTTTAGAAGATGAATCATTTGCATAAAACTATAATTTACATAAAGCAAAAATTAGTGAAACTAATCTGTTATGTTAAAAGTTACTACTAACTTGCAGGAGGATAGTCAAAGAGAAAGTGCACAGAAAGACTTCTGGCATAGTGATTAGATTATGTTTTTAACCCGGCTTTTGCTGATATATTTGTTTTCATTTTATGAATATTTATTGTGAATTTTTGCCTGTGATTTATGCAGTTCTGCAGGTTCTTGCCTGAGAATCCCAGGGATGCAAGCCTGGTGGGCTGCCATCTATGGGGTTGCACAGAGTCAGACACAACTGAAGCGACTTAGCTGCAGTAGCAGGTATATTATTACTGAAATGTACATTTTGGGTATAAATAAATTGATGTAATAAAGTAATGCTTTTTATGTATATTTCCTTATCCTTAAAAATCATTGAGTTAACAGTGGGAAAAGAAAATACAACCATAAATAGGAATAATGCATCAATGGATCTGAAATAATAACAAATCTTTAAATAAAAGAAAACCGGGATCAGAAAAACTAAATCAATTTTCCTCTTAAAATCATCAGAAGAATGATTCTGTGAGAAGCTTCTGTGAGAAGGAAATGGAGCGGGACATCCTAAGGCTCCCAGGTGCAAATCCTTTCTGTGTCACCGGTTTCTCACTTGTAGAAAATAGGCTTCATGCCGCCTCCTTGAGATTCCCAGAGTTCCAAATGGCATATTAAAACAGTTACTAATCAGATAAGGGAAGGATACAGAAGAAAAGGAGTAGCAATCAAGAAACAATAGTGTAGTCTAGGGGCAGTGTCCTGGTTCTTCTTCAAGGTATATACATAACAATATCATCCCCTTGTTACCTCACCACCAACCAACTAGAAGAAAGCCACACATCCATTCTGCTGACACTCCAAAATTTGACTATAACTTTTCCCTGAAAGCTCTTGGGGAGTTTGAGGTCTTTTATAAGTCACCTGTTCTTCTTGCTTGGCTCTGCTATAAAACTTTATCTTCTCCAAATTCCAACAGTTTGACTTATATTAGCTTACTTGTGGTCAATAACAAGAATGAACATGGAAGCAAGCAGAATTCATAAAAATAAATAAATAAAATAAATAAATGTCAGAAAATGTGGAATTAGCAAATATTTGAAGGCAATATCTTTAAAATTATTAAATACTTAGTAAAATAATTAGTACTGAAGGAAACAGAATTCATAAAATTGAAGACATTAAAAAATGCATAAATAACATGAGAAAGATTAAATTAGTGACATGGAAGCTAAATATAAAAGCCAGGTATTTTAAGCAAGAATGACTACAATAATGTCAATAAGAAAAATAAAAAGCAAAACTCAGAATTGAATACCATAAGAGACATAATTGAAAAGCACATTATTTAAAAAATCAAACCAAGACTAAAAATGAAGCATACAACTTCTAACCAATGATATATATGGAGAAAAGTTGAGAGACTGTATCCTCTACCATCTGATATAAAGAACAATCAAATATTTGATAAAGTGCTACTCACAGCTGAAGAAATACATGAATATACATACTGAAATAGACAACAATGTGGTCATGGAAATAAAAAGCAGCAGCAGCAGCAACAAAAAAGCATACAAAACAACTGAACATCTATATAACTTAATCGTGATGAAATTTCTTATATTAACATTCAGTTCAGTTCAGTGACTCAATCATGTCCAACTCTTTGTGTCCCCATGGACTGCAGCACACCAAGCTTCCGTGTCCATCACCAACAAATGGAGCCTACTTAAACTCATTTCCGTCAAGTCAGTGATGGCATCTAACCATCTCATCCTCTGTCATCCTCTTCTCCTCCTGCCTTCAATCTTTCCCAGCATCAGGGTCTTTTCCAATGAGTCAGTTCTTCACATCAGGTGGCCAAAGTATTGGAGCTTCAGCTTCAGCATCAATCCTTCAATGAATATCCTTCAATTATTCCTTAATGTCTTAAGATATTAACATTAAAGATATCTAAAATATATTCATGAATGAAATAAAACTCAAATTACCTATAATGAAATTTAAATTCTGGAAAGCAGTAGAAAAATATTTCCTGAATTCACAGGGAATTTTTTCTTTCTTTTTTTTTTTTTAAAGAACTGTCTATCACACAATGTGTGCATGTGTGCTTAGTCACTTCAGGCCTGTCCAACTCTGTGGGACCCTAATGGATTGTAGCCCACCAGGTTTCTCTGTCCATGGGATTTTCCAGATAAGAATACTGGCGTTGGTGCTGTGCTCTCCTCCAGGGGATCTTCCTACTCAGGGACTGAACCCAAGTGTCTTATATCTCCTGCACTGGCAGCAGCTTCTTTACCACTAGAGCTATCTAAGAAGCCCTACTAAACAATATTAGTGAGATAGAAATTTCTAGGTAGTTATTGTAGAACTCTGGGACCTGGGTCTTGTTTTCAGTGAACATCTCCCTCCATTGTCCTGAATTCCTGAAATGTATCTTTAGTCTAATAAACTGTCAACACTAACACTCAGATCCAGGGAAGGGCAGTAATTAACTTCTGTTCCATATGCCTGAGGGAAAAAAGGATCATTAATCTTAAACTCACATAATCTTAAGCTTTCTGTGGTAAAATGGTCAGGGGGCATGAAAAAGAGTGATGACTTAATCCAAGGATCAAGAGAAACCAGAAAGATGTTAGTTAAGTTTCTTGACTTTAAATTGATTGGTCAGAAATATTATGATTTAAGGTGTTCAGTACAGTTCAGTCGCTCAATCATGTCCGACCCTTTGAAACCCAATGAATCGCAGCACACCAGGCATCCAGGTCCATCACCAACTCCCGGAGTTTACTCAGACTCACGTCCATCAAGTCGGTGATTCCATCCAGCCATCTCATCCTCGGTCATCCCCTTTTCCTCCTGCCCCCCAATCCCTCCCAGCATCAGAGACTTTTCCAATGAGTCAACACTTCGCATGAAGTGGCCAAAGTACTGGAGCTTCAGTTTTAGCATCATTCCTTCCAAAGAAATCCCAGGGTTGATCTCCTTCGGAATGGACTGGTTGGATCTCCTTGCAGTCCAAGGGACTCTTAAGAGTCTTCTCCAACAATGCAGTTCAAAAGCATCAACCCTTTTTCACAGTACAATTCTCACATCCATACATAACCGCAGGAAAAACCATAGCCTTGACTAGACGGACCTTAGTCGGCAAAGTAATATCTCTGCTTTTGAATATGCTATCTAGGTTGATCATAACTTTTCTTCCATGAAGCAAGTGTCTTTTAATTTCATTGCTGCAATCACCACCTGCAGTGATTGTGGAGCCCGCTACAAAAAAAAAAAAAAAAAAAAAAGAGTCTGACACTGTTTCCACTGTTTCCCTATCTATATCTCATGAAGTGATGGGACCAGACACCATGATCTTCATTTTCTGAATGTTGAGCTTTAAGTCAACTTTTTCACTCTCAACTTTGACTTTCATCAAGAGGCTTTTTAGTTCCTCTTCACTGTCTGCCATAAGGGTGGTGTCATCTGCATATCTGACGTTATTGACATTTCTCCCAGCAATTTTGATTCCAGTTTGTGTTTCTTCCAGTCCACCGTTTCTCATGATGTACTCTGCATATAAGCAGGGTGACAATATACAGCCTTGATATACTCTTTTCCCTATTTGGAACCATTCTGTTGTTCCATGTTCAGTTCTAACTCTTGCTTCCTGACCTGCATACAGATTTCTCAACAGGCAGGTCAGGTGGTCTGGTATTCTCATCTCTTTCAGAATTGTCCACAGTTTATTGTGATCCACACAGTCAAAGGCTTTGGCACAGTCAATAAAGGAGAAATAGATATTTTTCTGGAACTCTCTTGCTTTTTCCATGATACAGCAGATGTTGGCAATTTGATCTCTGGTTCCTCTGCCTTTTCTAAAACCAGCTTGAACATCAGGAAGTTCACGGTTCACATATTGCTGAAGCCTGGCTTGGAGAATTTTGAGCATTACTTTACCAGCATGTGCGATGAGTGCAATTGTGCAGTAGTTTGAACATTCTTTGGCATTGCCTTTCTTTGGGATTGGAATGAAAACTGACCTTTTCCAGTCCTGTGGCCACTGCTGAGTTTTCCAAATTTGCTAGAATATTGAGTGCAGCACTTTCAAAGCATCATCTTTCATGATTTGAAACAGCTCAACTGGAATTCCATCACCTCCACTAGCTTTGTTCATAGTGATGCTTTCTAAGGCCCACTTGACTTCACATTGCAGGATGTCTGGCTCTAGATGAGTGATCACACCTTCATAATTATTTGGGTCATGAAGATCTTTTTTGTACAGTTCTTCTGTGTTTTCGGCCACTTCTTCTTAATATCTTCTGCTTCTGCTAGGTCCATATCAATTATGTCCTTTATCAAGCCCATCTTTGCATGAAATGTACCCTTGGTGTCTCTAATTTTCTTCAAGAGATCTCTATTCTTTCCCATTCTGTTTTTTTTTTTTTTCCTCTATATCTTTGCATTGATCCCTAAAGAAGGCTCTTTTATCTTTTTTTGTTATTCTTTGGAACTCTGCATTCAGATGCTTATATCTTTCTTTTTCTCTTTTGCTTTTTGCTTCTCTTCTTTTCACAGCTATTTGTAAGGCCTCCCCAGAAAGCCATTTTGCTTTTTTGCATTTCTTTTCCTTGGGGATGATCTTGATCCCTGGCTCCTGTACAATGTCACAAACCTCATTCCATAGTTCATCAGGCACTCTATCTATCAGATTTAGGCCCTTAAATCTATTTCTCACTTCCACTGTATAATCATAAGGGATTTGATTTAGATCATACCTGAATGGTCTAGCGGTTTTCCCTACTTTATTCAATTTAAATCTGAATTTGGCAATAAAGAATTCGTGATCTGATCCACGGTCAGCTCTTGGTCTTGTTTTTTGTTGACTGTATAGAGCTTCTCCATCTTTGGCTGTAAATAATATAGTCAGTCTGATTTTGGTGTTGACAATCTGATGATGTCCTTATGTAGAGGCTTCTCTTGTGTTGTTGGAAGAGGGTGTTTGCTATGATCAGTGCATTTTCTTGGCAAAATTCTATTAGTCTTTGCCTTGCTTCATTCTGCATTCCAAGGCCAAATTTGCCCATTACTCAGGTGTTTCTTGACTTCCTACTTTTGCATTCCAGTCCCATAGAATGAAAAGGACCTCTTTTTTGAGTCTTACTTCTAAAAAGTCTTGTAGGTCTTCATAGAACCGTTCAAATTCAGCTTCTTCAGTGTTACTGTTTGGGGCATAGACTTGGATTACTGTAATATTGAATGATTTGCCTTGGAAACTAACAGAGATCATTCTGTCATTTTTGAGATTGCATCCAAGTACTGCTTTCGGACTCTTTTGTTGACCATGATGGTTACTCCATTTCTTCTGAGGGATTCCTGCCTGCAGTAGTAGATATAATGGTCGTCTGAGTTAAATTCACCCATTCCAGTCCATTTTAGTTCACTGATTCCTAGAATGTCAATGTTCACTCTTGCCATCTCTTGTTTGACCACTTACAGTTTGCCTTGATTCATGGACCTGACATTCCAGGTTCCTATGCAATATTGCTCTTTACAGTATCAGGCCTTGCTTCTATCACCAATCACATCCACAGCTGGGTATAGTTTTTGCTTTGGCTCCATTCCTTCATTCTTTCTGGAGTTCTTTCTCCACTGATCTCCAGTAGCATATTGGGCACCTAATGACCTGAGGAGTTCCTCTTTCAGTATCCTATCATTTTGCCTTTTCATACTGTTCATGGGGTTCTCAAGGCAAGAATACTGAAGTGGTTTGCTATTCCCTTCTCCAGTGGACCACATTGTGTCAGATCTCTCCACCATGACCCACCCATCTTGGGTTGCCCCAAGGGCATGGCTTAGTTTAATTCAGTTAGATAATGCTTTGGTCCTCGTGTGATTAGATTGACTAGTTTTCTTTGAGTATGGCTTCAGTGTGTCTGCCCTGTGATGCCCTCTTGCAACACCTACCATCTTACTTGGGTTTCTCTTACCTTGGGCATGGGGTATCTCTTCATGGCTGCTCCAGCAAAGTGCAGCCACTGCTCCTTACCTTGGGTGAAGGATATCTCCTCACCACTGCCCTTCCTGACCTTCAACATGGGATAGCTCCTCTAGGCTCTCCTGCACCTGTGCAGCCATAGCTCCTTGGACATGGGGTTGCTCCTCCTGGCCGCCACCCCTGGCCTTGGATGTGGGGTAGCTCCTTCCAGCCACTGCCCCTGACCTAGGATGCTGGGTAGCTCCTCTTGGCCATTCCTGCACCGTCGCAGCCTGGCACTCACAGCCGCTGCCCCTGACCTCAGAGGAATAAAGCTTATTTCATACAAACAATATAATAGGAACACAAGATTATTTGTAGAGCCCCATAGGGACTTGTTCAGTTTCAATGGTATTTAAAGTGAAGGTTTGTTCATTATTAGAGAAATACAAATCATGTCTACAATGAAGTATCATCTCACACAGTAAGAATGAACATCATCAAAAAACCTACAAATAATAAATGCTGGAGAGGATGTGGAGTAAAGAGAACACTCTTGCATTGTTTGTGGGAATGTAAACTGATACAACCTTTATGAAGAATGATATGGATATTTCTTTTAAAAAACCTAGGAATGAATCTAGCATATGAACAAGCAATCTCACTACTGGACATAAGAACGCCACAGTCCTAAGAGACATATGTACCCTAATCTTCACTGAAACACTAATTATCATAGCTAGGACATGGAAGCAACCTAGATGTTTACCAACAGATGCATGGATAAAGAAGATGTGGTATATATTTACAGTGGAATATTATTTTGTCATAAAAAGTAACAAATTTGAGTCCTTTGTACTGAGTTGAAAGAACCTAGAGCCTCTTATACAGAGTGAAGTAAGTCAGAAAGAGAAAAACAAATAGCATGTATTAACACATGTGCTTAGTTGTTCAGCCGTATCCAGCTCTGTGACTGTATGGATGGTAGCCCACCAGGCTCCTCTGTTGGGTTCCCCAGGCAAGAACACTGGAGTCGGTAGCCATTTCTTTCTCTAGGGGATCTTCCTAAACCAAGGGATCAAATCCAGGTCTCCTGCCTTGCAGGCAGATTCTTTACTATCTGAGCCATCAGGGAAGACCATAGTAATGAATACATATGAAATTTAGAAAAATTGATATGGATGAAACTATTTGTAAGGAAGGAATGGAGATGCAAATATAGAGAACAGACTTGTGGACATAGCAGTGGGAGGACAGGGAGGATAAATTGAAACAGTAGCATTGACATATATACTATCATGTGTAAAATAGTTAGTTAGTGGGAAGTTGCTACATAACACAGGAAATCTACCTAAATGGGTGGGATGGGGGCAGGGGAAGGAGGCTCATC
>SJXQ01002281.1:94116-210342 GCA_006408695.1 Aepyceros melampus
ATTGAGGATCAATTTTCCTCCCATTAAAAAATAAATAAAATAGAAAAACATCATAAATGCACAAAAAATGTGCTAAGTTGTACTAGTCATCAGATAAATACTAACAAAAACAGTAATGATTTGCTATGAGTTGCCTTTCAGTTGGGTCAAATATATATGCTTGATAATATTTACAGAGAAGCTATGGAGAAGCTGTCACTCTAAACCGTGATTGTTACAAATAAAAATTGAATTCTTATTGATAGATATCTGAGAGTATTTACGCAAACAAACAAAAATCTCACATTTCCCATCATTCATAAGTTGTATTTGTACTACTCTGTCCTTAAGAACAGAGTAATAAGAGTAAATATACTACTGGAATATATGCATGATATATATTCATAAATATCAGCATCATTCTAAAGTGTTAACATTGAACACAACTCTGATGATAATCAATAGAAAACTATTCAAATTTAATAATATATTTAGGGTATATATTTCATTAAGTTATCCAGGAAAGACTTAGGACTAGGAAAGGACTAAGAGAACTAGTAAAGACTTAAGATTATGGTATACATTAGTTTTAAGATTTATGGTCATTTTAGCAGAAAATTTCCATAATGAAATGTAGATATTGGTTGTTTCTTGAAAACATTTAGAAATTAGTGTGCACGTATGTGTCTTTATATAGTCACAAAGAAATGCTCAAAATCCTACTTTCAGTAATTAATTCTGACAAACTGGAAGTAATCAAACCAAGCAGGACCCTGTGGGGTTCCTTGGCCTGGAAGTCTTTCTATGTCCCCTGTTTCTTACTTATATGGAGCTGACTCCAACCTCCATGGCTTTCCCTGAGTTCCAAAGGGCATATTCCAATAGTTGCTAATCAGGAAGAGGAAGGGATTCAGACACAGGGAGGAACAGCTAAGAAACAATAGTTGGGCCTGGGAAAGAGTTCTGGTTCTACCTCAAGGTATGCCATAACAATATCTTTAAGCTCTTTACAGAACTAAAAACCTCAAGAAATGGAAAATGGCAGCATTCTTCATTCCAGAGAAGACTACCTGTTGGTGTTGCTCTTGTTGTATCACTAAGTGGTGTCTGAATCTTTGCGACCTCATGGATTGCAGTATATCAGGCTCCTCTGTTTCCCACCATCTTCCAGAGATTGCTAAAATTCATGTCCATTGAGTTGGCAATGCTATTTAATCATTGTATCTTCTGCTGCCCACTTCTCCTTTTGCCACCAATCTTTCCCAGCATCAGGTACTTTTCCAATGAGTTAGCTCTTTGCATCAGATGGCCAAAGTATTGGAACTTCAGCATCACTTCAGTTAAGTTCAGTTCAGCCTTTCATTCATGTCCAGCTCTTTGGGACCCCATGGACTGCAGCACACCAAACTCATGTCTATTGATTTGGTGATGACATCCAACCATCTCATACTCTGTCATCCCTTTCTCCTTCTGCCTTCATTTTTTTCCATCATCAGGGTGTTTTCCAATGTGTTAACAGTTTGTTTCAGGCGGCCAAAACATTGGAGTTTCAGCTTCAACATCAGCCCTTCCAATGAATATTCAGGACTGATTTCCTTTTGTTTGTTTGTTTGCTTGCTTTTATTTTACTTTATTTTACTTTACAATACTGTATTGGTTTTTCCATACATCAACATGAATCTGCCACGGGTGTACACGTGTTCCCAATCCTGAACACCTCACTCACCTCCCTCCCCATACCATCACTCTGGGTCATCCCAGTGCACAAGCCCCAAGCATTCTGTATCCTGCATCAAACCTATACTGGCGATTCATTTATTATATGAAATTATACATGTTTCAATGCGATTATCCCAAATCATCCCACCTTCTCCCTCTCCCACAGAGTCCAAAAGACTACTCTATACATTTGTGTCTCTTTTGCTGTCTTGCATACAGGGTTATCATTACCGTCTTTTTAAATTCCATGTATATATACTAGTATACTGTATTGATGTTTTTCTTTCTGCTTACTTCACTCTGTATAATCGGCTCCCGTTTCATCCACCTCATTAGAATTGATTCAAATATATTCTTTTTAATGGCTGAGTAATACTCCATTGTGTATATGTACCACAGCTTTCTTATCCATTCATCTGCTGATGGACATCTAGGTTGCTTCCATGTCCTGGCTATTGAACATTGGGGTACATGTGTCTCTTTCAATTCTGGTTTCTTCAGTGTGCATGCCCAGCAGTGGGATTGCTGGGTCATAAGGCAGTTCTATTTCCAGTTTTTTGAGGAATCTCCACACTGTTCTCCATAGTGGCTGTACTAGTTTGCATTCCCACCAACAATGTAAGATGGTTCCCTTTTCTTCACATCCTCTCCAGCATTTATTGCTTGTAGACTCTTGGATTGTAGCCATTCTGACTGGCGTGGAATGCTACCTCATTGTAGTTTTGATTTGTATTTCTCTGATAATGAGTGATGTTGAGCATCTTTTCGTGTGTTTGTTAGCCATCTGTATATCTTCTTTGGAGAAATGTCTATTTAGTTATTTGGCCCATTTTTTGATTGAGTCAATTATTTTTCTGGAATTGATCTGCAGGATTTGCTTGTATTGACTGGTTGGATCTCCTTTCAGTTGAAGAGACTCTCAAGTGTCTTCTCCAACAAGACAGTTCAAAATAATCAATTCTTTGGTGTTCTTCTTTCTTTATGGTCCAACACTCATATCTGGATCTTCTTGCAGTTCAAGAGACTCTTAAGAGTCTTCTCCAACACGACAGTTCAAAAGAATCAGTTCTTCATTGCTCTTCCTTCTTATGGTCCAACTCTCATATCTATACATGACTATTGGAAAGGCCATAGACTCAACAGATACATCAGTTCAGTTCAGTTCAGTTTCTCAGTTGTGTCCAAATCTTCACGACTCCATGGACTGCAGTACACCAACTGTGCATCACCAACACCTGGAGCTTGCTCATATTCATATCCCTTGAATCTGTGATGCCATCCAACCATCTCATCCTCTGTCATCTCCTCCTCTGCCTTCAGTCTTTCCCAGGATCTGGGTATTTTCCAATGAGGCAGTTCTTTGAATCAGATGCCCAAAATATTGGAGTTTCAGCTTCATCATCAGTCCTTCCAGTGAATATTCAGGACTGATCTCCTTTAGGATTGACCGGTTTGATCTCCTAGCTGTGTAAGACACTCTCAAGAGTTTTCTCCAACACTATAGTTCAAAAGTATCAATTCTTTGGCGCTCAGCCTTCTTTATGGTCTAACACTGACATCCATGCTTGACCACTGGAAATCTAGAGAGATCTTTGTCAGCTTTGACCAGACAGATCTTTGTCAGCAAATTAATGTTTCTACTTTTTATATGCTTTCTAGATGGGTCATAGTTTTTCTTTTAAGGAACAAGTGTCTTTTAATTTCATAGCTACAGTTACCATCTGTAGCAATTTGGGAATGCAAGAAAATATATCCTGTCACTGTTTCCATTATTTGTCCATCTATTTGCCACAAAATGAAGGGACCAGATGCCCTGACCTTAGTTTTCTGAATGTTAAACTTTATTCCAGCTTTTCCACTCTCCTCTTTTACTTTTACCAAGAGGCTCTTTAGCTCCTCTTCACTTTCTGCCAAAAGGGTGGTGTCATCTACATATAATATTGATATTTCTCCTG
The DNA here is from genome assembly GCA_006408695.1 of Aepyceros melampus. Lineage (NCBI taxonomy): Eukaryota > Metazoa > Chordata > Mammalia > Artiodactyla > Bovidae > Aepyceros > Aepyceros melampus. The sequence goes on from SJXQ01002281.1 coordinate 97,770, forward strand.
GCAATCTTGATTCCAGCTTGGGCTTCATCCAGTCTGGCATTTTGCATGGTGTACTCTGCATATAAGTTAAATAAGCAGGGTAATAATATACAGCCTTGATGTTTTCCTTTACCTATTTGGAACCAGTCCTTTCTTCCATGTCTGGTTCAAACTGCTGTTTCTTGACCTGCATACAGCTTTCTTAGGAGACAGTTAAAATGGAATGGTATTCCCATCTCATTAAGAATTTTCCACAGTTGTGATATACACAGTCAAAGGCTTTAGCATAGTCAATGATGCAGAAGTCAATGTTTTTTTTTTTTTTTCTGAAATTCTCTTGCTTTTTCTATGATCCAATGGATGCTAGCAATTTGATCTCTGGTTCCACCTTTTCTAAACCAGCTTGAACATCTGGAAGTTCTCAGTTCAAGTACTGCTGAAGCCTAGCTTGGAAAATTTTGAGTATTAATTTGGAAGTGTGTGAGATGAGTGCAGTTATGTGGTAGTTTGAATATTTTTTGGCATTAGTTTTCTTTGGGATAGAAATGAAAATGCTTTTTTTTTTTTTTTTAATCCTGTGCCCATTGCTGAGTTTTCCATAGTTGCTGGCATATTGAGTAAAGCACTTTAACATCAGTAGCCTTTAGGATTTGAATTCCTCCTAGTTTAGGGCACATTACAATTATGAATAAAATGCTAAGATCACAATTTAAATGAACAAATGAAATAATGGGTAAGATTAGAAACAATAAGAAGCATCGTGAAACATGAGTAAGTTATTCTCAAACTAGTGTATGTGTCTGGGGTATTTTTTAATTAACAAAACCATAGGGAATGAGAAAAAAAACAAAATCTGTCCTCCTCACACATTATGAATTCATATACAATATGCCACTGCAAAGCTTGTGATGCTCAAAAACATCCAAAAGTGCCACCACTTGTGTCAGTATAAATAAATGAACCAAATATCCCGCAATGATAGCTTTACCTGTCAGCCTTGTTACTGATTGGAGGTACAAAAAATCAGTATAGCAAAATGTCTTTTTTTTTTTTTTTTAATTTCTCAACTGTCCTCATTGGATTGTCAATTAAAAAAAAAGAAAAAAGTATAACCTAGAAGTTGAGAGTTATATTTTGCTAAGTGTACTTTCTAAGGGCTTCAAGCCTTGGAGACAGACTCAGATAAGTGTGAGGGACTGCTCAGAAGAGGTAAGGAAGGAGCCAGGATATAAGGATATCAAAGATTACCGTGTCCAACTCTTTGCGACCCCATGGACTGTAGCCTACCAAGCTCCTCCCTCCATGGGATTCTCTAGGCAAGAGTACTGGAGTGGGTTGTCATTTCATTCTCCAGGGGATCTTCCCGATCCAGGGATAGAACCCAGGTCTCCCACATTCCAGGCAGAGGCTTTAACCTCTGGACACCAGGGAAACCCTAATTAAAGAATACCAGATATCTAAAGTTAATGAATTTAGCACTTATCTATGTATTAGGACTTCCCTCATAGCTCAGTAGGTAAAGAATCTACCTGCAATTCAGGAGATCTGGGTTCGATCCTTGGATTGGGAAGATCGTCTGGAGAAGAAAATGGGAACCCACTCCAGTATTCTTGCCTGGAGAATCCCATAGACAGAAGGGCCTGGCAGGCTACAGTCCATGGAGTCACAATAGTCAGACATGACTTAGAGACTAAATCACCACCACCGTGTATGGGAAATTACAAAAATCTGGACTTACTCAAATCATCTTTTTGATATGAACCTCAGCCATCTAAGGCTAGTATTCTGTTCTCTCCATTCCTGAGTTTCCTCAAGGTGCACCACTGGGAGCAGCTGCAGTGCCTAAGGGGTTTGCAGTGAGCAGACTATTTTTTTCCATCCTTAATTTCCTAGAGGGCTCACTGCTAGGATGGTTGGCTGTAGCACCTTGATGGATGCAATATTCTTTGTTTACTGATATGACAGACAACATTTTTCATTCACAGGATTTAGAGTTAGAATTTACTAAAGTTAAATGACCCTAAAATCTGGGAGCCCCCAACCATTTGGCAAAAGCAATTGAAGTGCTCCCTGAATGAATGGGCTTTCTAGGTGGTACTAGTTGTAAAGAACCTGCCTGCCAATGCAGGAGATTTAAGAGATGTGGGTTTGAGCGCTAGGTTGAAATGATTCCCTGGATTAGGAAATCACAATATTCTTGCCTGGAACATCCCATGGACAGAGGAGCTTGGCAGGTTACAGTCCATGTGGTTTCAAAGAGTCAGGCATGACTGACGTGACTTGGCAGGCACACATGCACTGGATAAATATGTATTACAGTTAGAACAAAAATATCTTACATAGATAAAGTTTCATAGGATTTGCGCTTACTATCCCCAAAACACAAAGCACACAAGGAAGGTAGAAGCATGACTGAGAATTATTGATGCAAAAACTCAGCTTTCTACTTTTTCTATATAGTGGTGTTGAATAAAATCTCAAAGCCAGAGTTTTGGGTGAGGCAGAAAAGGATAGCTTTATTGCTTTGTTAGGCAAAGGGGTACATAGTAGGCTTATGCCCTCAGAAACAAGTGTTCCAACGTGAGGAAGAAAGTGACAAGTTTTATAGTAAAATAGGGTGAAATTAGCTAGTGGACAATCTGCTGATATATTGGTGGTGAGGTAAGTAGGAGTCAACATCATCAGCCTTCAGCTTTAACTGGTCTGTGGTGTATATGCTTGTGGGCAGCATACCATAACTTCTCCCACCTGGAGAGGGTTTCAGTATCTGTAAAATAGCTCAAATATGTTGTGCTGTGTATCTGTTGATGGGGAAACAGGATCTTGCCCCAGTGTTGGTCTTGACTGTTTGTTTCTCCCTGGTCTTGCATTTCCTCCCTTCCCTAATTAATAATTGCTTGAATATGCCCATTAGAACTGAGGAAAAATCATGGAGGATGAATGAAGGCCATTTTCTATAATCAAAGATAGGGTCACAAAGATCTTGCATCCAGGAAACTCATAGGGTCCTGAACAGTACCATTATCAAACACAAAGGCAGAATGTTAGCATATTATAATTATGTAATGTGAAATGAAATATCTCCTGTCATGTAAATAAACAAAAAAAATGCCACAGCCATCAGTGATTTCAGGCCTCCAAATATGAATGAGGGCTACCAAAAGTAACACAATGTCTGCGATCAAGCAGATGCAACCACCCCGTCAGTGATTGCTGAGAAGCTTGGGGGAATGCAAGAAGCAGCCATCTCTTACAGGCCACATCTGCCACTCCTAACTGTGAACATGGAGATATGGAAGTAAACAATCAGGAAACAGGATTTGGCCCCAGATAGAACCTGAGGTTCATATAAAATAAATGAATTCAGTGAGTCAAGAGGTTTGCATTTTTCCGTATGTAGAACACTAAATACCTTAATTTGATATCTGATTATCCTTACTGCAATACTTTTTGATGTTTAGACTCCTGCTCCCATTTTTGCAAACTTGTATATAACCTGGGACTTCCCTGTGGTGTAGAGAGTAAAGGATCTGCCTCCATACAGGAGACCTCAGTTTGATCCCTGAGTTGAAGATTACCTAAAAGTGTGCTTGGCAGCCTACTCCAGCATTCTTGTCTAGAGAATCCCACGGACAGAGGAGCCTGGCAGGCTACAGTCCACAGGGTCACAAAGAGTTGGACACAACTGAGGTGACTTAGCACAGCACATATAGCCTATCTCCTTTTCCCATCTCTGAGAGAGTACAGGCAGGAAGGCTAGAGGCCAAAAACAGAGGCAATAGGCTACAAGTGTCAGACATTTTTATTTCTCTCTTAAGTAGAAGGAAGAAACAAACTACATGTCAGATTTTTTTTCCCCTTCTCTATACAAATTTAAAAGAGGTTTCTTTTGAAATTATTTGTTGCCATGATGACACCTGGTTCCACCTGAAGTTAACTTTTCTCAAACCTTGAGCAAACCAATGTGTTTTTCTTAGGAAAATGTTTTTCTTAAGCTATGTTAATGAACTACATATTTACCCTATACTCTGTCTTTCTTCAAGTCGGTTTCCCCTAAGACTCAGAACCATCTTGACAAACCTGTATGTTTTACTCATACATTGTTCTCCTAATATGTGTTAATAAAACTATGTATTTGCTTGAAAATATGCCTTTCTTCAGGACTCATGTCAATCATTTTATAGCCCGGGATGACTCACCTTGTGCCAATGTTATCTCCAAATGTATGGTGTGGGTGAGGGACCTGGTGCCACTCTGAGTTTTGAGACATTTTCTTCCTCTAATTAGCAGCCTGCTAGTAGGTATATAGTAAAAGAAAGTAATGTTGCTCAGTGATGTCCAACTCTTTGCAGCCCCATGGACTGTAGCCCACCAGGCTCCTCTGTCCATGGGATTTTCCAGGCAAGAGTACTGGAGTGGATTGCCATTTCCTTCTCCAGATTTTCCCAACCCAGGGATTGACCCTGGTCTCCTGCATTGCAGGCAATGCTTTACTGTCTGAGCCACCAGAAGAAAAGTAGGTATATAACTTCCTGTTAAAGACTAGTATGGGGACACTCTTTCTACCCCCCTTCTGATGCCTATGTCAGAAGATTTCTCTACCTCCTTTATACTTTAATAAAACTTTATTACACAAAAGCTCTGAGAGATCAAGCCTTGTAACTGGCCTTGGATTGAATTCCTCTCCTCCAAAGGTCGAGAATCCAAGTGTCTTTCATGGCTCAGTGACCTTTCCTCTTCTAGAATAGTTTTTTCAGGGCTACTGAGATGCTGCCTCCTGTGCGCAGAGTCCTTAATGTTCCCACCAAATAAAATAACTCTCTACTTTCAGATTGTGACCACAATTTTTTGCATAATTTTTGAAAATTATAAAATGTTTCTGTTTAAAATGTTTAACAAAATAAAAGGATACACCAAAAGCATGATATGAAATACATGTTATCTATAGAAACAAAAAAGTATTAAAAAAAAACTTTCTATGAATTAAGAACAAATAATAACAGAAACTGAAAACCCAATAGATGTATTAAAAACCATGAAAGACAAAGCCAAAGGAATAATTAATGAACTTCTAAATAAGTCCAAATATTTAATTCTGAATATAGGAGAGATAAGATTAAAAATAATAAAGAGGAGAGAACAAGAGGGCAGAGAAGTAGGTGGATGTGGAGTACATCTCTCTCCATGGATACATCAGGAATACGACTTTAGACACTTAAGTACATGCAGAACACCAGCTGGGAGCAGAGAGGAGGACCTGATCAATGGAAAAGGATATACAGAACCACGCAAAACTCAGTAGGATGAGGGACTCAGGGGGAAAATGGGAGTGTTAGTAGGACTAGGCCCACCCTCAGGTGGGTGGGGGAAATGAAGCTGGGGTCCAGTCCCATTAGTGGGGCAATTGTTTGAGTCAGAATAGAAACATTTAAGGCTGCGAGTGAAACAGCTGATCTGTGGCGGCCTAAATAGAATGATAATCAAACACTGCTTGTCACAGCCATATGTTGCCAGGCAGAAATGCAGGTCTCCTGGAAGACATAGTGGCTGGGAGCTGGAGTGTAGGGATTGTGGAGCAATCCGAGAGTGAGTACTGCTGACTGGGGAGAGACAGATCTAGGGGATGTGAGGGAGGAGATTGGGGTGGGGAATGTCTGTGGAGGAAAGCCAGGCAGCCATGGAAACAAGGTGATACCGCTGAGTCACATAGTGGGTGGTGCCATCTCATAGCCTGTCTGACCACACATGTCAGCATTGGCAGTTGAATAGAGAGACTGACCAATCAAATGTCTGATGCACTGAACTACAGAGTAGGACTCCATCCAGGGTGCCCCTTTAAGTACCTGATGCACCAAACTGCTGCTGCTGCTAATTCACTTCCGTCGTGTCTGACTTTGTGCAACCCCATAGATGGCAGCCCACCAGGCTCGCCCGTCCCTGGGATTCTCCAGGCAAGAACACTGGAGTGGGTTGCCGTTTCCTTCTCCAGATGCACCAAACTACACAGTAGGAACTCAGCCGGGGGGACTCCTCTTTGTGCCTGATGTAGGGAACAAGAGAGAAGGACCCCAGGCAAAGGAGCCCTCTAGGTGCTGAACAGGCAGAGCTACAGAGAAAGACTGGCCACAGAGGCCTTCTGATCACCATCTATGAGAGGCTCGAAAAAAGACTCTGATAGGGCCTTAACTCCTGGGACAGTGGCAGTTTGTGTCCCTGCACACCTAGTGTCACCAGGGTCCCACAAGCCAGGCAGCTGAGGCACCTTCACACCCAACTCTCACTGGGGCAGAGCTGCCACAGGAAAACAAACAAACAAACAAAAAATTATTGTGTTTATGTGCACAGGGTCTCTTCGATTCTGTCTGACTCTTTGCCACCCTGTAGACAGTCAGAGAGGTGTTCTCCAGGCAAGAGCATTGGAGTGTATTGTCCAATACTGATCGCCATACCCTTCTAGAGCACTATATTTCCTGCTGCACTAGCCCCCAAGCCCGTGAGCACCTGATCTTGCCAGAACCCCTGTGACCCAACAGCTACACTGCTTCCACACCTGGCCCTCCCAGGGGCAAAATGAAGCCCTCCATGGTAGCCTCAGGAGCAAATCCCAGATGATGACCCAAATGTAGAGGTGGAAATAATATCACAATTGAAACCCAGGGGCAGTGTGGCTAAGGAAAAAGACTCAAAACCTTCCCACCAGTTGTACAAGCTGCAGATTAAATCCACACATTTAACTAAGCAGCCTCTGTACCTATGGAATATATAAAAGGCCACTGAGAGCGCCCACAAAAGAAAACACACTAGCTCTGATAGCTGTGGACATTGGAGGCAAGAACACACAGGAATAGGAATAGCTTAGAATCTGAGGTGTCCCCACAGCAGGTCCAGAGATTAGTACAGTGTTGGAGGACATCCTAAGGAAGTAAGGTGGACTGTGATTTCCAGCTCAGGAAAGGACTCTTACAGCAGTGACTCAAGAATAACATGTATTATTCTTATTTTTTTGACTTGTTCTATAGATTTTTTTGGATGCCCCCCCCCCACTACCTTGTAGATGTTGATTTTATTGGCACTAAAAAATCCAATTAAACTTTTGAGCTTTTTTTTTTTTTTCTGGCAGTCACATTTTTTATTGTTGTCATAAACCTCTGCCTCTACTTTGGGCTTTTGTAGTGTTATGGAGTTTTCCTCTTTTTTTTTTTTTTTTTTGTTCTTTTCTCATTTTTTTTTAATTTTAATTTTTAAACCTATTATTTTTCTACATTATTCCTTTGTTTGCTTTTCTTACTGTTCTTTTCCCCTTGCAGTTAACCTTTAATGTATATAAATCGTCATCTACCTCTATTTAACTCTGCATAATTATTCTCTCTTTCTTTGCTTTGTCTCCTTTCCTCTCAACATATTTGTTTTATTTTCATTGCTTTATTTCTCAGTTGGCACTGTGCTTTACTTTTGTTTTCCACTTTGTGCTTTACTTAGCTTTGTTCTGGTAGATATACTTTTTTGTTCCCTCTGTTCATTAGGTCAATCTACTGTACTTAATTTTGTTGGATATTTTGATTTTGCTTATGGATATATATATGTGTGTGTGTGTGTGTGTGTGTGTGTGTGTGTGTGTGTGTGTGTTTATATTCGGTCACACTTTGTATTGTTATGAATCTCTGCCTCTACACTGGGTTTTTGTAGTTCTCTGACATGGAACAACAGATTGGTTCCAAATAGGAATAGGAGTATGTTAAGGCTGTATATTGTCACCCTGCTTATTTAACTTATATGCAGAGTACATCATGAGGAACGCTGGACTGGAAGAAGCACAAGTTGGAATCAAAATTGCCAGGAGAAATATCAACAACCTCAGATATGCAAATGACACCACCCTTATGGCAGAAAGTGAAGAGAAGCTAAAAAGCCTCTTGTTAAAAGTGAAAGAGGAGAGTGAAAAAGTTGGCTTAAAGTTCAACATTCAGAAAATGAAGATCATGGCATCTGGCCTCATCACTTCATGGGAAATAGATGGGGAAACAGTAGAAACTGTCAGACTTTATATTTTGGGTCTCCAAAATCACTGAAGATGGTGATTGCAGCCATGAAATTAAAAGACGCTTGCTCCTTGGAAGAAAAGTTATGACCAACCTAGATAGTATTTTCAAAAGCAAAGACATTACTTTGCCGACTAAGGTCCGTCTAGTCAAGGCAGAGACATTACTTTGCTGACTAAGGTCCATCTAGTCAAGGCAGAGACATTACTTTGCTGACTAAGATCCGTCTAGTCAAGGCTATGGTTTTTCCTGTGGTCATGTACGGATGTCAGAGTTGGACTGTGAATAAGGCTGAGCTCAGAAGAATTGATGCTTTTGAAGTGTGGTGTTGGAGAAGACTCTTGAGAGTCCCTTGGACTGCAAGGAGATCCAACCAGTCCATTCTGAAGGAGATCAACCCTGGGATTTCTTTGGAAGGAATGATGCTAAAACTGAAGCTCCAGTACTTTGGCCACCTCATGCGAAGAGTTGACTCATTGGAAAAGACCCTGATGCTGGGAGGGATTGGGGGCAGGAGGAGAAAGGGACGACCGAGGATGAGATGGCTGGATGGCATCACAGACTCAATGGACGTGAGTCTGAGTGAACTCCGGGAGTTGGTGATACCCTGGGATTTCTTTGGAAGGAATGATGCTAAAACTGAAGCTCCAGTACTTTGGCCACCTCATGCGAAGAGTTGACTCATTGGAAAAGACCCTGATGCTGGGAGGGATTGGGGGCAGGAGGAGAAAGGGACGACCAAGGATGAGATGGCTGGATGGCATCACAGACTCAATGGACGTGAGTCTGAGTGAACTCCAGGAGTTGGTAATGGACAGGGAGGCCTGGCGTGCTGCGATTCATGGGGTCACAAAGAGTCGGACATGACTGAGCAACTGAACTGAACTGAACTGAACTGTAGTTTTTCTTTTTCCTTTTTTTTTCCTTCTTTTGCCATTTTTTTTCTCTTTCCTCATTTTTATAATTTTATTTTTTGAATGTATTATGTTTTTTTCCTACATTTATTCCTTCATATACCTTTTCTACTGTTCTTTTCCTTTTGCAGTTAATCGTATATAAATCTTCTTCATGTGTCTTTATTTAACTTTGTGTATCTAGTCTTTTTTTTTTTTCTTTTCCTTTCCTCTAAACATATTTGTTAGTTTTGTTTTTATTGCTTTATTCCCCACTGAGCACCTTTCTTTAGTTTTGTTTTCCATTTTGTGCTTAACTTAGATTTGTTCTTAACTGGTTAATAAAATTTTTCATTTCCTTTCTTCACCAGATCAATATAGGTACATATGTATATGTATATATTCCATTATTTTAGTTATTATTCGCCTGATTTTGTGACTGTCACTTGTCTGGGTTTCATCTTTGGCTTTGCATTTTTAGATATTTGTTTTACTCTCCCTTAATGCCATAACAAACCACTTGTGGAATCTTTGTTCCTGACCAGAGATCAAGCTCTGAGCCTTTGGAGTGGGAACACTGACTTCAAGAGCCTAGACTACCAGAGAAATAACCCTAGGGAGTATCAAATAGTGAGAACTCACACAAAGGAAATTGCTTGAATACAAGACCCAGCATCACCCAACCACCAGTAACATCCTGTGCAGGACAGCTTATCTAAACAACAGACAAAACAAAAATACAAACTAAATCATCAGCGGACAAGACTACTACCTCACTCATCCTTTCCCATCAGAAGAAAAATAAACAAACAAAAATTCAGCACAAATCTCACTGTACATGAAACTCACACAAACCACTGGACCAAACTTAGGAGAGCAGAAAGCAAAAGGAAGAAAGAATTCAACCTTTTTCAAGGAAATAATTCAACTTTCCTTGAAGTCTGGGCAAAGGAGACCTTAAACTCAATAGCTTAAAAACAAAAATGAAAAGGCAGAGAAATACTGCAGAAATGAAGGAACAAACTAGAAACACAGAAGTCCAAATTAATGAGTAAATAGGGAAATTACCTGAAAAAGAATTCAGAATAATGATATTAAAAATGATCAAAAACCTTGAAAGAAAAATGGAGAAAATGCAAGAACCAACTAACAAAGGCCTAGAAGAATTAAACAATATGCATGGGAGACAAACAACACAGTTACTGAAATTAAAAATACTCTAGAATGAATCAATAGTAAAATATCTGAAGCAGAAGAACGAATCAGCTGAAAGATAAAATGATGAAAATAACTTCTGAAGAGGTGAATAAAGTGAAAAGAATGAGAAGAGATGAGGATAGTCTCAGGGTCCTCTGGGACCATATCAAACGCACCAACATTAGGATTATAGGGGCACCAGAAGAAGAAGAGAAAAAGTAAGAGTATGAGAAAATTTTTGAAGAAATAACATTTGAAAATGTTCCCATTAAGGGAACAATCCAATCAAGTCCAAGAGGCACAAACATTCCTTTACAGGATAAACCCAAGGAGAAACATGCCATGACTCATATCAATCAAAGTAACAAAGACTAAACACAAAGAAAGAATATTGAAGGCAGCAAGGGAGAAGCAACAAGTAACATACAAGGGAAACCCCATATGCTTAACGGTTGATCTTTCAGCAGAAACTCTGCAAGCCAGAAGGGAATGGCCGGATATATTTAAATTACAGAAAGGGGAAAATCTACAACAAAGATTACTGTAGCATCACGAGACTCATTCAAAACTGATGCAGAAATAAAAAGTATTTTAAACCAGCAAAAGTTAAGAAAATGCAATACCACTAAAACAGTTTTACAGCAAATGTTAAATGGACTTATATAGTCAAAAAATACAATGGAAGAAAAAATAATCTACAAAATCAATCCCAAGCAATTAGAAAATAGCAATAGGAACATATATATATACATATAAATAACTTTAAATGTAAATAGATTAAACGTCGCAAACAAAAGATACAGACTGGCTGAATGGATGCAAAAACAAGACCCAAATATGTGCTGTCTACAAGAAACCCACTCAGACCTCAGGACACATATAGAGTGAAAGTGAGAGGATGGAAAAAATATTCTATGCAAATGAGAAGAAAAAGAAAGTTGGAGCAGCAATTTCCATATAAGACAAATAGACCTTAAAATAAAGATTACAAGAGATAAGGAAGGACGTACATAAATGATCAAGGGATCAATCAAAGATGAAGACATAACAACTGTAAATATCTATGCACCCAACACTTGAGAAATCCACACTTGGGAAATCTGTATGCTGGTCAGGAAGTAACAGTTGGAACTGGACAAGGAACAACACACTGGTTCCAAATAGGAAAAGGAGTACATCAAGGCTGTATATTGTCACCGAGCTTATTTAACTTATATGCAGAGTACAGCATGAGAAACACTGGGCAGGATGAAGCATAAGCTAGAATCAAGTTTGCAGGGAGAAATATCAATAACCTCAGATGTGCAGATGTTTCTGCTGCTGCTGCTGCTGCTAAGTCACTTCAGTCGTGTTTGACTCTGTGCGACCCCATAGCTGGCAGCCCACCAGGCTTCACAGTCCCTGGGATTCTCCAGTCAAGAATACTGGAATGGGTTGCCATTTCCTACTTCAATGCATGAAAATGAAAAGTGAAAGTGAAGTCGCTCAGTCATGTCCAACTTCTAGTGACCCCATGGAGTGCAGCTTACCAGGCTCCTCCGTTCATGGGATTTTCCAGGCAAGAGGACTGGAGTGGGTTGCCATTGCCTTCTCCTCAATATGCAGATGACACCACCCTTATGTCAAAAAGTGAAGAAGAACTAAAAAGGCTCTTGATAAAAGTGAAAGAGGAGAGTGAAAAAGTTGGCTTAAAGCTCAACATTTAGAAAACTAAGATCATGGCATCTGCTCCCATCACTTCATGGGAAATAGATGTGGAAACAGTGTAAACAATGTCAGACTTTATATTTTGGGGGCTCCAAAATCACTGGTGGTGCAGATGGTGACTGCAGCCATGAAATAAAAAGACGCTTACTTCTTGGCAGAAAAGTTATGATCAACCTAGACATATAAAAAAAAACAGACATTACTTTGCCAACAAACGTCTGTCTAGTAAAGGCTATGGCTTTTTCAGTAGTCATGTATGGAATGAGAGTTGGACTATAAAGAAAGCTGAGCACCAAATAATTGATGCTTTTGAACTGTGGTGTGGAGAAGATTCTTGAGAGTCCCTTGGACTACAAGGAAATCCAACCAGCCAATCCTAAAGGAGATTAATCCTTAATATTCATTAGAAGAACTGATTTTGAATCTGAAACTCCAACACTTTGGCCATTTGATGCGAAGAACTGACTCATTTGAAAAGATCCCGATGCTGGGAAAGATTGAAGGCAAGAAGAAAAGGGGATGACAGAGGATAAGATGGTTGGATGGTATCACTGATCAATGGACATGAGTTGGAATAAATTCCAGGAGTTGGTGATGGACAGGGAGACCTGGTTTGTTGCAGTTCATGGGATTGCAAAGAGTCAGGCATGACTGAAAGACTGAACTGAACTAATGCACTCAACATAGGAGCGTCTCAATACATAAGACAAACACTAACAGACATAAAAGGAAAAAATGACAGTACCACAATAATAGTAGGAATCTTTAACACCCCACTCACACCAATGGACAGATCATCAAAATAGAAAATTAATAAAGAAACACAAATCTTAAATGACACATTAAATGGAATGGATCTCTTTGCTATCTTCAGGACATTTCATCCAAATGCAGAAGAATACACCTTCTCAAGTGCACATGGAATATTCTCAATGACAGAACACATCTTGGCTGCAAGTCAAACCTCAGTAAAGTTAAGAAAATTGAAATTATATCAGGCATCTTCTCTGACCACATAGCTATGAGGCTAGATATCAATTATAAGAAAAAAAAAACTGTAAGAAACACAAACACATGGAGATTAAACACTATGTTTCTAAATAACCAACAGCTTACTGAAGAAATCAAAGGGGAAATAAAAAAAAATTCTAGAAACAAATGACAATAAAAACAGGACAACTCAAAATCTATGGGATGTAGCAAAAGCAGTTCTAAGAGGGAAGTTTATAGCAATGCAATCCTTCCTCAAGAAACAAGGATAAAACACATGATGAAGTAAGTCTCCAATTTTTAATACATCATTCACTTAATAAGTACTACAATATTATTTTATTAATATCTGACATCTCTTCTTTTCACAGCTATTTGTAAGGCCTCCCCAGACAGCCATTTTGCTTTTTTGCATTTCTTTGCCATGGGGATGGTCTTGATCCCTGTCTCCTGTACAATGTCACGAACCTCATTCCATAGTTCATCAGGCACTCTATCTATCAGATCTAGACCCTTAAATCTATTTCTCACTTCCACTGTATAATCATAAGGGATTTGATTTAGGTGATACCTGAATGGTCTAGTGGTGTTGCCCACTTTCTTCAATTTAAGTCTGAATTTGGCAATAAGGTGTTCATGATCTGAGCCACAGTCAGCTCCCGGTCTTGTCTTTGTTGACTGTATAGAGCTTCTCCATCTTTGGAGACAAAGAATATAATCAATCTGATTTCGGTGTCGACCATCTGGTGATGTCCATGTGTAGAGTCTTCTCTTGTGTTGTTGGAAGAGGGTGTTTGCTATGACCAGTGCATTTTCTTGGCAAAACTCTATTAGTCTTTGCCCTGCTTCATTCCGCATTCCAAGGCCAAATTTGCCTGTTACTCCAGGTGTTTCCTGACTTCCTACTTTTGCATTCCAGTCCCCTATAATGAAAAGGACATCTTTTTTTGGGTGTTAGTTCTAAAAGATCTTGTAGGTCTTCATAAAACTGTTCAACTTCAGCTTCTTCAGCATTACTGGTTGGGGCATAGATTTGGATAATTGTGATATTGAATGGTTTGCCTTGGAGACGAACAGAGATCATTCTGTTGTTTTTGAGATTGCATCCAAGTACTGCATTTCGGACTCTTTTGTTGACCCTGATGGCTACTCCATTTCTTCTGAATCTAAATTGACTCTGATAACAGAACTACAATAGATACCCCTTCCAAGAAAAATAGAAAATCAAGAACAATACTGAATAATACTGCATTTCAGATAGAAAGACAGTTTAGTGCCAATCTCAAAGGCCTAAAAAAATGCAGTGACGGTGTTTACCATTAATAACCCATTTAATTCACCAGTTTGGCCATAAAATGTTAAATGGAGCATGGCAGAGGACAGTAGATTCTAAAATTTAATTACATATGAATCCCAACTTTAGCTTTTTTGCTAAATGTAGTGTATTCGGCAGATCAACATGGATGGCTGTCCTCTGCAGACTGAGGCTGAAGGCAGGACATGCTGCTCTGGAACCTGGCCCCAGGGTCAGCAAGGAAGATGGGAATCCTTCTAGTATGTGATACGGAGCTACTGGTCTGGTAAATAACTGGTCAGGAAAGAGGCTAAAAAGCAGTTCTCACCAGAGGCAAACAACATGATACATTTATGGCATCACCCAGGGCTATGTTGAATCACCTCTCTTCTGTCACTGTATAGTCTTAATGGATCTTGATTACCTGGATATATAGGTCCTTTAATGACCTTTCCATTGGTTTAGTTTATTGATAACAACATGGCAAATAGAACTGATAAGCAGAAAATGCAAGTACTCTGATGGCAGAGAAAATGGCAAGCAACATACCTGATCTCCTAAAAATGGGCATTAAGTCCTACAAAGTCCCAATTTACCAGTCAGTTGCTTAGAACTCCAGCAGTATAAAATACCCTTTTCAAGATAAAGAACAGGTTATTGTGCTTTGCACTTTCTACTGCTTAGAAGCATAGCACCTGGAGAGCTTTATGAATAGTGTTTCAACTCACTTATCATGTGACTCAATAGAGGGCTTTACAGTAAATCAAGGCTGACATACAAATAGTCCTGCCACTTGGGCCACACAGCCCATCAGATCCATAATTCTAAAGGAATTTATGTTAATCTACATAATCAACATTATGTAGAGTCTCTGGGAACACTCAATGGGAGAGTTGCAGCGAAGAACTCCAAGGTTCTGGATCAAAGTCATGTCATCTACAGTAGAGAACTGTATTTTATTTAGAAATTGGTTCCTAGCATGCTATTGAGTCATGATGAAAACTAAGCGTAAGACCACAGGATAGCAAGTCACCATTGACCATAGCTTCCCATAATGAACTAGATTCTGTTAGACCTAAAGATGTCATAAGGTTCAACTGGCCTGTGTGTGTGTGCTAGTCGCTCAGTCATGTCCAGCTCTTTGCGACCCCATGGACTGTAGCCTGCCCGGCTTCTCTGTCCATGGGGATTCTCCAGGCAAAAATACTGGAGTGGGTTGCCATGCCTTTCTCCAGGGGATCTTCCCAACTCAGGGATCAAACACAGGTTTCCCACACTGCAGGCAGAGTCTTTAACACTTGAGCCACCAGGGAAGTCCTCAACTGGCCTAGCAATGATATGTCTTTCAAGATAAGCTTCATACAGGTATACCTAGGACAGAATGAAGAAAATTTAGAAGACACAATAAGCTTCATGATTAGGTTTATTATGTACCAATAACTCATCCTTTTCTTACACCTATGGGCTCATGGGATAGTTTCTTACAGCCAGCTAACAAAGGGGAAAAAAAAAAAAACAGAACTGGTTCACAATTACTAGATATGTTGAGGCAAGATTAAAAATAGACTGTGGCTGTACCAACTCAAGGGTGGAGCCCAACTCAAGGGTGGCCCTGAAAGACAGTAATGAGGAGAAATTCTCTCAATGAGCAAAACTTGGGTCAGTGAATCTGGTCATCCAGTTCATCCGAAGACAACAACTGGCCAAAGATAAGGACATACATGGACACATGGACAATGAAAAGGTGGTTTGACTGGTTGGTCAGAGGCCAGGAATGAGCAAGACTGGAAGATCAGAGATAAGAAAAAAGTCTTAGAAAGAAGTGTTTAGATGAGCCTGTAGCAGGGGGCACAAAGGTTGAGCATTCTTGAAACACACTAAATGCCCTTTGTAGAGCATCAGCTGCAAAAGACACCCTAAATAACAGGTACACAGGATTACTTATCCAGTGGCTGTCTGCCAGCCTCTGCACTTTGGCACACAAGTACTTCTTCAGTGGGCCCAAGAATGAAGTAGTGGTGGTGGAAGAGATGAACCTATATATGGGCTCAGTACCATGGGTCCCATGTGTACACACACACACACACACACACAATCACACAATCACATGTTCTTTATCCATTCATCTATCGATGGACATAATTAAGGTTGCTTCCATGTCTTGGCTATTAATTAGTGCTGCACTGAACACTGGGATGTAAGTATCTTTTCAAATTATGGTTTTCCAGATATATGCCCAAGAACGGAATGCAGAATCATTGGTAACTCTATTTTAGTTTTTTAAGGAACCTCCATACAGTTCCCCATAGTGACTAACCAATTTACATTCCCACCAACTGTTTAGGAGGGTTCCTTTTTCTCCACACCCTCTCCAGCATTTATTGTTTGTAGACTTTTTGATAATGGCCATTCTGACAGTGTGAGGTGATACCTCACTGTAGCTCTCATCTCATTTCTCTAATAATTAGCAGTGGTGCTGCTAATTTTTCATGTTTCTGTTGGCCATCTGTACGTCTTCTTGGGAGAATGTCTGCTTAAATCTTCTGTCCATTTTTGATAGGGTTGTTTGTTTTCTGATATTGAGCCGTAGTTTGTATAATTTGGAAACTAATCCCTGTTGGTCACATCATTTGCAAATATTTTCTCCCATTTCCTAGGCTGGCTTCTTTTGTTTATGGTTTCCTTTTCCGTACAAAAGCTTTTAAGTTTAATTGAGTCCCATTTGTTTGCTCTTGTTTTTATTTCTATCACTCTTGGAAGTAGATCCAAAAAGATGCAGCTGCAATTTGTGTCAAGGAGTGTTCTGTCAGTGTTTTCCTCTAAGAGTTGTATAGTATCCAGTCTTACATTTAGGTGTTCAGTTCATTTTATTTTTATGTATGGTGTTAGGAAATGTCCTAGTTTCATTTTTTTTTTAATGTAGCTGCCCAGCACGACTTACTGAAGTGACTGTCTTTTCTCCATTATAAATTCTTGCCTCATTTATCATAGATTGATTGGCCATAAGTGCATGGGTTTATTTCTGGGCTCTCTCTCCTGTTCCATTGATCTATGTGTCCGTTTTTTGTGCCAGTACCACAGTTTTTGATTACTATAGCTTTGTAGTATAGTGTGAAGTCAGAAGGCCTGATTCCTCCAGTTTTGTTCTTCTTTCTCAAGATTGCTTTGGCTATTGAGGGTCTTTTGTGTCTCCAAACAAATTTTAAAACCCTTTGTTTCAATTCTGTGAAAAATCCCATTTGCACTGAATCTGTAGGTTGCCTTGAGTAGTATAGCCATTTTGGCAATACTGATTCTTCCTATCAAAGAATATGGTATATTTTTCTAACTGTTTGCAACATCTTTATTTTTTTTAATAAGTGTCATATAGTTTCTGGAGCACAGGTCTTTTACCTCCTTAGGTAGGCTTGCTCCTAGGTACTGTATTTGTTTTGATATGATTGTAAATGGGATTGTTGCCTCAATTTCTCTTTCTGCTATTTCATTGTTAGTACATAGAAATGCAACAAACTTCTATATATCAATGTTGTTAAAGAATTGATATTTTAAAATGAATTATTTCATAGTTCTACTTCAAGCTTATATATGTCCAGTTTTTTAAACTATGTAATATTATTCAAATTTGCATACTTTATATGTAAAACATTGAAAATGCATAAAAGCCTTTTTCTTGTTGTTCCGTCACTATGCAGTTCTGATTCTTTGTGATCCCATGGACTATAGCATGCCAGGCTCCTCTGTCCTCCACTATCTCCTGGGGTCTGCTCAAATTCTATTGAGTATGAATAAAAGTCTATCTTTTACTGTTTGCTAATACATATGAAAAAGTTCTGTAATTATATATAAGAAACTATAAATGACAATATTTATGCAAATAAATTAGCAGGAGAATTTTCACTTTTAATTTTAAGTCCTTATGAAAAGTCTGAGGGTTTACAAAGACCATTAATTACTCGCAAAATCATCAAATAAGTACATACAGATTTTTCCAAAAAATACACTCATTATAAAGTGGAATTTTTCCCTTTTTTCTTCTGATGAAGCATTTTTTGCATAAGCTTGTATATTTTAAAATTACATTTCAAAAGATAAAGTTTGTTGACTTGTTTAGCCATTACTCCATCTTTGGTTTGTAGATTTTTATAATATGTATGCAAATAAACTTTATTTTTTTAATGTTTTTCATGAAATTACACCTCTCACATTTGATGTTAGGACTGTTCCAGAGGGTGAATTTTGCAAGCCAGTCAGTTAATATCAAAGGCAATGACTTCATATTTTGGGAAAGTTGACATATGTTTTAAAAGTTTTTCACATACTACATTTGGCACAACTTCAGAAGGCCCTATATTGTTCTGGATCATTTCGTGGCAAAACTAATTTCTGTATTACTTCACTTTTTCCTCCAAAGGACGCCATTTTTTTTTTTCTATTCCTGTTAAGTAGACATTAATAGCTCAACAGGGAGAATATGACTTTTTAAATAATAGCTTTTTTGGTCCCAAACATTACATTATTGGTTACAGTTACTATTTACTAACCAGAAAATGTTCTTTTCAGTTCAGTTCAACAAACATTTATTGATCATTTTATACACCACAAACTGAATAAAGCTCAAGACTAACAAAGAAAGCTATATTTTCTGTTGTTTGAAATATTCATCAACTAAAAGAGATATCTAAAGAGAATTTCAATACAATCATTGAGGACTAAGGCCCACAACAGACAGGAACTTCTCTCATTTCTACTTTTCAAAATAAGTATATAATCTTTAGTTTAAATTTATCAATTTAAATTTAATTCTAATTCAATTATACATTCCTACTTGGTAAAAATCGTTTTAAACCTTTCTTTGTGTTAGACTTTCCAAATAGTTATGAATAATCCGACTCAATAATATTCCTTGTGAATGACAGCAATGAGAAAGGTCTGGGAAGAAATACGGCAGGACATAAGAGTTTCAGCTTCATGTGAAACAAAATTTGATATGAGAAGCTTAAATTCTAAGAGAACAAGAAAGGACATAGCTGATACAGAAAAACAAAAGAAGAAAGAAAGAAGTGAGGTAAAGAATATGAAAACTAAACCAGTTCTGTAATTCCTGTACACTGCACACGGAAGTATCTCCAACTCAGGAAATGCCTTTAATCTCCCACATGACTAAGGTCATGGCATGGCTTACAGATCCTATTTTGAACTTTTTTTTAAGCAATGGGACAATATGTCATTAATTTTTGCTGTGAAAACACACAAGTGAAAAGAACTTATCCTTGAAATTGATTACTTCTTCTTTTTTTTTTTTTCAAGAAAATGTCCCATGAAGAAATAAAAAGTAACCTGCACAAACCCTGTTTAAGAAAAAAAGCCATAAAAGAAGTATCAGGTCAAAAGACAATTATATATTAGAAGAGAATATTGTAAAGAAAACATAATACGAAAAGTGAAATGACAATTGCATAGTGCATGAGTGATAAGGTATGGGTTGGGCACAAAACTCACTAAATACTGAATTATTAAATTATCATTTTCATATATTTTTTCTTACCTAGGGAAATATCAAAGTTCACATATCTTTATTGAGGGGGAAAGATTCAGATTCCTATGTTTGTACTGTTTTTTAGTTTTACAATCACTCTTAG
Source organism: Aepyceros melampus (assembly GCA_006408695.1). Lineage (NCBI taxonomy): Eukaryota > Metazoa > Chordata > Mammalia > Artiodactyla > Bovidae > Aepyceros > Aepyceros melampus. Next base: position 117,508 of record SJXQ01002281.1, read on the forward strand.
GAAGAAATCTATCATGACCTCAAAATAATCTTTAATATATTTTACGTATCATGTTTAAATAAATGACTGCTAGAGAATCAATTTAATGGAATAATTCAGAGCTATATTTATAGAAAACCTAACTGTTAAAAGATGCATTGCTTCAAAATAATTATCAAAGATCCACTTTTACTTAGTTTTATATGGTATATTCTCCATTGAAAGTGTGCATTCAGGTCAAGGGAGATGTGAACTAAGGAAGACATGAATGAATAGGTTAATATAAATGCATAAATCTTCAGGGCATAATAGTTTATAAACTGTTCTTTCACACTATAGATCTCTTTAAAAATAGTTTCTAAACAAATGAAAATGAAAACACCTTAAAGTTAACAGGAAATTTGACTGCCTCGTAGATTGAATTGTCCCATATGCACAGAACAAAATGTAAGGAAAATATTATATGCCAGAACATAAGGGTATCCAAATATGTAGTATACCTGTGTATTCACATATATGAAGTACATGGAGAAAATTCATACCTAAAACTAACAAAAATGGGAAACAGGCATTCAAAAGGTCTGTATTCCAAAATGGCCCTACAAAAGTAAATTGATGTGTAAAATGTAAAGACCTACTTTGTGCTGTGCTGTGCTAAGTCACTTCAGTCATGTCCAGCTCTTTGCAAGCCTATGGACTATAGCCGACCAGGCTCCTCTGTCCACGGGATTCTCCAGGCAAGAATACTGGAGTGGGTTGCCATACCCTCCTCCAGGGGATCTTCTCCATCCAGGGATTGAATCCACGTCTCCTGTGGCTCCTGCACTGCAGGAAGATTCATTACCACTGAGACACTAGGGAAGCCAAAAATGGAGATAAAAGAGTTACCGATTAAACTATTTTTTTATTTCTATACAAATCTCCTTTATCAAATTGCATTACTTCATAACTATATTTTGCTGGATAGCTTGAAGATCCCATTCTAATTTATTGATCAATACTGTGCACAGATTATAAATAATCTATTTATTTCATGTTTGTCTAACACAAAATGGAGGAAATGGCTTCTTCTGTCAACTAATATGATGTCTATGTTTTATTTGTAGTATATGTAATACATTATTTGTCAATGTTTCAATTCTATATAGGGACTATTACTTTCCCAAATTACACTGTGCCCAGTACAGTACTATTTCCTATTACAGGAGGTCTAGAAGGGATCTCATACCTAACTGGACTCAAGGTAAGTTCAAAATGGTGAATAAAGAACAAAAATTAATAAAACTGTCATATTTGCAACTAATTACATAGACATCTGGAATTCAGAAGACAGTAAATTAAAAGGAAAAACTAGTTTATACTTCATGACTCTTTCTCAGTTCAGTTCAGTTCAGTCGCGCAGTCGTGTCCAACTCTTTGTGACCATGATTCGCAGCACACCAGGCCTCCCTGTCCATCACCAACTCCCGGAGTTCACTCAAACTCAAGTCCATCGAGTCGGTGATGCCATCCAGCCATCTCATCCTCTGTGGTCCCCTCTTCCTCCTGCCCCCAATCCCTCCCAGCATCAGAGTCTTTTTCAATGAGTCAACTCTTCGCATCAGGTGGCCAAATACTGGAGTTTCAGCTTTAGCATCATTCCTTCCAAAGAACACCCAGGGATGATCTCCTTTAGAATGGACTGATTGGATCTCCTTGCAGTCCAAGGGACTCACAAGAGTCTTCTCCAACACCACAGTTCAAAAGCATCAATTCTTCAGCACTGAGCTTTCTTCACAGTCCAACTCTCACATTCACACATGACCACTGGAAAAACCATAGTCTTGACTAGACGGACCTTTGTTGGCAAAGTAATGTCTCTACTTTTGAATATGCTATCTAGGATGGTCATAACTTTTCTTTCAAGGAGTAAGTGTCTTTTAATTTCATGGCTGCAGTCACTATCTGCAGTGATTTTGGAGCCCCTCAAAATAAAGTCTGACATTGTTTCTACTGTTTCCCCATCTATTTCCCATGAAGTGATGGGACCAGATGCCATGAACTTCGTTTTCTGAATGTTGAATTTGAAGCCAACTTTTCCACTCTCTTCTTTCATTTTCATCAAGAGGTTTTTTAGTTCCTCTTCACTTTCTGCCATAAGAGTGGTGTCATCTGCATATCTGAGGTTATTGCTATTTCTCCTGGCAATCTTGATTCCAGCTTGTGCTTCATCCAGCCCAGCATTTCTCATGATGTACTCTGCATCATGAGAAATAAAGCAAGGTGACAATATACAGCCTTGACGTACTCCTTTTCCTATTTGGAACCAGTCTGTTGTTCCATGTCCAGTTCTAACTGTTGCTTCCTGACCTGCATATAGGTTTCTCAAGAGGCAGGTCAGGTGATCTGGTAGTCCCATCTCTTGAGAATTTTCCACAGTTTATTGTGATCCACACAGTCAAAGGCTTTGGCATAGTCAGGAAAGCAGAAATAGATGTTTTTCTGGAACTCTCTTGCTTTTTCAATGATTTGGCGGATGTTGGCAATTTGATCTCTTGTTCCTCTGCCTTTTCTAAATCCAGCTTGAACATCTGGAAGTTCATGGTTCACGTATTGCTAAAGCCAGGCTTGGAGGATTTGGAGCTTTACTTTACTAGCGTGTGAAATGAGTGCAATTGTGTGCTGGTTTGAGCATTCTTTGGCATTGCCTTTCTTTGGAATTGGAATGAAAACTGACCTTTCCAGTCTTGTGGCCACTGCTGAGTTTTCGAAATTTGCTGACATATTGAGTGTAGCACTTTCACGGCATCATCTTTCAGGATTTGAAATAGCTCAACTGGAATTCCATCACCTCCACTAGCTTTGTTCGTAGTGATGCTTTCTAAGGCTCTAGATGAGTGATCATACCATCGTGATTATCTGGGTCGTGAAGATCTTTTTTGCACAGTTCTTCTGTGTATTCTTGCCACCTCTTCTTAATATCTTCTGCTTCTATTAGGTCCAGACCATTTCTGTTCTTTACTGAGCCCATCTTTGCATGAAATATTCCCTTGGTATTTCTGATTTTCTTGAAGAGATCTCTAGTCTTCCCTATTCTGTTCTTTTCCTCTATTTCTTTGCATTGATCGCTGAGGAAGGCTTTCTTATCTCTTCTTCTTATTCTTTGGAACTCTGCATTCAGATGTTTATATGTTTCCTTTTCTCCTTTGCTTTTTGCTTTCTTCTTTTCACAGCTATTTGTAATGCCTCCCCAGACAGCCATTTTGTTTTTTTGCATTTCTTTTCCATGGGGATGGTCTTGATCCCTATCTCCTGTACAATGTCACGAACCTTAGTCTATAGTTCATCAGGCATTCTATCTATCAGATCTGGACTCTTAAATCTATTTCTCACTTCCACTATATAATCATAAGGGATTTGATTTAGGTCATACCTGAATGGTCTAGTGGTTTCCCCTACTTTCTTCAATTTAAGTCTGAATTTGACCCTTTCTACTAGCATGTTAATAAAGGTTTAAGATTAGCAGAGGTCAGAATAATGGAAAAAAATTTTCAAATGGGGATGGTCTTGATCCCTATCTCCTGTACAATGTCACGAACCTTAGTCTATAGTTCATCAGGCATTCTATCTATCAGATCTGGACTCTTAAATCTATTTCTCACTTCCACTATATAATCATAAGGGATTTGATTTAGGTCATACCTGAATGGTCTAGTGGTTTCCCCTACTTTCTTCAATTTAAGTCTGAATTTGACCCTTTCTACTAGCATGTTAATAAAGGTTTAAGATTAGCAGAGGTCAGAATAATGGAAAAAAATTTTCACGTCTTCCTGATGAAGCCTTCAACTAAACCCAAACTTCAAATTGGCTCTAATTTTTCTCATCCTCCAAAAGGAGAATAAGATCTCTTTGCACTTTTCTAGTTTTCTGGCATACACTGAGACTTTTCCACAATACGGGTAAGCAAAGTCTACCTTTATGACATCTACAAAATATTATGCTTTCTTTTATTCTTTGACTCTCCCTTTAGTGAATATTTGAATTTTTTATGCTTATGTTATTATTGCTCAGTCACTCATTTGTGTCCAACTCTTTGTGACCCCATGGAATACAGCATACCAGGCTTCCCCATCCTTCACTATCTCCCAGAACTTGTTCAAACAAATCCATTCAGTTGGTGATAACATCCAATCATCTCATCCTCTGTCATCCCCCTTCTCCTCCTGCCTTCAATCTTTCCCAGCATCAAGGTCTTTTCTAATGACTCAGTTCTTCCCATCAGGTGGCCAAAGTATTGGAGCCTCATCCTCAGCATCAATTCTTGCAATGAATATTCAGGACTGATTTCCTTTAGGATGGACTGGTTGGATCTCCTTGCAATCCAAGGGATTCTTAAGAGTCTTATTAAACACCACAGTTCAAAAGCATCCATTCTTCAGCACTCAGCCTTCCTTATATTCCAGCTCTCACATCCATACATGACTACTGGAAAAACCATAGCTTTAACTAGATGGAACTTTGTCAGCAAAGTAATGTCTCTGCTTTTTAATATTCTGTCTACATTGGTCATAACTTTTCTTCAAAGGAGCAGTTCAGTTCAGTTCAGTTGCTCAGTCATTTCCAACTTTTTGCGACCCCATGGACTGTAGCATGCCAGGCTTCCCTGTCCATCACCAACTCCTGGAGTTTACTCAAACTCATGTCCATTGAGTCAGTGATGCCATCCAACCATCTTATCCTCTGTCGTCCCCTTTTCCTCCCGCCTTCAATCTTTTCCAGCATCAGGGTCTTTTCTAATGAATCAGTTCTTCATACCAGGTGGCCCAAGTATTGGAATTTCAGCTTCAACATCAGTCCTTCCAATGAGTATTCAGGATTGATTTCCTTTAGGATGGACTGGTTGGATCTCCTTGCAGTCCAAGGGACTCTCAAGAGTCTTCTCCAACATCACAGTTCAAACACATCAATTCTTTGGCGCTCAGCTTTCTTTATAGTTCAACTCTCACATCCATACACGACTACTGGAAAAACATAGCCTTGACTAGATGAACATTTGTTGGTAAAGTAATGTCTCTGCTTTGTAATATTCTGTCTAGTTTGGTGACAACTTTTCTTCCAAGGAGTAAGTGTCTTTTAATTTTATGGCTGCAGTCACCATCTGCAGTGATTTTGGAGCCCCCCAAAATAAAGTCTGTTACTGTTTCCACTGTCTCCCCATCTATCTCCCATGAAGTGATGAGACTGGATGCCATGATCTTAGTTTTCTGAATGTTGACTTTTAAGCCAGTTTTCCACTCTCTTTCACTTTCATCAAGAGGCTCTTTAGTTCCTCTTCACTTTCTGCCATAAGGGTGGTGTCATCTGCATATCTGAGGTTATTGATATTTCTCCTGGCAATCTTGATTCCAGCTTGTGCTTCATCCAGCCCAGCATTTCTCATGATGTACTCTGCATATACGTTAAATAAGCAGGGTGACAATATACAGCCTTGATGTACTCCTTTTCCTATTTGGAACCAGTCTGTTATTCCATGTCCAGTTCTAACTGTTGCTTCCTGACCTGCATACAGATTTCTCAAGAGGCAGGTCAGGTGGTCTAGTACTGCCATCTCTTTAAAAATTTTCCACAGTTTGTGATGATCCACACAGTCAAAGCTTTTGGTATAGTCAATAAAGCAGAAATAGATGTTTTTCTAGAACTCTCTTGCTTTTTAAATGATCCAGCAGATGTTGGCAATTTGATCTTTGGTTCCTTTTCCTTTTCTAAAACCAGCTTGAACATCTGGAAGTTCAAGTTCACATATTGTTGAAGTCTGGCTTGGAGAATTTTGAGCATTACTTTACTAGCATGTGAGATGAGTGTAATTATGCGGTAGTTTGAATATTCTTACAGTCCATGGAATTCCCTAGGCCAGAATACTGGAGTGGGTAGCCTTTCCCATCTCCAGGGGATCTTTTCAACCCAGGATCAAACCCAGGTCTCTCACATTGCAGGCAGATTCTTTACCAGCTGAGCCACAAGGGAAGCCTACGGGTACATACAACTTTTCAACTCAGAGTTTTTATTGTCTTTAGATGAATACCTGGAAGCGAAATTGCTGGGTCATATGGCAGTTCTACTTGAACTCTCTAGAGGAAACACCACACTGTTTCACACAGAGATTGCACCAACTTACAGTCTCACTAACAGTGCATGAGTGTTCACTTTTCTCCGTATTCTTGCCAAAACATATTTGTTGACTTTATGATGATAGCAATTCACAAAGAGGTGAGATCTCATAGTGGTTATGATTTGCATTTCCCTGATGATCAGTGATATACAGGATATTTTTATGTGTCCATTGGCCACCTATATTATCTGGTTTGGTTTTCTTCTAAGAGCTTTTCAGTTTCAGGTCTTGCATTTAAATTCTTTAATCCAGTTTGAGTTTATCTTTGTATGTGGTGTGGAAAGTACTTCAGATAGATTCTTTTACATGTAGCTGTGCAGTTTTCCCTAGTATATATTCTTGCCTTCTTTCTTTTAGATTAATTAGCCATACTAGTGTGGCCTTATTTCTCGGCTCTCTATTCTGTTCCACTGATTTATTGGTCAGTTTTGGTGTCAGTGCCATACTGCTTTCATTACCATAGTTTAATGTATGGTTTGAAATCAGGAAGTATAATACCTCTAGCTTTGTTCTTTTTTCTCAAGATTGCTTCAGCTATTTGTGTTCTTCATACACTCTATGGGGTCACAAAGAATCAGAGAAGACTTACTGACTCAACAACAACAGGTATTTCCATACAGATCTTGAAATTATTTGTTCTAGTTCTGTGAAAAATTTATTTTATTTTGATAGGATTTACATGACTCTATAGATTGTGCTGGGTAGTAGGGTCCTTTTAGCCATATTAATTCTCCCCATTGATGAGTACAGTATAAATTGTTTTTCCATGTGTTTTTTTATACTCTTCAGTTTTTTTCATCAGTGTCTCACAGTTTTATGAATTTTTTATGTCATAGGTTAGATTTATTCCTGATTTATTCAGAAATAAGAACAAGAATAGTATCATTCTTTTTGATGCAATTATAAATGGAATTGTTTCCTTAATTTCTCTTTCTGTTAGTTTGTTGTTAGATTATAGATTTGCAACATATTTCTGTATATTAATTTTGTACCCTATAACTTTACCCTGCCTCCTGAGCAATCTGTATGTAGGTCAAGAAGCAACAGTTAGAACCAGATGTGGAACAACAGATTGGTTCAAAAATGGGAAAGGAGTATGATAAGGCTGGATATTTTCACCTTGCTTATTTAACTTATATGCAGAGAATATTATATAAACTGCTGTGCTGGATGAATCACAAGCTGGAATCAACATTTCTGGGAGAAATATCAACAACCTTGAATTGCAGGTGAAACCACTCTAATGGCAGAAAGTGAAAAGGAACTAAAGAACCTCTTGATAAGGGTAAAAGAGGAGAGCAAAAAAGCTGGATTGAAACTCAGCATTCAAAAACCTAAGATTTTGGCACGCAGTCCCATTACTTCATGGCAAAGAGAAGGGGAAAATTTGGAAGCAATGACAGATTTTATTTTCTTGGGCTCCAAAATCACTTCAAACGATGACTGCAGCCATGAAATTAAAAGACGCTTGCTCCTTAGAAGGAAAGTTATGACAAACCTAAATAGCGTATTAAAAAACAGAGACATCATCTTGCTGACAAAGGTCTGAAGAGCCAAAGCTATGATTTTTCCAGTAGTCATGAACAGATGTGAGAACTGGACCATAAAGAAGGGTGAATGCCAAAGAATTGACGCTTTCAACTCTGGTGCTGGAGAAGACTCCTGAGAGTTCCTTGGACTGCAAGGAGATCAAACAAGTCAATCTAAAGGAGATCAACCCTGAATATTCATTGGAAGGACTAATGCTGAACCTGAAGCCCCAGTACTTTGGCCACCTGATGAGAAGAGTCAATTCATTGGAAAAGACCCTGATGCTGAGAAAAATTGAAGGCAGGAGGAGAAGGGGGCAGCAGGGGATGGGCTGGCTAGACAGCATCACCAACTCAACAGACATGAATTTAAGCAAACTCCGGGAGACAGTGAAGGACAGAGGAGTCTGACATGCTGCAGTCTGTGGGGTCACAGAGAGTCTGACATGACCTAGTGCCTGAACAACAACAACTTTACCAACTTCATTGGTGCATTTTATAGTTTGCTGTTAGCATTATTAGGATATTCTGTGTATTGTGCCATGTCATCAGTAAACAATGACAGTTTTACTTCTTCCTTTCCAATTTAGATTCCTCTTAATTTTTTTCTTCCTTTCTGATTGCTGTGGTTAGGACTTCAAATAATATGTTGATTAAAAGTGGTTAGAGTGAGCATCCTTTTGTTATTCCTGATCTTACAGGAAAGGCTTTCAGCTTTTCATCACTGAGTATGATGTCAGCTATAGATTTGTCATATATGGCCTGATTAAATTGAGGTATATTCTCTCTATACCAACTATGTTGAGAGTCATAAATGAATGATAAATTTTGTCAAAAGCTTTTTATCCTTCTATTGAGATAATCATGATTTTTATCTTCAAGTTGTTAATGGGGTGTATCACATTGATTTGTAGATCTTGAATCATACTGCATCCCTGGAATAAATCCCACTGGATTATGGTGTATGACCCTTTTAACATATAATATTATTGAATTTATTAATATTTTGTTGAAGATTTTTGTATCTATATTCATTAGGGATATTGGTCTGTAATTTTCTGTGTGGTGTCCTTGTCTAGTTTTGGTATCATGGTGATGCTGGCCTTATATAATGAGATCAGAAGCATTCCTTCTTCTTCAATTTTTTGGAATAGTTTAAGAAGGATAGGTATTAACTTTTATTTAAAGGTTTTGTTGACCCACCTGTGAAACCATATAGTCCTGGAATCATGCTTGTTTGGAGTGTTTTTATTGCTTACACAATTTCACTACTGGTAATCAGTCTGTTCATATTTTGTACTTTTTCTTGATTCAATTTTGAGAGACTGTACATCTCTAGAAATTTATCCATTTCTTCTAAGTTATCCAATTTTTTGGCATATACTTGTTCATAGTACTCTCTTATGATCCTTTGTATTTCTGTGGCATCCATTATAACTTCTTTTTCATTTCTGAATTAATTTGGGGGGAACTTTCTCTACTTGCTTACTGAGTCTGGCTAAAGGCTTATCAATTTTATCTTTTCAAAGAATCAGCTTTTAGTTACATTGATCTTTTCTATTATTCTTTAATCTTTAATTCATTCATTTCTGCTCTCAACTTTAGCATTTCCTTCTTTCTGCTAACTTTCAGGTTTGTTTGTTCTTTTATAGTCCCTTTAGGTATAGAGTTAGATTGTTTACTTGACATTTTTCTTACATTTCCAGATATTTGAAAGTCATCCCTAGTAACTGAAAGTCCTTCAATGCCCTTACTCCTTCCCTTTACAGTTCCTACCTTGACAAGTAGGTCTTGACAAGACCCAGGCCAGAATTAGCTCCTCTAAACCCTTCTCTGAACTTGAGTTGTCAATTATTCTCCTCTGTTCTCAGAGCACTTTGTACATAATTATGCTGCACTCACTGTTTCATGACACTATTACAAATCTACCATAAACTACATATATGATCCTCAGAGGCAGGAAATGCTGATATTTTCCTGTTTGTGTCCCATTTCTTGAATGAGGTGAGGTGAAGTCACTCAGTCGTGTCCGACTCTTTGCGATCCCGTGGACTGTAACCTACTAGGCTTCTCCGTCCATGGGATTCTCCAAGCAAGAATACTGGAGTGGATTGCCATTTCCTTCTCCAATTCCTTGAATAGTACCTATACAAGGTAGAGACTCCAAAAAATATATTCTGAATGAATAAATGCATATTTGAGCAAATCATTGACTGTCTAAAATGAATTCAGGTTACAATCAAGAGCCTTTTTTAGGTTCACACTAGTCTTGCTGCTAGATTACCCAATTCTTAATTGTGCTTTTTTTTTTTTTTTAACAAGGCGTACTCAAAAGTGACAATCCTGCAGCTTCTGTATTTCTCTGTCATAATCTCTTCACCTTCTCCTCACCCCTAGAAGTGGCAAATATAATAGGGAGAATTATTTTTTTTCAAAGACTCATACATCATTACAGAATAAACACAACAGTTACATGATTTTTTCTCTTTTGTGAATCATTTATTCAATAATTTTTATTGCATACATGAGCTAGATTATTCTGAAGCTTGAAATATGTTTATAAATCACAAGTGACTCACTGTTTAAGGATATAAGAGGCACCCACCAGCTAATCAAATCCCTTTTGAGGGTTATCTGAGTTAAATCTAGAGAGAAATGATTTACAATATATTTTAAAATATTATCATTTTTGCTATTTTTCTCTCTCTTTCCTGAAGAATATTATTTCCTGATCATTGTGAAAAGGGAAATCTTCCCCTCCTTGACTTAGACATGGCCAGTTTCAGAAGTAATTTCTTTTTTAATGCACATCCATTTATATCCTGTTTACCTAAAATATTTGAAGCAGTTTATACAAAACACATAAAATAAAATTAGAAAAGAGCTGCTATGGAATATACAAATATGATATTAATGACAACAATGTAGATGCTGTCATTTCAATTAAATTCTAATTTTGGGTTGCCTGAAAGCTTTCGTCACCTCATGCAAAGAGTTGACTCATTGGAAAAGACTCTGATGCTGGGAGGGATTGGGAACAGGAGGAGAAGGGGATGACCAAGGATGAGATGGCTGGATGGTATCACAGACTCGATGGACGTGTGTCTGGGTGAACTCTGGGAGATGGTTATAGACAGGGAGGCCTGGCATGCTGCGATCCATGGGGTCGCAAAGAGTCAGACACGACTGAGCAACTGAACTGAACTGAACTGAACGGAAAGCTAAGGCACAAAGGAAAGATAAAATGAGTAATCTATTTTCATTATTTACAAAGGAAAAGAAACTAACGTGATAGATACTAAGTGCAAGCAACGGTTTTTCTGGCACTGAACTCTCAAAGTTCTCATTTGAAATTTGATATACGCAAAAAAATATATATAAGATGGTTATGGACAGGGAGGCCTGGCATGCTGCGATCCATGGGGTCACAAAGAGTCAGACACGACTGAGCAACTGAACTGAACTGAACGGAACGGAAAGCTAAGGCACAAAGGAAAGATAAAATGAGTAATCTATTTTCATTATTTACAAAGGAAAAGAAACTAACGTGATAGATACTAAGTGCAAGCAACGGTTTTTCTGGCACTGAACTCTCAAAGTTCTCATTTGAAATTTGATATACGCAAAAAAATATATATATGAAGTTTCATATGCTCAAAATTCTCCAAGCTAGGCTTCATCAGTACATGAACCATGAGCTTCCAGATGTTCAAGTTGGTTTTAGAAAAGGCAGAGGAACCAGAGATCAAATTGCTAACATTCTCTGGATCATCAAAAAAGCAAGAGAGTTCCAGAAAAACATTTACTTCTGCTTTGTTGACTATGCCAAAGCCTTTGACTGTGTGGATCACAATAAATTATGGAAAATTCTGAAAGAGATGGGAATACCAGACCACCTTACCTGCCTCTTGAGAAACTTATATGCAGGTCAGGAAGCAACAGTTAGAACTGGACATGGAACAACACACTGGTTCCAAATATGAAGAGGAATATGTCAAGGCTGTATATTGCCACCCTGCTTATTTAACTTATATCCAGAGTACATCATGAGAAATGCTGGGGTGGATGAAGCACAAGCTGGAATCAAGATTGTTGGGAGAAATATCAATAACCTCAGATATGCAGATAACACCACCCTTATGGCAGAACGTGAAGAGGAACTAAAGAGCCTCTTGATAAAAGTGAAACAGGAGGGTGAAAAAGTTGGCTTAAAATTCAACATTAAGAAAACTAAGATCATGGCATCTGGCCCCATCACTTCATGGGAAATAGATGGGGAAACAGTGGCTGACATTTTTTTGGGGCTCCAAAATCCAAAATCACATCAGATGGTGATTGCAGCCATGAAATTAAAAGACACTTACCCCTTGGAAGAAAAGGTATGACCAACCTAGATAGCATATTAAAAAGCAGAGACATCACTTTGCCAACAAAGGTCCATCTAGTCAAGACTATGGTTTTTCCAGTAGTCATGTATGAATGTGAGACTTGGACTATAAAGAAAGCTGAGCGCTGAAGAATTGATGCTTTTGAACAGTGATGTTGGAGAAGACTCTTGAGAGGCGTTTGGAATGCAAGGAGATCCAACCAGTCCATCCTAAAGGAGATCAGTCCTGAGTGTTCATTGGAAGGACTGATGCTAAAGCTGAAACTCCAATACTTTGGCCACCTGATACAAAGAGTTGACTCTTTTAAAAAGACCCTGATGCTGGCAGTGATTGAAGGCAGGAGAAGGGGACGACAGAGGATGAGATGGCTGGATGGCATCATGGACTCAATGGACATGAGTTTGAGTAAACTCCGGGAGTTGGTGATGGACAGGGAAGCCTGGCATGCTGTGATTCATGGGGTCACAAAGAGTCAGACACGACTGAGTGACTGAAATGAACTGAACTGATATTCCATTTTAAAAGCTAGATTAATTTCTAAAATAATAAAAGCACAAGTAAATAATTAATATAGATATTGCTATGATTATATATATGTGTATATTTATGACATCTGATGACTTTTCCATATTAAATATGGGAATTCATTTCTGAATGAATCCACCCTTCCAGGCAGAAAATAAAAGGAGTTACCTCTTGCATATTTTTGGATTGCTTAAATGTTTATAAATAGTATTATCAAATCTGTGAATAATAATAATTCTATAACATTTTACTTAAAATCACAAAAACATAAAAGAAGATGAATAGTATTGTTAAAATAATAAATAGTTGAGATATCTCACACATTCTTCTTTATACAGAAAAGATTGTACAGTAATTTCAGAAGAGAAGACTGAATGATAAAATTTGAAATAAAATTGCATTCTTTCCACCACTTGAATAAATTTGTAAAATGACATATCTTTCCTACTTCAAAGAGTCTTTAAATAATTTCAAAGTTGAGATTAAAACTAGCAAAGTACTATGATTTTCATTTTTAGTAAACCTGATTTGAAAAATATGCTCTTGTTATATGTGTTACTGGATAATTAAATTAGACTATAATAAAAATTATTTACTTTCAGATTGATTTTCAGAAACTATTTGATGAAATTTAGTAACATGAAAATGACATTATGCAATAATTTTCTAATGTTCAATATTTTTTCACATTATTATACATAATCCAAATAAATAACCATTCCACAATTAACATTCTGAATAATTTAAACTTTTCCTTTCAATAATTCAGGAGATAATTATTTACATGCCTAATGATTTCAGCCAGCAATAAATAGAAGGCGGTATAAAACTGAGTGTCTTTGTGTTGAAGTCAAAGAATTTCCTTTTACCAGTCATAAATAAGTGAAATGATAACCAATGTTTACCTAAGTAGTTAAAGTTCAAGATATTAAAATCTTGTCTTCATCATATAGTTAATTACATTTATGATCTTTTTCTTATTTCCACTTACAGTTGGCTATATATAACATTAGGAAAAATTTTGATTCCTGTATAATTATCTTCTATCCATCCATCTAATCAAATTCACTTAATTTGTAGATTTTTATTATTAATAGGATGAGTAGGTCATGGTTTTCTGTATTAGTTTTCTAAAGCTGCCATAACAAAATATGACAGACCCTGTGGCTTAAACTCCAGAAATTCATTTTCTCACAGTTCGGGAGCCTAGTGTCCAAGACCAAGGTGTCAGAAGGGTTGGTTTCTCCTAAGACCTTTCTTCTTGGTTTGGAGAAGACAGCCAAGCTTTCTAGCTGTATCTTAGCATAGTCGTCTGTGCTGTCTGTGTACAAAAACACTCTTCTTATAAAGAAGCCTATCATATTCGATTAGGGTCTCACTCTTATGATCTTATTTTGACCTTATTTACCTCTTTAAAGGCTCTATCTCCAAAGAGGTCACATTTGGGGTTAGGACTTCAATATATACATTTAGAGGGGGCATAACTCAGTATCAGAAATTTCTAAGGATATTAAGATATCATAGACAAAAAAAGAAAGAGAAAAAATTTTATGTTTTTGCTTCCAATATTTCAGTTGTTATTTCTNGTATTTATCCACTTTCTCACATTCTCTTTCCTACGGATCTCATGGTAGGTCCTGTCAACCCAACACTGTCTAACAGTATGCTACTATTTTTCAAACTAAAAAAAAAAAATAGCTTTGAACCTAGTAGGGAAATAAGCAAGCTTTCTTCCTCTGGTTTCTTTTGAAGTGTTCTGGGATGTCAGAAAGATTTATTGGATCAAGTAGGATGGAGACAGCAACAGACAGGAGGGAAATACTTGACTTGGGAGCTGGGGATCTGCTATCATGAATCCTGTAATTACCCTCCCACGCCTGGTGGAATGATGCTGGAAAGAAAGGTGCTGAAACTATAGGCCACACAGTGCCCTGGTTTCCCCAAGATGCTAGGAAAACACAAACAATGAGACTGCCGTTGAAAACACAAGCCTTGAATCCTACTGATATCTCAAAAATTCAGGCTTATTTGTTTTTTCTAGGGAGAAGGATTCTGTGTCATGATTGAAATCTATCTCCTTCTTCCTTTTAATTGTTTCTTTAGGCCTGTGAAGTTTCTTCACTATGTTAATAGCTGTCCTGTGTCCCCCTCCCAGCAAATAATTTTTGTCACTGGGGCTGAGGAAATAAACATTTTCTGTCACAAACGGCAGCACCAGTTGGATCAATATGTTCTCCAAGACATCAACATGTGGCCACAACTCACTATCGCATCCAACTACCAGTCACCTGAAAAACACTTCATATTTATAAATTGCTAATGGCAAGGGACACTGCATAAATTACTATTCACTAGTATGCGTGCCTCAAAAGTTATAATAAGCAGACTAATAAACACGTCTTGAAAGATGTAGAAGTCCTTTTATATTCTTGTATAGTTTATGATAGAGTTGTAAGAAAGAAAACAAAAAAAGTCAAACTCATTATTCTCATTCTGGAACCTACTAGGTAGAAGCTGCTAATGCCAGGTCAGATAGGATGCTTGGCATGCTGACCGGAGAGTGGAGTGGTCCCTGAAGTAAGACATTTTTGGCTTCCCTCATGGCTCAGATGGTAAAGAATCCACCTGCAATGCAGGAGACCTGGGTTGGGAAGACCCTCTGGAGAAGGGCATGCCAACCCACTCCAGTATTCTTGCCTAAAGAATCCCATGGACAGAGGAGCCTGGTGGGCTACAGTCCATGGGGTCGCAAAGAGTCAGACAAAACTGAGCACCTAGCACTTTCACTTCACACTTAACTCAGTTCAATTCAGTTCAGTCTCTCAGTTGTGTCTGACTCTTTGTGACACGAACAGCAGCACACCAGACCTCCTTGACCATCATCAACTACCAGATCTTGCTCAAATCCATGTCCACTGAGTTGGTGATGCCATCCAACCATCTCATCCTCTGTTGTCCCCTTCTCCTCTCACCTTCAATCTTTTCCAGCATCAAAGTCTTTTCAAATTAGTCAGTTCTTCACATCAGGTGGCCAAAAGATTGGAGTTTCAGCTTCAGCATCAGTCCTTCCAATGAACACTCAGGACTGATCTCCTTTAGGATGGACTGGTTGGATCTCCTTGCAGTCCAAGGGACTCTCAAGAGTCTTCTCCAACACCACAGGTCAAAAGCATCCATTCTTCTATGCTCAGCTTTCTTTATAGTCCAACTATCACATCCATACACGACTACTGGAAAAACCATAGCTTTGACTAGATGGACCTTTGTTGGCAAAGTAATGTCTCTACTTTTTAGTATGCTTCCTAGGTTGGTCATAACTTTTCTTCCAAGGAGCAAGTGTCTTTTCATTTCATGGCTGCAGTCACCATCTGCAGTGATTTTGGAGCCCAAGAAAATAGTCTGTCACTGTTTCCATTGTTTCCTCATCTGTTTGCCATGAAGTGATGGGACTGGATGCCATGATCATAGTATTTTGAATGTTGAGTTTTAAGCCCGCCTTTTCACTCTCCTCTTTCACTTTCATCAAGAGGCTCTTTAGTTCTTCTTTACTTTCTGCCATAAGGGTGGTGTCATCTGCACATCTGAGGTTATTGGTATTTTTCCTGGCGATCATCCAACCCAGTGTTTCTCATTATGTACTCTGCATATAAGTTAAATAAGCAGGGTGACAATATACAGCCTTGACATAGTCCTTTCCCAACTTGGGGCCAGTCTGTTCCATGTCCAGTTCTAACTGTTCAGACTAATAAACACGTCTTGAAAGATGTAGAAGTCCTTTTATATTCTTGTATAGTTTATGATAGAGTTGTAAGAAAGAAAACAAAAAAAGTCAAACTCATTATTCTCATTCTGGAACCTACTAGGTAGAAGCTGCTAATGCCAGGTCAGATAGGATGCTTGGCATGCTGACCGGAGAGTGGAGTGGTCCCTGAAGTAAGACTTTTTTGGCTTCCCTCATGGCTCAGATGGTAAAGAATCCACCTGCAATGCAGGAGACCTGGGTTGGGAAGACCCTCTGGAGAAGGGCATGCCAACCCACTCCAGTATTCTTGCCTGAAGAATCCCATGGACAGAGGAGCCTGGTGGGCTACAGTCCATGGGGTCGCAAAGAGTCAGACAAAACTGAGCACCTAGCACTTTCACTTCACACTTAACTCAGTTCAATTCAGTTCAGTCTCTCAGTTGTGTCTGACTCTTTGTGACACGAACAGCAGCACACCAGACCTCCTTGACCATCATCAACTACCAGATCTTGCTCAAATCCATGTCCACTGAGTTGGTGATGCCATCCAACCATCTCATCCTCTGTTGTCCCCTTCTCCTCTCACCTTCAATCTTTTCCAGCATCAAAGTCTTTTCAAATTAGTCAGTTCTTCACATCAGGTGGCCAAAAGATTGGAGTTTCAGCTTCAGCATCAGTCCTTCCAATGAACACTCAGGACTGATCTCCTTTAGGATGGACTGGTTGATCTCCTTGCAGTCCAAGGGACTCTCAAGAGTCTTCTCCAACACCACAGGTCAAAAGCATCCATTCTTCTATGCTCAGCTTTCTTTATAGTCCAACTATCACATCCATACACGACTACTGGAAAAACCATAGCTTTGACTAGATGGACCTTTGTTGGCAAAGTAATGTCTCTACTTTTTAGTATGCTTCCTAGGTTGGTCATAACTTTTCTTCCAAGGAGCAAGTGTCTTTTCATTTCATGGCTGCAGTCACCATCTGCAGTGATTTTGGAGCCCAAGAAAATAGTCTGTCACTGTTTCCATTGTTTCCTCATCTGTTTGCCATGAAGTGATGGGACTGGATGCCATGATCATAGTATTTTGAATGTTGAGTTTTAAGCCCGCCTTTTCACTCTCCTCTTTCACTTTCATCAAGAGGCTCTTTAGTTCTTCTTTACTTTCTGCCATAAGGGTGGTGTCATCTGCACATCTGAGGTTATTGGTATTTTTCCTGGCGATCATCCAACCCAGTGTTTCTCATTATGTACTCTGCATATAAGTTAAATAAGCAGGGTGACAATATACAGCCTTGACATAGTCCTTTCCCAACTTGGGGCCAGTCTGTTCCATGTCCAGTTCTAACTGTTGCTTTTTGACCCGCATACAGATTTCTCAGGAGGCAGCTAAGGTGGTCTGGTATTCCCATCCCTTTCAGAATTTTCCAGTTTGTCACGATCCACACAATCAAAGGCTTTGGCATAGTCAATAAAGCAGAAGTAGATGTTTTTCTGGTATTCTCTTGCTTTTCCTATGATCCAAAAGATTTTGGCAATTTGATCTCTGGTTCCTCTGCCTTTTCTAAATTCAGCTTAAGTATCTGGAAGTTCTTGGTTCACGTACTGTTGAAGCCTCACTTGGAGAATTTTGAGCATTACTTTGCTAGCATTTGAAATGAGTGCAATTGTACAATAGTTTGAACATTCTTTGGCATTGCCTTTCTTTGGGATTGGAATGAAAACTGACCTTGTCCAGTCCTGTGGCCATCTGAGCTTACTCAATTTGCTGGCATAGTGAGTGCAGCACTTTCACAGCATCATCTTTCAGGATTTGAAATATCTCAACTAGAATTCCATCACCTCCACTAGCTTTGCTCATAGTGATGCTTCACACTTGCTATTTATTTCTAATAAGCCTTTACTGATTTAAGCATATCCTGCTATTCTTATTATACATAGATGTTTCATGAATATCCTCTTTCATTCAAGGTTTTCCAGTATCTACTGTATAATTATATAGCTTCCTCGTTTAATTGGTAAATATAATAATTTCCGGTATTAAAGTAGGCTTGCATTCTTGGAATGAGTCTTTCTCAGTCATGATATGTTTCTCTGGAGGTACTATTCTGTTTGCTAGTATGTTATGTGGAATTTTTATATACAGTAAAATTAAAAATTTACATAAACTTTGATTCAACAATGTCACTTCTAGGCCTCTAGCTCACAGAAAGAAATCACCGACAGGTTAAGACTTTTATGCTTAATGATGTTAATTAGCAAATGTTAAGTAGCACAGTTTACAATGAGTAAAAGTTTTTAAAAGTTATCCTATAAAGAAGTCCATTTTAAAAATTTCATCTACTGACGAGATAGATGATGTTCTCAGCATAACGCCAGTAATTTTACAGCAAGGTTGGATTGTAACTGATACAGAAATAAAGGAGTTTTCTGTTTATTTGTTTTGTTTTGCTGTGCTGGGTCTTCGTTGCTCCTAGGGCTACTCTCTAGTCGCAGCGTGTGGCCTTTTCATCATGCTGGCTTCTCCTGTTGCGGAGCACAAGCTCTAGGATGCTCGAGTTGCAGCAGCTGCAGCACGTGAGCTCAGTAGTTGCGGCGCCCGGGCTGAGTTACTCCAAAGTAGGTGGGATCTTCCTGGATCAGGGATCGAACCTGTGTCTTCTGCATTGGCGGGTGAATTCTTCACCATTAACTACCAGGGAAGCCAGGAAAGGGTTTACTTAAATGTTTACAGATTAAAATCCAAGTGGCCCACTTTTGTAGAACTTGATAGCTGATTCTAAAATTCACATGAAAATTGAAATTAAACAGAATACCCATAAAAATTGAAAAACAAAGTTTGGGAACTTAATCTGATTTAAAGATTTACAGTAATCAAAACAGTGAAGTACTGATGGAAGGATAAATTCATGGCCAGTGAAATAGAATATATAGCTATATTCATGGTATATTGATTTTTGACACAGATCTCAATAAAGGTAACAAAAAAGAAAATAAAGACTTTTCTACTAATAGTGCTGAAATAATTGAATACATATATGAAAAAAATGAACCTCTTCCCTTTTATAAGGCTGTATGCAAAAGTAATTTACAATGCACATAGTCTTGCACATAAAAGTTAAGTCTAAAAATTTTCAAAAGAATGTATGGGGAAAATAATGAATGAACAAATGAAAAAACAAACCGATATATTCAGAAAATGTAATATTACTCAGAAACTTAAAAATTAATCAAGTACCATGGAAGAACTTAATATTAGACGGTGGAAAGAGAGCCAGACACAAAAGAGCATAAATTTCATCAGCCCATTTGTGCGAAATTTAGAACAGACTAAATTTCTTTGGAAGGAACGATGCTAAAGCTGAAACTCCAATACTTTGGCCACCTCATGTGAAGAGTTGACTCATTGGAAAAGACCCTGATGCTGGGAAGGATTGGGGGCAGGAGAAGGGGACGACCGAGGATGAGATGGCTGGATGGCATCACGGACTCAATGGACGTGAGTCTGAGTGAACTCCGGGAGTTGGTGATGGACAGGGAGGCCTGGCGCACTGCAATTCATGAGGTCGCAGAGAGTCGGACACGACTGAGCGACTGAACTGAACTGAAACTAACGTATAGCCACAGACAGTGGAATAGTTACTACTTGGGGCCAGAACTGGAGATGGTGGTTAATTTTAAACAGACTTAAAGAAACTCTTGTGTGAAGAAAGTGTTTCATCTTTTAATTGCAGTGACCAAAATTCTTGGAAGTATATATTTTATTTATTTTTTGCACATTATTTTATTTATACCCCACTGCCTAATATGTACATTTATGAACCTCCCAAAAGCAGTATTCTTTTTGCGATGTTGGAAATTTTAAATACTCTAAGTTACTCCTGAAGATTCAAGTTGTCAGATTCCTCACCAAGGACATCCTTAGGTCATCTTTGTGCTCCCAGAAAGTAAGTAATCAATAGGCAGCAGTCTATGCTTCCAGCGTCATTCTTTGGCCTATAAAGCCAGTGATGCTTACTTGATCTCTGCGAAGTTGTTCACCACAACACAGTAGCCAAGACCTAAACCTTAAGTGGCATTTTGTTTCTGCCGTTGACTGGCTTTCACACCATAACAAGGTAGGCATACATGCAGTTACCCAGTGAGGCCTTTCCCTTCCACACATATGGAAACCCTTCTCCTATTAAAAACTCCCTAACATACAATCCATGGCCAATCAACTCGAAAGCCCTCACGCCAGTTGCCTCATCTGCTAGTGTGTGAACGCAGACCCGGGGCCACCGCGGGCCTCCCGAGGGCTCACCGACAGCGCGGCGGAGGCCGGGCCAGACCACTGCCCTCAACTCGTTCAGGGCCCACATGCTTTAAATGGCTGTATTTATTATATGTAAATTATTTCTCAACGTGGTTGATTTAATAAAAGGCAAGAAATATATTGTGTTTTAAAAGCCAATAGGCAAACTATTCAGAAAATGCAAAACAAAAAAGACAAGAATTCAGTAATCAAGTTGCTGAAGCATCCAAGCTCAAGGTGGGTGAAATAAGCCCTTTGTGGGACATACGGAATCTATGATTACATTGTCCAACAGAATTGTCTGTGATGATGTAAATGTCCTCTATCTGTACTATCTGACATAATAGCCATAAGCTACTTTTTTTTAAATTTTTTTAAATTGATTTTTATTTTTTAGTTTGTTTTGCTTTACAATACTGTATTCGTTTTGCTATACATTGACATGAATCAGCCACGAGTGTACATGAACTCCCAATCCCGACCCCCACCTCCCCCCTCCCGCCCCACACCTTCTCTCTGGATATCCCCGTGCATCAGTCCCAAGCATCCTGCATCCTGCATCAAACCTGGACTGGTGATTCGTTTCACTTATGATATCATACATGTTACATTGCCACTCTGCCAACTCATCCCACCCTCTCCCTCTCCCATAGAGTCCAAAAGGCCGTTCTATACATTTTGACTATTGGCACTTAACTGTTATTAGTACACCTGAAAACCTTGATTTTTAATTAATTTCTATTTCAATAGTTACATGTGGTTGGTAGCCACCATACTGGAAATCATAGTTCTTCATATACAATTATTAAAGCTATTTCCGGTTTCTTTAGGAAGAGAAAGAAAAATAGTAAAAACCACTATGAGTATTACTTATATTTAGTTGTACGCAATAACATAACATACTCTAGAAAGCCTTCATTTTTTTTTTAATTTAAAATCATTTAAACATTATTTTTATTTAAGATCAAGAATATAATATGACATCCTTTGAAAGAAAGAATATATGCTAAATGCCCTGTCAACATTCTTGCATCTCCTTGCATCTTCTCCCTTCCAAAACTCTCATGCTGGAGGGGTCAGAAAATGTGGTTGGTGAGATAAAAAGAAGGAGTAAAACAAGGAAAAAGCAAGGAGCCCACCATAACCCCCATCTTCTCCGGAAATACCTGTCTGAGTATTACTAGTACCTGAAGAGGTGAAGACACACAAATACAAAATAAGACTGAATTTTTCTCTTTTAATGTTGTTTTTTAATTTATTCATTTGTTAATTGAAGAATAATTGCCTTACAGAATTTTGTTGTTTTCTGTCAAACGTCAACATGAATCAGCCATAGGTATACATATATCCTCTCCCTTCTGAACTTAACTAGCACAAGAGACTGGGCATTTTTACAGCTAAACTACAACTCTGATATTTGACTTCAAAGAACCAGAGAACAGTTTCAAGAAATGTTACAGGGACTGCTTGAGTTTTTTCCCCAGGGGCAGAACTATATACAACATATTTAAAGGGAAAATAAATTACGAAAATTAAGTCTCTTGCAATTACACGTGTGAAGAAATTTAAAGAAAAATTATAGAAAAATGAACTACATACATCATCCACTATAGTATTTTTTGCAGCAAATAAAATGTGTGTCCAGTATCACTGAGGAATTGTTTCCCGGAAATTGAAACTATAATGAGGGTCTAATCAAAAGCTGCTGCATCAGTGTGAAAAAGAAAAGCTCTGAGCATAATCCTGAAAAACTTTAAGGAGGACAGAGCTGTCTTTTAGAAAAGAAAAACAAGACCAAGAGAATCAACTGTTTTCAACATATGGTAAATACATTTGATCCTGCAAAGGGCCTCAAACAAAACAGATAATAGGCAACGTTAAGATCCCTAAAAGGAGTTTTAATCTGTTCCAAGACACTGTGCTTCAGAGCAGGGAAATAATATAAATAAAGAGGCATTTACGAAAGTGTGTTCCTGTTCCAACCCAGGAGACAGAGTATGGAAGGAAAGATTATTGGTGAGAGGAAAACCTCTAAGGAAGCTGCTAGAAGAGTTTGACAAATACTGCAAATGTGCTGAAACCGTAGTATTTAAAGCTAGAAGGAACCCCAGAGAGTTTCTTGGCCAGTATTTTCCTTTTGAAGTCAAGCAAGGAAAACAGGTTTATAAAATGTAACAGACATTAAAACTCAGACGTGCAGCAAAAACCTAAGTTCCTTATTTTGTCTAAAAGCAATCTGTCCTGCTTCCTTTTTCTGTACGTAATACCTAGTGGGTTTCTGAGAGATTTCTGATGCAATCAGGTCATTTAACATTCCCTTCAAGTAATGCTCAGTCTTCCATATGGATAAAAATTCTGTCTCACAAGAGCCTCTTATCTTATTCGACCCCCAGTGATGTCACATCATTTTAGGTATTATAGTCTCCTGGTGTTGGGATGAAGTGGCCACCAGCCTCATGCCAGTCCTTGCACTGGTGCTGCTGGTGTCTGAACTGAGGTCTCCTGCCCTCTGAGTGATGGTTTGCTGCCCCTGGCCTCTGTTGCTACAAATAACAGCCAGAAAATTATGATCTATTCCTTTAGCTTGGATTTTGTTCCCAGAAGAAACTAGCTTCTTCCTCTTTCCAATTCAGCTTTCCCGTGATCGTTATTGACTTCACACTTGTGATTTTTCCTACTGCCTCCATACAGTCCCCTGGCCTGATGGCTTTTTCTCAGCCCCTGCTGCAGGGTCAATCACCTCACCTCGCTGTCTCTCGTGTTAGTGTCCAACCTACTCCTTTCTCCATGTTGATCAGGACCTCTCTGCTCAGCCTCCTCCTTCAGTGCCGGTCAGGAGAGCAAGAAAGAGTCACATGCCACTGAAATCCCACTTGCCCAAACTCTCTCAAAAGCCATGTGAGGGAAAATCAGGCCACATATTTATCTGGCTCCATATTCTCCCTCTTGTTATCCCTTCTGCCTAAGCGCAAGGCCAAAAGGGGGGTTGAGTTCAGTTCAGTTCAGTTCAGTTCAGTCGCTCAGTCATGTCTGACTCTTTGCGACCCCATGAATCGCAGCACGCCAGGCCTCCCTGTCCATCACCAACTCCCAGAGTTCACTCAGACTCACGTCCATTGAGTCCGTGATGCCATCCAGCCATCTCATCCTCTGTCATCCCCTTCTCCTCCTGCCCCCAATCCCTCCCAGCATCAGGGTCTTTTCCAATGAGTCAACTCTTCGCATAAGGTGGCCAAGTACTGGAGCTTCAGTTTTAGCATCATTCCTTCCAAAGAAATCCCAGGGCTGATCTCCTTCAGAATGGACTGGTTGGATCTCCTTGCAGTCCAAGGGACTCTCTCAAGAATCTTCTCCAACACCACAGTTCAAAAGCATCAATTCTTCGGCGCTCAGCCTTCTTCACAGTCCAACTCTCACATCCATACATGACCACAGGAAAAACCATAGCCTTGACTAGACGGACTTTAGTCGGCAAAGTAATGTCTCTGCTTTTGAATATACTATCTAGGTTGGTCATAACTTTTCTTCCAAGGAGTAAGTGTCTTTTAATTTCATGGCTGCAGTCACCATCTGCAGTGATTTTGGAGCCCAAAAAAATAAAGTCTGACACTGTTTCCACTGTTTCCCCATCTATTTCCCATGAAGTGATAGGGCCAGATGCCATGATCTTCGTTTTCTGAATGTTGAGCTTTAAGCCAACTTTTTCACTCTGCTCTTTCACTTTCAACAAGAGGCTTTTTAGCTCCTCTTCACTTTCTGCCATAAGGGTGGTGTCATCTGCATATATGAGGTTATTGATATTTCTCCCACCAATCTTGATTCCAGCTTGTGTTTCTGCCAGTCAAGCATTTCTCATGATGTACTCTGCATAGAAGTTAAATAAGCAGGGTGACAATATACAGCCTTGATGTACTCCTTTTCCTATTTGGAACCAGTCTGTTCCATGTCCTGTTCTAACTGTTGCTTCCTGACCTGAATACAGGTTTCTGAAGAGGCAGGTCAGGTGGTCTAGTATTCCCTTCTCTTGAGAATTTTCCCAGTCTACTGTGATCCACACAGTCAAAGGCTTTGGCATAGTCAATAAAGCAGAAATAGATATTTTTATGGAGCTCTCTTGCTTTTTCGATGATCCAGTGGATGTTGGCAATTTGATCTCTGGTTCCTCTGTCTTTTCTAAAACCAGCTTGAATATCTGGAAGTTAATGGTTCATGTATTACTAAAGCCAGGCTTGGAGGATTTGGAGCTTTACTTTACTAGTGTGTGAGGTGAGTGCAATTGTGTGGTAGTTTGAGCATTCTTTGGCATTGCCTTTCTTTGGAATTGGAATGAAAACTGACCTTTTCAGCCCTGTGGCCACTGTTGCATGTTCCAAATTTGCTGGCATATTGAGTGCAGCACTTTTACAGCATCATCTTTTAGGATTTGAAATAGCTCAACTGGAATTCCTTCGCCTCCACTAGCTTTGTTAATAGTGATGCTTTCTAAGGCCCACTTGACTTCACATTCCAGGATGTCTGGCTCTAGGTGAGTGATCACACCATCGTGACTATCTGGGTTGTGAAATCTTTTTTGTGTAGTTCTTCCGTGTATTCTTGCCACCTCTTCTTAATATCTTCTGCTTCTGTTAGGTCCATACCACTTCTGTCCTTTATTGAGCTCATCTTTGCATGAAATGTTCCCTTGGTATCTCTAATTTTCTTGAAGAAATCTCTAGTCTTTCCCATTCTATTGTCTTCCTCTATTTATTTGCACTGATCACTGAGGAAGGCTTTCTTATCTCTCCTTGCTATTCTTTGGAAATCTGATTCAAATGAGTATATCTTTCCTTTTCTCCTTTGCTTTTGGCTTCTCTTCTTTTCACAGGTATTTGTAAGGCTTCCTCAGGCAGCCATTTTGCTGTTTTACATTTCTTTTTCTTGGAGACAGTCTTGCTCTCTGTCTCCTGTACAATGTCATGAACCCCATCCATAGTTCATCAGGCACTCTGTCTATCAGATCTAGTCCCTTAACTCTATGATAGTTTTATGTTATTTTAAAAGAGTTTTTAATAAATTACTTTTGGGAAGTAACATGCTGAGAGAAATATGGAAGCTCCAATATGGAAACATTTTGTTCATCATAGTATAAAAATAAACTTTTAAGTGAAATCATTATCGACAAATTGGCAAAGATTCTAGGAATTTTTTCCAAGATTTCTTACCTTCTCCCTCAGAGAATTTATCTGATCTGGTGTCTTTAGAATGCCCAAATCCTTACTGTCAGTCCAATATTTATAAAACTATAAATTTTAGGTTGGAAAAATATAATTTGGCTTTACAACCAAGTACAATCTGCTCAAAATTTGTAAAGGGTATGTGACATTATTGCTTACTCCTCAGGAGAAGAAAATACAATCAGCTAGAGCTCCTAATCCTCACACCTCAAACACATGCGTACTGTGATCATGAACTGGATCATTAATGAAAACAACTGCTATTCCAATCTGAACTGAAGATGACTGCAACTGGGAAATTTTAACTTCTAATGACCTGCCAACATTCATGAGCTTTTAGTAATTCTAAATATATCTGAAAACTGAAAAGAAGATATTATTGCATTAAGAAGCTAGATTTCATCAACACATTTTATCTCTCCTTAAATTTCATGAAACCTGGAAATACTGTGAAGTATTTTGTGTTGTGAAAACACCTTCATCAGGGGAGGCAAGCCGGTCTATCTATTCTAATGAATAAGAAGACAGAGCCGTGAACAGATGTGAACTCTTATGGACCTCCTGGTTCTCCGGGGCATGCCCCAAGCCTGTAAATTCCAGCCCCAAAAGTTGCCAAACAAAGCATAATGTTGTAAAATGTGTCCCCAGAGGATCATGCTGTGCTTAACTACAGGTTCACCAGCTTAGCAACCCCAGGCCTGGGAACTCACCAGCACAGACCGCAATAGCACACACCCGGATGGCTTGGTCCTTCAAGCTAAAATACGCACAGTCAGAGCAGAATGTAACCACGCAGTATGACTCAAGAGTCACCAAAATGGTTTGCAGAAGGACAAAAACAGATCTAGTAAATAAAATATTTATTTTTAGTTAAAATGTCAAGATGATTTAAACTACCAAATCCGAGCAAAACTTTTGCCAGACCAAAGAGTGAAGGTAAACTTGACTGTCCACGTGTCCTAATGGAGAAAAGACCCCAAAAGAAGGGAACAGAAGACAAGTTAGAATAAATGTGGATAAAGTCAAATCTTGCTGCTGCTGCCTAGCAAAGCAGGGCCATGGGGTTGGAATAAAGGAAGGGGGGAAATAAGGTTATGAGGTAAGGGCTACAGACAGAAAAATCCGGCATAAAAAGTTTGGATAGTAAGCTATCCAAATACTTACTGTTGGCTGCTTTGCTCTCAAAGGTCACAAGAGCATGTGGTATGGACTATGCTCACCTGTATCCAAGACTGTTTACTGATCTAAATAACCAGTTTCCAACTGCAGTCTTTTCTTTATAGTCGAAATGAATACAAGGGGAAAAAAAAAGGTATTCAGTACTTGGAAGCCATTTCCTGGATTTATTTAACAAATTGAGCCATTTATAACAAATTAATAAAGCACTGGTAGTTGATTTTTGGAATTCATTAAACCTGAACTATTGCCATGCTCTGAAACCATCACCTGGGGGTAAGATACTCACTGTATTAATAGAAGCTAATTTCTTAAAGTAATCAAGTTTTCCTTTTGGTCAAGTCTGTTTAGTTTAAATGTGAGTTTATTAAAGTTGGCTTAAAAGGTAAGTCATTAGGAATATTGGTGGTTGCTATTTTCCAAGATTTTTTTAAAAACTACTTTGAAAGCAACAAATGCTTAAGACTCATATTTGGTTGGATCTTTTAAGACAGATTGAGGTTTAGATCTGAAATGGAGGTAGGATAGTAGGACATTTCCTGTGTTCTATATACAACATCTGACAGACATGCTCTACAGGACATTCCGTTTAGACCTGAAAAAATTCCTAGGCAGCATGACAGTGAGAATTATGGAGACCATCCCTGATTTGTGGCTATCATCCCACTGATGATGACAAACTTTAAATGCGAACCTGTTTCTCTCATTTCACTAAAGTAATGAATCTGGCAGCTCCTTAGACAAAGGCTGATTGTTCAGGGTCACAAAAAGCAGAACTAGGGTGACTGGGGTGATGTAACTTGTTGATGCTATTGCTAATAGCTCACTAATTTTTCCATTTAAACGGATATGGTTTCCTCACATTAATTGTACATCTCAATGTTACTAAATTTGACATCATGTTGAAATGATGTCCCCATTAGGTAACAAGTCTATGTAAGTTATTGATGTTCAGCTTAATCTTTATTAAAAATTTCCTTGTCATGTCAGTACATCATCATATTCCTTTATTCCCATTTTAAAACTAAAATAATTTGAGAAAATTTAATATTGGAAAGTACAGAACGACTTTTACGTATCAGGTTATGTCTTGAAAGTTAGTCACTGAGCTTGATTCAACCACTCAAAATTCCACATAAACCTGGAAAGAAAAATTTGCAAATGTGAAAAACCAATGCAGTACCAAGACAGAGTTTGTTTACAACTCTGTTGATAGATCTTGGGATTCCAACAGAAGTAGAAATTCATGTAAAAAAGTCAGGAAATACTTCCTCAAAAATGTCATACTGACTTTGACCATACCCTCAACTGTCGAGGCATTGTCCCTCTGTTCTTTTGGTTGTCTCAAACTTCAACATTCACATCAAATGATTATCTCTCCCTCTTCTTTAACTCTTAAAAAACAAAATCAGGGTTTGCATTTTCCTACCTCTAATGGTAAAGACTGTGTCTTCCTTGGTCCTTCAACTTTGCAGGACCAATTGCTTCCATGTCTCCTGATCTAAAGAAGCAAACCATCTGAGTTTACCACCAGGAGAGTAGTCCCCCTCCCTCCCATCTCTTCCAGACTGTAAACTGCTTGGACCAAGCCGTGCAGCACAGTTGGGGAAGGAAAGGGTAAGACAGAGTGAGAACTCACTGCAGTGTTAGTAGAAGTCATTAACAACAATAAATCTCACTTTTCATGTGGCCCAATCTGCTGAGAATCATTTGAAGCAGCAACTATTCTCTAGACCTGCTCAGAAGTTTTGTTTAGCATCCTCTCTTTGTATTTGGTCTGGTCATAAATTATTTGCTCACCTGAACAGCTTAAGTACCTACCTTGAGAGTACTGTCATCAAGCAAGAGGAATTAATTTAGGATATTCCATATCTATCAAAAAAAAAAAAAAAAGGAAGTGGGGAACTGTATACTAGTTACATCTGGGTTGCCCTTGTAGTCTTATTACTCCTGTTTGCTACACAGAACTCTACCACAAATGAGAAACATAATTGTAAGAATAAAGAGACTAGAATAAGTCCAAGTTGCTCCCAATTAGCAATGTCAATTTAGCACCATATGTGTGACCCTGGAACTCACAGTCTCCCACATTTGGGACACATTTTTTAAATCTTCCAAATTTTTTACAGAAAAATACAAAAAGAAGTTGGCTCCAGCGGGGACTTCACTCCCTGTGTGTAAAGGTACTACGATTTTCCAATCTTGGGTCTGGCAACACTGATGTTTATTCGTAATATTAATTGTAAATTAAAATAAAACTAATAACAAAATAGGATTAGACAACATGCTATTTTATAGTAACTGAAAATTTTCATACTTTAAAGGTTTTACACAGTCCCATTAATTCATTTTTAAACTATTTTCATCAGCTTAAACACTGGCTAGAACTACAGAGACCTATCTTTTTAGTCTAACTATCTGCTTAAATTTTACAAGACTTTCATTTCCACCCAGAAAGGGAATGTGAGTCATTATCAAAGCAGCATCTGTATAATGTCTGATGGTGATGGGATGGGTTCGTGGCTTAAGGAATGTTGTTTATAGCAGAGAGATTTGAAGTTGGATTCCCCTGGACAACAGTGATGCAAACAAACTCCTAATCTACCAAAAAACATTAGTCATAAAGTGATAAGTGGTTCTTTTAATAACTAGTTCTTACCCCTCCATTCTTATAGCTTCTCTTTGATCTGCCATTCCTAGAATGCCAAAAGAAATGAACTTTTATGCAAAAAATTCCCCAATATTTCTCATTTACAGTGGCAAGAAATATTATTTGACCCTTCAAGACACGTAGAGCCTTCACCACACACTAGCTCCACACTGCCTGCCTGCTGTTCATGCATGAAAAGACATTCTGTCCACTTAATTTTCGCTCCTTCTCAGCCTTATTTTTTACATTTCCCCATGCTGAGTAGGCAAGTTCCCTTTGCTGAACTATATTAATCAGAAACTATATTAGGCCTCCTCTTGGGCACACCTCCCAATCACAAGCAACCAATAAGCAATCCTTAATAAAGCAAAGATTGATAAGCAACCAATCCTTATAATTGCTACTAGTCATTACTGCGCTTTTTTTTTTTTTTCCCAAAGGTCTATCCCTCTTACGGAAAAGTTAAGTTGTTCCCGGACAATGTCAAGCTTAAAGCAGCTGCAGAAAGTGATTCTCTAAGAGAGATATTTATGTGATAAGACTAAGGAATATCAAGAAGCTTCTAAAAAAAAATTCCTTTAAGGTTCTTCATATAAATGTTCTTTAAAATACAAATAAGCGTGGAAAGGTTATGTAATGGATAAGATGATCATGCCCCACCAGACTTTATTAATTTATGTTGAAACTCCTAATCCTCAATATGATATTATTTGGAGATGGAGCCATTAGGAGATAATTAGGTCATGAGTGTGAAATCCACATGATGGGATTGGTGCCCTCATAAAGAGAGACAAGAGAACTTGGTTCCCCTCTCTGCTCTCTGCCACATGAAAACACAATGAGAAGATGGTTGTCCGCAAACCAGTAAGAGGATCTCACCCAAGAATCCAACCATGCTGGCACACTGATCTCAAATTTCAGTCTCCGAAACTGTCAGATATACAGGTTTGCTGTTTAAGCCACCTAGTCTAAGGTATTCTGTTACAACAAAGC
Source organism: Aepyceros melampus (assembly GCA_006408695.1). NCBI lineage: Eukaryota > Metazoa > Chordata > Mammalia > Artiodactyla > Bovidae > Aepyceros > Aepyceros melampus. The sequence continues at coordinate 148,143 of SJXQ01002281.1, forward strand.
AAACTCAGCAAACTAGTCACACGACAAAGTCAGACACTCATAAAACATTTTCCTCTTTTACAGGCTTATAAGGCACAAAGATTGAGAGTCAAGGAGGTGGGGGAAAGTGTTCAATCAAATGAGATGATGCTCACAGAAAGCTGCTGCTGCCGCTGCTAAGTCACTTCAGTTGTGTCCGACTCTGTGCGACCCCATAGACGGCAGCCCACCAGGCTCCCCATCCCTGGGATTCTCCAGGCAAGAACACTGGAGTGGGTTGCCATTTCCTTCTCTACACAGAATACCTAATTAAGAAATGGTTCCCATGCCAGATAGTCACATTTTGTTCATGACACTGAACCGACTCTAAACTACACTGAACAGTAACTAGTCTTGATTTACACACTTTATTTTAGTCACTCATTTTAGGTTTGTCTTTTCATGAGATGGTTTATAGCAGCTCCAGAATGTGTTATTCTCTTAAGAGTACAATGCTTGTTATTGAAGGCTCCACAAAGTTCTTTAGATTAGAAAGATACCATGGAAATTTGAGTCACCATAAGCATGATCATCTAAAAAGAATTTCAAAGTCAATAAAATTACTTCCACATTAACACTACAAAAACAATTTAATTTAAATAAAAGATGAGAAACTGTCCAAAAGTGCCTAAGATGCTGACAAGTTCTATGTTATACTTTTTTTGAACATCACTTTTTTCCACACTTTTCATGACTTTATGAACAATGATAATTTTTATATAATGAATTAGAATGAAATGAATTTATAAAGAAAAGCATAATGTTGATATAAGCTGGAAAGCAATGAAAGAATTTTCATCAATTAATAGTTCCAATTTTACATTATAATTTGTAGACCATCCAGTCCCATCACTTCATGGGAAATAGACGGGGAAACAGTGGAAACATGTCAGAATTTATTTTTTTGGGCTCCAAAATCACTGCAGATGGTAACTGCAGCCATGAAATTAAAAGACACTTACTCCTTGGAAGGAAAGTTATGACCAACCTAGATAGCATATTCAAAAGCAGAGATATTACTTTGCTGACTAAGGTCCATCTAGTCAAGGCTATGGTTTTTCCTGTGGTCATGTATGGATGTGAGAGTTGGACTGTGAAGAAGGCTGAGTGCCAAAGAATTGATGCTTTTGAAGTGTGGTGTTGGAGAAGACTCTTGAGAGTCCCTTGGACTGCAAGCAGATCCAACCAGTCCATTCTGAAGAGATCAGCCCTGGGATTTCTTTGGAAGGAATGATGCTGAAGCTGAAGCTCCAGTACTTTGGCCACCTCATGAAAAGAGTTGACTCATTGGAAAAGACCCTGATGCTGGGAGGGACTGGGGGCAGGAGGAGAAGGGGATGACAGAGGATAAGATGGCTGGATGGCGTCACTGACTCCATGGGCGTAGGTCTGAGTGAACTCCGGGAGTTGGTGATGGACAGGGAGGCCTGGCGTGCTGCGATTCATGGGGTCACAAAAAGTTGGACAGGACTGAGCGACTGAACTGAACTGAACCGAACTTCTCTTCTATTTTCCCAAATCACTTACGTGAATCTTTGTTCTTCATCACACACAGTAAATGTATCAATAAGCTCCAAAAGTTCTCCTTTGGTTTTTATCTTAGAGACGCCAGGTGCAACTTGGAATTTCTTGTCACGACTAAATTATTTGTTTTAATTAATAGTTTTAGGAAAATAATAGCTGATAGTACACATCTCTAAGTAAAAGTTGAGCAAAGGTAGTATAGAATGCCATGCTTAAGAGGTTATTGGTTAATTTCATAATTTTGCATGAAAAGTGGTAGCCACATGATTTGTTGCTGTTTTGTTGGCATTTAGAATATACTAGTAACAAAGAATATATATAAAACATCTACTAGATAGGAATTAGGATACTTGAGTGAGAAATATACTCAAATATCTCTTTTTGAATTTTGTCCTGCTATAGGATACTTTATTACCATTTGGTCCCAGTTTCTTACTGGTATCAGCTTTGTGTGTGTTAGTAGCCCAGGCATGTCTAACTCTTTTCTACCCGATAGACTGTAGCTTGCCAGGCTCTTCTGTCCATGGAATTCTTCAGGCAAGAATACTGAAGTGGGTTGCCATTCCCTTCTCCAGAGGATCTTCCCCAACCCAGGGATAGAAGCTGGGTCTCCAGCATTGCAGGCAGATTCTTTTCCACCTGAGCCATCAGGGAAGCTTTATTAAACTCTTTAAAATTTAAGAAATTTACAGATATGTTCTTAATGGTAAATGTTGCTGTTGTTTAGTCACTAAATTGTGTCTGACTCTTTTGTAACCCATGAACTATAGGCCACCAGGCTGCTCTGTCCATGGGATTTCCCAGGCAAGAAAATTGGAGTGTGTTTCCATTTCTTTCTCCAGGGGATCTTCCTGACCCAGGGATTGAGCCGGTGTCTTTCGCATTGGCAGGAGGATTCTTTACCACTGAGCCCCGAGGAAAGCCCAACAGTAAGTATGCTAGATGAAAAAGCTAGTGTGTGATGTCAGATTATTTAAACCTCTCTCATTCTCAGTTTGCGCCTTTCTAAAATTTTCTTTCTTTTGTAGAGTACCCCACTAGAGTACATGCAGTAAATTTGGAAACCACTAGTATAGTAGAAAGAAATGGGCTTCCCCCCCTTCTTTCTCCACAACTATGTCTCACAGATACAAGGTCCATAATTAGCATATAATTTCAAAAGCAAGATGGAAAGCAAGCTAGTAGATACAATAATTTGGGTGAAAGAACTCTTTGGAATAAAATAAATATCCCCAAACTGTGTATGTGCTTCTTATAAAACTTTCATACTTTTTGTTGTTGTTCAGTTGCTCAGTCATGTCCAACTCTTTGTGACCCCATGGACTGCAGCACACCATGCTTCCTGTCCTCCACCATCTCCCAGAGCTTGCTCAAATTCATGTCCATTGACTTGGTGATGCCATCCAAGATCTCATCCTCTGTTGTCCCCTTCTCCTCCTGCCTTCAATCTTTCCCAGCATCAGGGTCTTTTCAAATGAGTCAGCTCCTTGCATCAGGTGGCCAAAGTAATGGAGCTTCAGCTGCAGCATCAGTCCTTCCAATGAATGTTCAGGACTGATTTCCTTTAGGATAGACTGGCTTGATCTCCTTGCAGTCCAAGGGACTCTCAAGATCTTCTCCAACAATATAGTTCAAAAACATCAGTTTTTCGCACTCAGTCTTTTTATGGTCAACTCTCATATCCATACATGACTACTGGAAAAACCACAGCTTTGACTAGATGGACCTTTGTCAGAAAGGTAATGTCTCTCCCTTTTAATATGCTGTCTAGGCTGGTCACAGCTTTTCTTCCAAGAAGCAAGTGTCTTTTAATTTCATAGCTGCACTAACCATCTGCAGTGATTTTGGATCCTAAAACAATAAAGTCTGTCACTGTTTCCAATATTTCTCCATCTATTTGCCATGAAGTGATGGGACCAGATGCCATGATCTTAGTTTTTTGAATGCTCAATTTTAAGCCAGCTTTTTCATTCTCTTTTTTCACTTTCATCAAAAGGCTCTTTAGTTCCTCTTTGCTTTCTGCCATAAGGGTGGTGTCACCTGCATATTTGCCTAGTTTTATAACACTTTAAGTATATTAAAATATTGTGCATTTTTAGATGTTTTCAGATATATATCATTTTAGTAATTAATCACACTTTTGCTATAATAAAATTGAAACAATCTAATTAGTTAATAGAGGTATAGTAGATATAAAAATTCATCTAATTATCTTCCATATAAGATACAATCACCATCTTGATCTCGTGTAGAATAAAACCACATTGGTGTACAATAATGAAAGGCCCTCCAGTTAAAGATTAACACAATCAATTAACCACATTATCCTAAGCTGTCCAAGTTTACGTATCAGTCTGAGCTGTTCTGACATAATGAAATGTTTGAGAAAATACTGCAAATTATAAAACATACATGGCAAGGCTCTGTATTGTAAGACATCAATAATATATAAAATATATAGAGAGAAAGTATCTAAAGAGATATGTACGTGTGTGCTCAGTGATGTCTGAGTCTTGGCAACCCCATGCACTGTAGCCCACCAGGCTCCTCTGTCCATGGGATTTTCCAGGCAAGAATACCAGAAAGGGTTGCCATTTTCTCTCCAGAGTTTCTTCCCAACCCAGAGATCGAACCCGTGTCTCTTGAATTGGCAGGCAGATTCCTCAGCACTGAGCCACCTGAGAAGCCCTACAGAGATACAGTGTTTGTACTAACAGTGCTTTTCAGATGGATTATAGTTATTTGCAATTTTTGTTAAATGTCTGGTTTTTCATTTACATGTATGTACTGCCTTTTTTATCCAAAAGAAATTATAAAAAGAAATGTAGAACTTGAGTGTTCTGCTTTTTACAAACTATTTTATTTTAAGCCAAATTACTTGCTTTTCTTGTTTATGTTTTGTGTCTAAGAACACAGGTGATTCACACGAATTTCATTATCAAATATTTACTTCCTTTCAGTTTTTTCCTGTTAACAGAACCTAAGCAGAGACTCTGGAGACAGACTGTCTGGATGCAAATATTGGTTCTGCCATTTGCTAAGTATACAATTTTGGATGAATTATTTAATATCTGTGTGTCTCAGTTTTCTTGCCTACAAAATGATAATAACTGTATCTATTTTATAGGCTAACTGTGAGAAATAAATCAGATAATCCAGCAAAATAAATCTGCTGGCATACAGGAGGTTTCTCTATAGGTATTAGCCATTTTTATCAATATATTTATTACTAACTAGAAAATATTCAAATTAATTGAATAGAAATGAATAAAAAGAAGCACACACCAAAAAAAAATGACATAGGATATTCTTTTGCAATTAAATTACCCTTTAACAAAGTTTAGTGTCACAGAACTTAAGATTATTGCACTCTACAGAACATTCTACATATTGGCCAATGGGGAGGCCAATAAGCAGGAAATAGAAACCCAAAAGGACTTGGTTAAAGTATAAGCAGAGACGTGTAACATACTACTGTGCTAAATTAACACAGACAAACGCTTGCACATGATTTCATGCTCACAGTGCATATAAAACCAGCTGAGTGTCTATAAGCATGAACCTAATGTAGAGCTATAGTGCATTCAACTCAAAAATCTCTGCTGTCCCAAGGTTTTTTTGATAACTTCTAAAACTACTACCAAAACTTAGTCAACACTTATGGCCCTTTAGGAACTATTTTTTGGACTAATAAATTAATTTGTTGCATCATTTGAAATTCTTAATTTATTTTCAAAGCAATGAATATGAATTGCTTAGTTCTTTCTAGAGCATTTGCAACCACATCATACAACGATTAAGGGGAAATATGCATAAAACTTATTTCAGCTAAGATCAAAGTATATTCACAAACAGTAATTAATTTTCATATTTCTAAGTGCTAATGTCATATCTTTTAAAAATTAATTACTAATTAAAGAAAAAAGTTCAATGTAACAAATAAAATCTGTTAACAATAATGTGTTGGAAATTGCCAATTTTAACTTCAATCTCATTGTAATTTTTAAGCTATACTTCTAAAAACAAAATGGGTGAATTTAACTCAGATGATCATTATATCTACTACTGTGGGCAGGAATCCCTCAGAAGAAATGGAATAGCCATCATGGTCAACAAAAGAGTCCGAAATGCAGTACTTGGATGCAATCTCAAAAACGACAGAATGATCTCTGTTCATCTCCAAGGCAAACCATTCAATATCACACTAATCCAAGTCTATGTCTCGACCAGTAACACTGAAGAAGCTGAGCTTGAATGGTTCTATGAAGACTTACAAGACCTTTTAGAACTAACACTCAAAAAAGATGTCCTTTTCATTATAGGGGACTGGAATGCAAATGTAGTCAAAGAAGTTAAGAAACACCTGGAGTAACAGGCAAATTTGGCCTTGGAACATGGAATGAAGCAGGGAAAGACTAATAGAGTTTTGCCAAGAAAATGCACTGGTCATAGCAAACACCCTCTTCCAACAACTTGGACCTGACATTCCAGGTTCCTATGCAATACTGCTCTTTACAGCATCGGATCTTGCTTCTATCACTAGTCACATCCATGACTAGTCACATTTTAAGTGCTGAATTATGACGAACAGGTACGAACATTGAGTTTTACTGAGAGTGTCTTGATTAATATTACTTTTGGTTAATAAAAATGGAAGATAGGCAGTATAATCTAGAACAGGACAAGATCACACAACAGATAAGCAATTTCAAGTGAGCTAAATTTAAATCAATTAACACATAACATAAATATTCATTGAATATACAAAATAAACATACACTGAATACATATAATAAGAAAAATTTCTTGATTGCATTATGTTCTGTTTTCTGGTTTGTATCTAGTAAGCAAAGAAAAGTCATACGTTTACCCTTCAGATAATGCCCAACACTTGAAGGAAAAAGAACTCAGATTCCCTCCTACAGATACCTTATCTAATAAATCTGCTGGTGGATCAGAAGGGCTATGTAGTACTTCTAGCTATATTTTCTGAGGGATACTCTTTTGCAAAATATTAGAATGATTCAAGCAATATTCATAAAGCAAGGGGAGATTGTATAAGGTAGAAATTGTTCTAGAGCATTTTCTTCCTACTCTACAAGTACCTCTAGGTTAGTACTTATAAATTTTTTCCCCAATCCGTGCATATGGATCATGTTTATCTATATTGTAGATTTGATAATTTGCCTGAGAGTTGTTATGTTAGTCTAAATAATTCACCTGTTTTGTGCATGTAAGTATAGTCTCTAAGATACATTATCTGTAAGAAAAAAAAGGTTAGATCTTTTCTTCTTTCACAAATGATAAATGCCAGTAGTAATTTGTTTTGGATAAAGAAAGGTGCTTATAAATGAGAGGGGAAAACCAGATTTGAAATATTTGAATAAGTGCCTGATAACTATTTAAATTGATTCGTTGCAGGGAAATAATAATCCCATTGGTAGTTTACAGAAAAGAAAAATCACAATGACTTTATTAGGAATCATAACAGACTGCTAAATTACAACTCACTCTGAATAAATATTTTTTACATCTGTGTATTTCAAGGCTACCTATTCTTCCTACTTGTTATACACATATATGTAGCTACAGATAAGACAATATTTATACAAATGAATCTAAAATAAATATTTGGTAAAGGAAACATAATCTTTGGCAGTAAATAAACACACTTTTTGACGGTAAATGCATAACATCCCTTTAAGGAAAATACACCGCATTTCTCTTCAATACAATTGTTATGAAAAAGCAAACTTACTGGCTTTTTATTTACTACTATCTGAAACGTTTTTATTCCATTAATAAAGAGATCTTATTATTTACAATTTTAATATGAATATTCTAGGTCAGAGGTATGAATCTAATTACTAAGTACTTTGAATAACATCAAACACATATGCATGTTTCTATGAATATTAGTTTAGTAGAGAGGTTTCTATTATATTAAATAAAACATTTATTTACAAAATCATTTTAAATTAGTGTTACCGAATATATTAACCTGTTGAATATAAAAGAACAGAAAGACTACTAAACAGATGCAGTTTTCATTTACAGGTTGACTTTCATCTGACCAACAAAATTGGCTTTTTCCAAAACTGAGTAAACATAAGAATGGGAATGAAATTGTCCCCTAGGTTTGGGGGATTATCTAAAACTAATCAGTACATATAGGATTAAATAAAAGTATCTTTGAATACAAAAGTATAAGGAATTAAATTGCTGCTAGTGTTTTTCTTTTTAAAATTTTCCATGAGTAGTTTTAAGGAAAAAGCATGGAGCTTTTAAATTTGTGGGTTTTAAATGACATTCATTTACTTGAGAATAAAGAAAAGTGATGGAAATTAAAATAACAAAAATGAGGTTTGATTACTATTAAGAGAAGTAATAGAATAGTTTTTATTTTTAAGCTTTTTATTTTATATTAGAGTATGTACATGCATGCTTAGTTGCTCAGCTGTGTCCAATTCTTTGCAACCCCATGGACTATAACCTGCCAAGCTCCTCTGTCCATGGGATTTCCAGGCAAGAATACTGGAGCGAGTTGCCATTTCCTAGTCCAGGGGATCTTCCCAAACCAGGGAATGAACCTCATTTTTTATCTCTGCACCACCTGAGCATAGCCAATGAACAAATACTGTCATGATAGCTTCACATGAACAGCAAAGGGATTCAGCCATATGTATACATGTATCCATTCTCCCCCAAGGGCTTTCCAGGTGACACTGAATCCACCTGGGGAATGATAATGGTAAAGAATCCACCTGCCAAAGCAGAAGATGCAGGTTTGATCCCTGGGTCAGAAAGATCCTCTGGAGGAGCAAAATGACTACCCACTTCAGTGTTCTTGCCTGAAAATTTTCATGGACAAGAGGAGCCTGGTGGGCTACAGTCCACGGGGTCGCAAAGAATTGGACATGACTGAGTACACACACACATTCTCCCCCAAATTTCCTTCTCGAACAGGCTGCCACATAAACTCAGACTAGCTTTAAAGCATGTGGTCTGTGGATTACCTATTGTGGAGTTTCCAATAAGATGAGGAGTTTCTTTGGAAGGAATGATGCTAAAGCTGAAACTCCAGTACTTTGGCCACCTCATGTGAAGAGTTGACTCATTGGAAAGGAACCTGATGCTGGGAGGAATTAGGGGCAGGAGGAGAAGGGGATGATAGAGGATGAGATGGCTGGATGGCATCACTGACTCGATGGGCATGAGTCTGAGTGAACTCCGGGAGTTGGTGATGGACAGGAAGACCTGGCGTGCTGCAATTCACGGGGTCGCAAAGAGTCGGACACAACTGAGCGACTGAACTGAACTGAACTGAGGAGTTTGTGACATAAGATAAATCATCTGTGCTATGTCCTTAAGTGAACTGTATATATAAAGAGTCCAAAAGTCAGAACACAGTATCACAGGGCTGATACAGAGAAACAGATGCCAGCTGAGCCTCACTCCTTTTGAAGATTCTAGGGGAGAATCTATTTCTTGTTTCTTTCAGCTTCGTGTGTCTATGAAAATTCTTTAGTTTGTGGCTGCACACCCCTATTTCTGTCTCCCTGATCATATTGCCTTTTACTCTTTTGTATGACATATTCTTTCGCTTTCTTCTTATAAGAACACTGGTAATTACATTTGCAGTGCACCAAATAGCCAGCATAATCTCTTCATATCAAGATTCTTAACATCTGCTAAATCTTTGCCAAATAATGGAGCATTCACTGTTTCTCTAGATTAGTATGTAGATGTTTTATACAGAGCTGTTACTCAGATTTCCATAACAACTCATCAACAGTTTAATGGTAAAGAAGTAAAAACCAAAATATTTGTTTGTCATTCATTAACTTGAAAAAAAATTAGAAGAATATGGTGGCAGAGCACTTTTTGTATTTTCAGTGCATTTTGACCCTTAGTAGTATGCAGTGTTTAAAAAAATTAAATTTTGATAATAAATTTTATGAGAAATTCTCATTGTTGAGTTGAACTCCTTTAACTGCTAAGTATGTTTTATGAATGTTTTTATATTGCCAAATGATAGCTTATATGTGAAAGATTTTTGCATTTATGTAAGAATGCAAGATCATTAATTTTATACACACATGCATATATGGTGTCAAATTCATTATGCTTTAAAATGCATTCTGGCATTTTGAGAAAACATGAGGCATGACTGTGTTACAAAATTCAAGAGAGTATATTTGAAGAACCAGTTGACTTTAATAGATGATTCATGAGTTGGGCAGCATCACATCTGAAGGGTTTTCTAAATGGTTATTCAAAACAGGAGGTTTTAATAAGCGGAAGTATAGAGTGAGAGAGCTATTAGCAAAAGGAAAATAAAAGATTATTTTTAGGACAGAAAATCTTCTTTTGCAGGGGAATAGAACAACAGAACAGCATGGGTTTTATCATGCAGATAGCATCTTTTTTCTCTGGAGTGGTATAGAAAGGGCGCATATATGACACATAACCTCTTTGGTACTGACCAGAAAATTCCAAATGGTTAAGATTATATTTCTGGCAAAGATCAAAACTGCAGTTACATTTGATATTAAGTCTAGGTTGGGGGTCCTCTGCTTTTCTTAACAATTCCCCTCGTTTTGATTGAAATTTTTGGCCTGAGCAGTACAATCAAAATTTAAGGTCTTAGCTTCACTCTCAGTTACAGCTCTGCTGCTGCTGTTACTGCTGCTGCTACTGCTAAGTCGCTTCAGTCGTGTCCAACTCTGTGTGACCCCATAGATGGCAGCCCACAGCCTCCTCCGTCCCTGGGATTCTCCAGGCAAGAATACTGCAGTGGATTGCCATTTCCTTCTCCAATGCATGCATGCAGGGTAAGTTGCTTCAGTTACATCTGACTAGTTACAGCTCTACAGCTTGTTAATCCTTAGGGTGACATGACATTTTTGCTTAATCCCTATGACATTCAAAAATCATGGCTCCAGGTTCAAAACCCATAAATCTGTGATTCTCTTTGCTTCTTTTCTAATGTTCCAGTCTTAGGGAGATTGTTTGTCTGGGGTGAGCCACTGCAAACATATATTTAAAACTTCTGAGATGATACAATGTGCCAAGGGAATTATTATGATTGTAGTAAACAGAGTAATTCCCAATATTTGGAGTACACTTTGAAGTTATGGTCCCCAAGACCCAAGCCAATCAAAGAAAAACTCTGTTGAAGGAGTTATCTTTTTAAGCCAAGTGGCTGGCTTGCTTAATGATTTTACTTAACTAAGTTTCAACTTCCCCACAAATGTCAGTCGAAGCACAGCAGCTGCTGTAGGTCACAGAACAAATACCTCTTATTCAGGTAAAGACAATCCAGGACTATCTTATATTCAAGAACAACTTTGGCCAGGAAGTTTAAGGATCTTTGCTTGGAAGCTAATGTTTTAACAATTTGTATCCACTCCTAAAGGAATAGATTTATTCACAGGGATTACTGTGTCTACCCCTTCAATCAAGGAGTTAAACAGATCTTTAGCACATATGGAAAGAGAATCTCCTACCTGAAATAAAGTGTCATCCTAAATGCTTTGCAAAGATGGATGCTCTTCATGAGATTTCTTAGAGAGTGAGGGCAATGTGATGTAGATAATTATAGATAGGTCTGAACCTATGACAAGTACAGCAATCTGAAAATGTAGCCTACTTTGCAATGGTCTGAGAGATACAGATGATGGTGGTGTGTTTCTAGATTTCTAGATCAATGAGAAGACAAAGAAAGCAAAAGAGAGAGAGAGAGAGAGAGAGAGAGAGAGAGAGAGAGAGATGTGTTTAGCTAAGGTAGTAAGTCTTGATCCAGCATCTTGGGCATAAGCAGTTTACCTGGATGTCAGCTACTTCTCTTGCTTGTGAGTTTGAGGTCTCCACATTTGTACAGACCAGGTATCAACGTGGATTCCTTTTTAGCTGTGAGATGCATATCCAAGGCTCAATACCTTCTAGCATTGCAACAGTATCAGCGGTCAGTAGTACTTGGTAAGATCCCTTTACAGTAGCACTTGGAAGGCTGTCTTCATTCTTTGTGATTCCCAAATCAGAAGGGTAGGGGAAAATTGGAAATACTAGTTTGGTGAGTCATTTGAGGAAACTGGAAGAATTAATGATCCAGTTCCAGTTTGAAAGTATATAGCAAAACCTCAAAGACAATTAACAGGACTAGAATTTGAAGCCTACAGAGGTAAAAATGTAATTTTTCTCTTTACAATTACCCATCATGTTTTACTAAAGATAATCACAGTAAAACTAATATGTTTATATTAAACTTGACCTGAATATTTATATTCTTACATGCAGCAAGAATAGTAATTGAGTATAAATTCGTTTTAAAGACTGTTTTGCCAGAACCTTGTAGGCAAGTTCCCAGGTTTATTTTTTCCAAGCAGTTCCTTAAAGCTGCTTGATCATATCTGAGCCCATGCAAATCTCTTTCAGATATGACATTCCTGTTCAAAACCTTGATAGTATAGCCAATTCTATTTATGTCCTGTTACAATGAAAATAGATTCATACTGAGCTTATGCAGATAAATATATTGTCATGAAAATAAGAATATTGAGAGCTTCTGAATTCTGAAGGAATCAAGTGCAGATAAAAAATAAATGTCCACCTTTGTTCACAAAGGTATACTTTACCAAATTACTGTACGTCATAGACAGCTTAAGTGAAAAAGTCTCCTTTAAGTCTAGGGGCAAAAAGGAACAACCTTCTCAGCTCATATAATCTCATATAATTGATACTTGTTCTATTTGAATCCATTTTTTTTCCATTGGTTGTCCCAAATTTGCCTGATGCTTCAGGGTTAAAGGAGCAGCGGTAATTCCAAGAAGTTTGTAAGATTTTCACAAAGACTTGTATGAGTAGCCCAGTGAAGTGGGTGTCTCAGTCACTGGAGATTGTTGATGGTATTCCTGAAGTGTGAAACACATCTTCTAAATGTCTTTGCCACTATGAGAGCATCAGAACTGTGGAAAGGAAAGACTTCTACCCTTCCAGGAAAAAAAAAAAAAAATAATAATAGATACAATAAGATGTCCACACTAAATGGAAGTTGAATGAGTTCCAACTGTAGATGTTCAAAGAGCCCAGAGAGAGGAGATCTGAGGCCTCTAGAAAGAAAGGTAGTTTTTCTTTGTTTTTGTTTTTAATGCACTATGGCCAGTGAAGAAATGCAAAAAAAAAAGAAAGGAAAAAAACTGAAAACGGTTGTCTTGGATGGCTCAAAGCCCCAGTTGTTCATTTAATGTATGGCTATTGTTTACCAACATCAAATTATTTGATTCAGAATCCGACTTTCTCAGTGTTGCAAGGGCATCAAGATGGCAAACATCTCGCAGTAAGGGGGTCATTTTTTTTTTTTTGGCAGAAGTAGAGTTAATGTCATGTGCATATGCCACAACTCTTCTCAATTCCGTTGCTACTGCTTTTGCATGAAAGTCAGCCAGGGTGCTTCCTTGATACTCAGGTTTAGTCCTTTTAGTATGAGCCTCAATTTTCATGACTACAACTTCAGAAGGAAAGATAATAAAGTCAGAAGATCATTTAACTTTTTGTCCATTTCTAATTGGGGTCCCAGAGGATGATATAAACATTTAAAAATAATAACTAGAATTACAGGTGATAACATGTACTAAAACATATGTTTCTAGGAATTCCACACAATTTTTAAAATATTTATATATTGATACAAATACATGATAAATAAGGCTTAGTGTTATCATACTTTGTCTTATTTGACAATGCTTTCTATGTAATTTAACATCTTATATAACCCTAATTAATTTAAGAAATAAAATCTTAACTCTGAAAGAAAACCTCAGAAGTATCCTACAGATTATCATGCATCCCCCTTGAGGAAGAACTAGGTCTCTGTTTTATTGCTGAACTATTGTCATTGTCTTTCTTGTTTACCTGCTTTTCCTTTGTTTCTGCACTGCTTCGCTTCTCAAATCAGTAACTGACTGTGCCTGCTCTTTGGGACTCGGGGAAGGCCTGGGAGACTAAACCGTTTTCTATAAACAAGAAACAGGGGACTTGAAGATGTTTTTGTACCCAGAAGGGTCCCTCAGGATCCAGCTTTGTTTCATATCAGGTATATATGAGAGAGACCCAAGAAAACTGATAACTTTCCAAAATGGATAAAACCCTCACTTGTAATGTCATCTTCAGCTAAAGAAAAAGAGGATATCGGGGATAACGTTTTTGTGTCTTCAAAGGGGAGAAAGGTAATTCACATGGACATGAACTGTTTGACGACTGTTTGTTGGACTAGGCAGAAACAATTGGACACAGAAAGGGATTTTAGCAGATTTTGCTAGATTCCTGGCTGTCTGCTGCATCTAGTTCATATTTTGGGTATCTATGGTGACAGCATCCTTCCTGGAACAGGTCCTTTAATCTACCTTCTTTAGGGTACCTAAAGAGAAAGGTCTAAGATTTTTCTTGAGTCTTTAGTGCCTGAAAAATAAACATCTTAAAGCAATCTACAAATGTAATGGAATATCTGTTTGAGACTCAAATAGTTAAGTCTCATATATAATTACCCAGCTAAGATATCTCAGAGTTGAAATTGAAATCCAGGTCTAACTGCCACAAAAGACCATATTTCTGATTTAACATCATCCATTAAGATCCACTCACAGGCAATTATCACTGTTTTAATTCGAAGACAGCTTAACTAGCAATGTGTTTCAGTTTCCATATATTCTTTGGCTATATTTTCTCCTCTTCAGGAACAATTTACTAAAGAGAGAGGAAAATTAGATATATATTCATTTAATCTAACAGCTAATAAAGGAAAAATTATGGTAAATTCATTTTTTAATTCCATACCTAGGTTATAGATTTTTCCTATAATAGTTTAATGGAATAATCTGATCTTAGTTTTTATTTTGTATATTCTGTGTTATTAATCTCAGAGGCAAATCTGGGATAAGATTCTTAATGTCAGACAATAAACATTTTCAAAATGTCAATAGATCTGGGCCTGACATCATAACTGTTATTTTACCTCTTATAGGCAATCTGTTATAATGCTTTAGTTTAAAAAAACACGTTATTACCTTTATCAAGTCCCGCTGAGTATTGTCAATGACTTTTGCTATTATAACTTTAATTCCATGAATGAAATGCATCTTTTAGGATTTTGTCCCTAAATTTCAAAATTAAATACATACTTCAGTAGTCTCTAACAGTTTAAAAATGTTAAAGATTGTGTAATGTAAATGTACTTTTACTTTTTAAAGTAGATAGAGAATAATAATCTTTCTTAAAAATGTATAATATTAATAGTCTTTGTCAAAGACTATTTCTTTATTTTCCCCTTTAAGTATAAGAAATCAAAACTTATGTTTCTTTATATCCATGTAGGGATAAAAAATAACTTAAGGCCTTAAAGAAATTATACCCTCCAAAATGCATTTTGAGCAGCTTATTAAAGGCAGAAAAAAGAGAAATAAAGTGGCGAATAAAATCTCTACCATTACAGAGTAAAGGAGATTTTATTAGCAAGAGGAGTATGACTGGTTCTGGTTCTAAATATTATTATCTAAAAAGAAATTTCTTCCAGCTCCAAGGAAAAAATTGAATAGAAATACACAATGATACATGTTGAAATGATGAATAAATGAAGTATAAAGATCAAAAAAAAATAGGAACACCTTTTAATACAAATGCATTTGGACTTGTTGAAAGAAAAAAAAATATGGATATTAAAATACACCAATCTCTGCACCTAAACTTATAGCCTTCTGATTTAGCAAACTATGTTTTATTACCTGCATTCTTTTATAAAGTTGATAAGATGTTTTCTCCTTCCAGAAACTCTATTTTCCAGGCAGGCCTAAATTTGAGAGCTTTACCTGAAGATGTATTACTCATCTGTCATTAAACTGCTGTCACCACAATGATGTATAGTTCCAATACATCATCAGATTGCCATCACCCCTGTGATGTATTACTTACACTGAAATAGCTGTCAGGAACAGGTGGTGGAAACTCAGCAACTTTTAATATATTCTTTTGAAAAAGATTATAAACATTTCTTTTCATGAAAAACTTCATGGAGAATAATGTTTGTTTCAAAATAGAGTTTTATCTATATACTCTAGAGCATAATGTATCTCTTCTTAATTTTGGATATCCATAATTAGAACTGAAAATTGATAATACTAAAGTTTGTGAAGCTGCATATAAAAAAATCTTTAAACCAACAAGTTTGTTTCATTTAAAAAGCACTGCAAAATATGAGAATGTGCTATTCTCACTTTGAGGGAAATTTGTACCTATTTAATAGTAAAGCCATTTCCCAAAATGTGGTGCAAATGCTCTTTCTGCTTAGAAATTTTACAAAGAATTGTCAAAATACTTTATAATCTAACTAACTTTCAAAATATTGTACATCCCTTTATTTATAACTTCATAGATTGTTTGAACCATAAACAGTTTGATTACTGAATTTTTCTTCAGCAGACTTGCTTCATATTATCTGCAATTGTTTTCAGGAGACAAAATATTTTTTGTTGTATTTAATAAGCTTGTAATTTCAAGTAAAACATAAACTGGCTCAAGTCAAGAAAGGGTTTCTAGAATTGGAATATCAGTATCATATCCTGCTGCTGCTAAGTCGCTTCAGTTGTGTTTGACTCAGTGCAACCCCATAGAAAGCAGCCCACCAGGCTCCGCCATTCCTGGATTCTCGAGGCAAGAACACTAGAGTGGGTTGCCATTCCTTCTCCAAATCATATCCTAGGATTTCCTAATTCCCTAGGGAGTTTCTTCCTGTCTTATGTACATCTGTATATTCCCTTCTTCACTTGGTAAGAAAGACCTGTTGTCCTTTATTACTCCCCTAAGTAATATCATCTCTGATGTTATGTACCTTTAAACTTATAAATCAGGTAATCATTATTTTCTATTTCTCAGCAGTTTCTTGAGTCAGAATTCCAGAAGAAGCTTTGTTTTATTTACTTAGGTTGAGTGTCCAGTCTAATAAAATCAAATTCAAGTGTGCCGAGATATTCATTGATAAGTAGGTGGTGTGAATGAGAAAGGGTGTTCACTAAAAAGAAAAGTCTCTTATAAATCTAAACATCCACATAAACTGATTTTTTTTTCCTAAATTTTCAGAATATCCATAATAAAGTATCACAGCTCTGAAGACATTTCCAGAAAATACTTTCAAAATTATTTTAAGCGTTACAGCTTTATTCAGATAAATAAAAGGCCTCTGAAGATTTATAATTAGTTACAGTAAGGATTCACCAATTTCTTGGATACATTTTTGAAAAATAACATTTTCCCCCAAATCTATAGATTATGCCAGAAAGAAACTTTTGTTCATCCATGCATCCCTAACACAGTACCTGTCATAGGCTGAGTATTGAATACACATCTAATAAATGGAGGAGCAAATGGTGGAACGATGTCTGTTTAAAATTGATATCACTGCATGATAAAATTAGCATTGCATTCTAAATGTAGGAACTGATATTGGCATAGCAACAACCTTTTTGAAAATTCACTCAACAGCTGCCTTAATTGAATAAGGTAATGAACATCTGAATTTAACATTCACCATATAAAATGTCACACTCTAAAGTACACACACACACACATACACACACACATAATTTATGTCAAACAATAGTACAGTGAGATCTGACTTTGGGGATTCGGAAAAATATACTCATTTTTTTCACTCAAATGTAAGTAACTTTCTCCAGGAGAAAGATTTAACCTTAAACAAATGTTCCTTTGATTTGTGACAGCTAGTTTCACCTAAGATAATTGTGTAGTAGGTAAAGGAAGTAAAATTTAATATTGAATAATGTACATTTTAACTTCTACAGCAAAGCTAACTTTGGCATATTTGGGAAAACTAAACAAAGGTTTTATACTTGGGATAAATTACAATGTAGTGTAAGACTTGAAGACCAACTATATTTATCATAGCTGACCACTAGAAATCATACGAAAGGATATAGTTAGGTAATGGTTTGGGCACAGATACTGAAATTGTTACATGAAGTTAAAGCTAGGCCATGTTATTTCAACACATATTTTTATTCCTGCTTTTTATAACTGGACAAATATAAAAATGCTAAAAAGTTGTAATTTGAACATGATTTTACTTCTGTTCATTTTTACACATTTCTTAGTGAATATGGACATGACAGAAAGTATCTTTAAACTCATTTCACATCTGAATTACAAACATCAAAATATTGATACTTTAAATTTGTAAAATAATGCAATAAGTAAGTAATAATGATATTTCTATATTTACCTATTAAAAATAGTTAAAAGAGCACATTTAAAAAGAGGTTTTGATAAGGCATTCTATTTAGATTTTCAAGAAATCATATGAAATGTATTCATGTTATATTGGAATAGGTTATGTTGCTTAGATACAAGAACATCTATGTGAATTAGAAACAAATTCACCAACTGAACCAAACTATTAAACATTTGGGTAGTTTTACTTCAACTTTTTGAACATTTTAATACATATTTCCAGACCAGCAGGAATAGTATCAGATGGGACCTTCTTAGACAAATGAATTTGAAACTTTGGGGGCAGGTACAATAATCTAGAAGCTTTTGACAGGATTCTAATTCTAGAGTCTTGGTATCACAGGTTTACAGAATTCAGATTCATTGAGGCCTTAGGTTTGTTGAATGACACATTGAGGAACAAGTGTAGGTCTTACACTTAGTTACAAAAACAGCAACAACATTTAAAAAATGTGTATTTGTAGAATTATGCCATTGAGACTTAGAAGCAAATATGGAAAACAATGCTTCAAGAAATACTAAGGAGTTTAAGATCATTGTTTGTAAAACAATTGAAATAACAGTTGTGATAAAGACTTATGATGAAGTTAGGGCTTTTCATTTGAATGGAGTGATAAAGTGCCAAACTCAGAACAAAATGTTCTCCTGATAAGGCTGGGAATTTTTTTTTTCTTATTTTTTACTGAAATATTTTAGATAAGTTAGTCTTCTTATTGGCCAGATTATAAATATTCTACTAATGAATATAAAGTTTCTGGAAAAATCTATAACTGATGTTTTAATGTCTTATATTTATAGTATAGATAACTTCTAAATTTACCTGTGAACCGATAATGTTCAAGTGACCATGAATAGAAGCAATTTAGTAAGATATTCTTGCATCAAAATACAGAAAAGCTAATATCAATAGATATTCTAATAGCTAGAAAAAATTCTTTGATAGTCTAGTTTTTGATTCATAAATATAAAGCAGAGAGCTGTTTCTTCCACTTGGAAAGTTATTTCTCTGTATATTTTTTATATTAACTAACCACATATCAATGGAGGTTAGTTCATATTTATGCTGCCTATAATATATAATAAAATGATTGGATTTCCTCATTTTTTTGGATTCAAGTATTTATTCCTTTCCATAATGGAGTAAATAGAATAACATATTTCAGAAACTGATTTGAAAAACAATGCATTTTAATTATAAAGTAGGACATATGTAGCTCATAGAATATTCTGATATACTTCCGATGAGTTATGTGTGGCAAACTATAATTATGTTAATGTATTTCTTCCTAAAGATAAAATTTTGTCCATGACATTATACTCATTTGTACAAATCATTTGTATATA
This sequence comes from Aepyceros melampus, assembly GCA_006408695.1. Lineage (NCBI taxonomy): Eukaryota > Metazoa > Chordata > Mammalia > Artiodactyla > Bovidae > Aepyceros > Aepyceros melampus. The sequence goes on from SJXQ01002281.1 coordinate 167,325, forward strand.
CTTTTTTTTTAACCTGTTTATAGGTTGAAGAATAACTATCTCAGAAAGCAGGTGCTAACTATATCAGTTGAACATCTCTTAGAGAGCATTAACACAAAAGGTAAACCTTTTCTAATGGATAATATTTTTCTTGTGTTCATTATTTAAGAAATAAAGAGTCCTGTGAGCATGTGTATTTAACTAGGACTTTGATTAATCTTTGAGCATATCCATATTGCTAAAAGTAATAACTATAACATTGTCAATGTACATCTCATTGGGAGTTCCCTCAACATTAGTTTCTTTTTATACTGTTTTAATATTCTGAAGAAAAGCCAACTCACCTGAAACCTCTCGGATAGAGTAAAATGCATTACCATCATGGTATTTTAATCATCATGGTATTTTAGCTCTCTAGTTTTGTCATTATTTGGTCACTAAGTCGTGTCTGACTCTGTGACCACATGGACTGTTGCCCACCAGGCTTTTCTGTCCGTAGGGATTTCCAGCAAGAATCCTGGAGTGGGTTGCCATTTCCTTCTCCAGGAGATCTTCGTGGATCAGGGATCACACCTGGTTCTCCTGCATTGGCAGGCAGATTCTTTACCCCTGAGCCACCAGGCGAGCCTAATTTTCTCCTTTTAGACAATATGATCTATATGGCTCTAAAGATTGAAGTGCTATTTGGCATAGCTCTGGCTCCCTTCATGCGAATATGCTTTCTTACGTATTTTATTGCGCTACTTGAGGTCATGAAGATGGCTGTGGAGAAAGAGGCTCAGATCATTTCAGTTAGTGCCAGATCATTAAGTCTCATGGAAATAAGGAAAAACAGGAAGCTTGAGGCTGTAGGGTTCAAAGTCAAGGAGCCTATGTCCCCAGTGGATATGCAACACCCTTTCCTGTTTAACTTGTCTCTTGCCAGTAGCTATACTTTGCTCTTTACTCTAGCTCTGCCTTCATGACATTCAACCGTTCTATTTTGCATGCACATCTCATGTATGCTCATGTGAAGTCTTTTTAAACTGAGTAATTTCATCTACTTGTAATGTGGTTACTATTTTCTCAAGACTGCTTTGCTTCATGACTACTGCTTCTACTGCTTATTGTTTTCTCATGGTATTTCTTTGTGTGTTTCCACAGTTTTATGTACTCTGATCTCTTATGACTTTTTGTATGTCACATACTCAGACTCCTGAAGAGACACTGTGAATGCTTAAAATCCAGTGTGGAGCTGACCTTTTATTCAGAGTCTCATGCCAGTGTATCTCAAGCTATGGCCATAAGAAATTAATTACAGATGTATTGGAGGACTTAAAGTTTGCCAGTGAACTACATATTTTATGTATGTTGCAGTTTTCAGATTACAAAGGAGAGTTTTAATACATAATGACAAAACAAACATACTACACACAAAATATAATGTAGGGGATAAACAATATTAAGGAGGAGATGATCTTGATTAAAAATCAACAACATTTTTCTGACCCTTACTCTAGCATACTCCTAAAGTTAATGTCTCATTCACAAAACAGTCTCTATCATGATCAAGAAAGGACGTTAATATTAAATAGATACATCAGGGAAGTTGGCATTAAAGGCACCCTCCCTGGTTTTAGTCATATTCAAACATATAAGCATACACAAACACAGCACTCAGGATAATATTTTTAACTTGAGCATTTATTTTTAAAATCCAATAAAACTGACAATCACCTAAAGGACTGAGCGAGACAGAGTTTAACAATTTTTCATTTTCACCAGGGCAGGGTAGAACAACAAAAAAATGTTTTGGTAGTGCTTGTGGGATATTCTGGATGATTTCAAGACTTTAATGAGCCATGAGTCCCCACTGCATCCACCCCTGCCCTATAAAATCATGATTAGTGTGTGTCAAGATATATTTATTTCTATGTCTGCCAAGAGCATCTAACTGTAATAACTGTGATATAGTGAAAAGAGCATGTGTTTCGGATTTGAAATGAGCTGGATTTGAATCCTTACACTAACAGGCTGTTCAGTCTTCTCTCTCAAGTAAATCCCTTTGGTTGTTGGTTGCCGGATCTTATCAGATATTATTCCTAGCATGCCATTCACTGTCATTTAAGAAGAAGGCTTAAAACATGATGGCATCATTTCTTCTGCCTATTCTACATGGACTTTCAGTGATTCAATCTCTCCAACCCTACTTCAGAATTCACTTGTGATTAATACTGCCTACCTTGTCTACCTTCGAGGGTTGTTGAGAGAAACAAATGAGACTCACTGGAGAAGAGTGAATGCCTCCAGGAAACATAGTAGCAATTCAAACACTCAGTCCATAGGCTTGGGAGAGGATCAGCCACACAGAAGCTAGACAGAAAAGCAGTAATGAAAAGAACAGGCCAAAAAGACTTGAAGATTGTGAATATGATATGACCTGAATTTTCTGCTCCCTATTATTAGTCAAAATTATGAAGAATCTGTCTCTATTATAAATGAAAACACTGAGGAAGGACAAAAGTAGAAAAAAGTTAAGAAGGTATTCAAGATAGAAAAGCAGAGAAGAGCAGCTGTCAGAAAGTTGTATACTTAATTATTTTAAATGAACCTTAAGGAATATATGGATATAGTCATTCAGTAATCAGACAGTATGGGATACAATGTAGAGCTGAGGAGCATAGAGAGAAAACTGACAGAATGAATCAAGAGAAAAGAAGAATCTCTGGAATGCTTTCAACCCATATACGAGTCAAAAAATGAGTGTACAAAGAATGAAAAAGTAACATTTCAATTAAAATATGTATTGTTATATATTTATAATTTACATGTAAAGCCTATTGAATATGGGATTTATATGAGAAGATGAGCAATATTATAACCATGACTAATACACATGATTGGATCAAAAAATGATAGTTAAGCTTTGAAAGATATGCAAAATTTGTGTTATTTTATTTAGTCTTTATTAAACATTACAAATAGATATGAATAAAACATAATTTTTGCCATGTTAGAAAAAGAAATAAAATGTAGTCAGTTATTCTGCCAATGTGATAACTAATTCAGTTAAAGTGCATATATAAAATGATAGACTCCAAAAGAAAAAAATTGATGGGTGATAAACATTTCTGAGACCAAATGTAATTTACCTATAGTAAGTCAGTCCACAGTGGAAAGTAAAATAGGTTGTGGGTAACACTGATAAGAATATAAATAGAATTTTTCTTATATGGATGAATCAGATAGTTGACTATAATTAACATTAGGTTAGAGTAGATATATTCTGGATTTTCTGCACAGGTAACCACTCTTCTTCTAATTTCTGGATTATTTTATGTCTCTTCATTAAGTTCATTTAGGAGTTGTGTTTTATGTGTTTCAAATCCCATAACCCATAATTGATTGGAACAGGATGCTAGCAGTTATAATATGGATTAGTGAGTTTTTGTCTAAGGTTTTTGATATTGGGGCTAAAGAAACCTGTAGATAATTTGACACATGTGAATTTATGCACATGATACTAATGATAGGATAGAGAGAAAATAATCACTAGCAGAACACAACAGCGCCGAGAGAAAATTCTCAGATTTATCTTTGAATTCAGTAAAGAGCTATTGCAGGTTTTGAGAGGTGTAGCATCAGATTTCATATGTATTTTATTTTTTAATTAATTTTTATATTTTAGTTTGTTTTGCTTTACAATACTGTATTCGTTTTGCTATACATTGACATGAATCAGCCACGAGTATACATGAACTCCCAATCCCGACCCACACCTCCCCACTCCAGCCCCACACCCTCTCTCTGGATTATCCCCGTGCATCAGTCCCAAGCATCCTGCATCCTGCATCAAACCTGGACTGGCGATTCGTTTCACTTATGATATCATACATGTTTCACTGCCACTCTGCCAACTCATCCCACCCTCTCCTTCTCCCACAGAGTCCAAAAGGCCGTTCTATACATCTGTGACTCTTTTGCTGTCTTGCATACAGGTTTATCATTACCATAGGACCATCTTGTACTATGCTTTGGGCCAATGTAGAGAATCACTGAACTGGTGGTAGGTGAAGTAGTGGTGGAGGAAGTGGGAGAATGAGTGGATTCCTGGAGTATTTTAAAGGTAAGCAAGATTTCTGATGCAATGTCTGTGTTTATAAGGAAAAGAAGGGAAATGACAGTAAACAATCTTATTGACTGGAGCAATAGGAGAGATGAAACATCAAGATGAAGAGGTGGAGGCAGAGAGGTTTTAATATGTAATCAAGACTTCCATATTGGCAATGTCAAGCATGAGCATATTCATGTCACTAGGGCTAACCTGGCTTCACCAACACTACCCTCATTCCTTTAGAATCTTCAGCCTGCATAGAATCTTCGTGCCTGAAAGAAACTTATTCCTTCAGATATCTGTGCTTTCTTCAAGCTTTGACCTGATTGTCACTTACTCCACTTATTCAGTAATGTTTTCTCTGTCTTGACTGCATACTGTTGTTCAGTCACTCAGTCAATCCACTCTTGGAATGAGTCATTCCACTCTTTGTGACTGCAAAGAGTGATTGATTGCAGCATGCCAGGCTTCGCTGTGCTTCACCATCTCCTGGAGCTTGCTCAAACTCATGTTCATTAGGTCGGTGATGCCATCCAACCAACCATATGGTCCTCTGTCATCCCCTTCTCCTCTTTCCTTCAGTCTTTCCCAGTATCAGAGTCTTTTATAATAGTCAGCTCTTTGTATCAGATGGCCAAAGTATTGGAGCTACAACTTCACTATCAGTCCATCCAGCGAATATTCAGGACTGATTTCCTTTAGGATTGACTAGTTTGATCTCCTTGCAGTCCAAAGGACTCTCAAGAGTCTTTTCCAACATCACAGTTCAAAACCATCAATTCTTGGTGATCAGACTTCTTCATGGTCCAACTCTCACATCCATACATGACTACTGGAGAAACCATAGCTTAGATTAGATGGACCTTTGTCACCAAAGTCATGTCTTTGCTTTTTAATATGCTGTCTGTTAAACAGGCTTGTCATAGCTTTTCTTACAAGGAATAGGCATCTTTTAATTTTATGGCTGCAATCAGCATTTGCAGTGATGTTGGAGCACAGGAAAATAAGTCTGTCACTTTTTCCACTGTTTGGAAAACAATTTGCCATGAGGTGATGGGACCAGATGCCATGATCTTAGTTTTTTTAATGTTGAGTTTTAAGCCAGTTTTTTTTTTTTTTTTTTTACTCTCCTCTTTCACTTTCATCAAGAGGCTCTTTGTTTCTCTTTGCTTTCTGCCATAAGGGTTGTTTTCATCTGCATATCTGAAGTTATTGATATTTCACCCAGAAATCTTGATTCTAGATTGTGCTTCATCCAGTACAGCATTCCATAGCCTTTCCATTCTGCAGGAGATCTTCCCAATCCAGGGATTAAACCTAGGTCTCCTGCATTGCAGGTGGATTCTTTACGAGCTGAGTCACAATGCAAGCCCAAGAATACTGAAGTGGGTAACCTATCCCTTCTCCAAAGGATCTCCCCAACCCAAGAATTGAACTGGGGTCCCTGGCATTGCAGGTCAATTGTTTACTAACTGAACTATCAGGGAAGCCCAAGGTACTCTGCTTATAAGTTAAATAAGCAGGGTGACAATATATAGCCTTGACACACATTTTTTCCAACTGAGAAGAAGTATGTTGTTCCAAGTTCAGTTCTAACTGTTGCTTCTTGGGCTGCATACAATTTTCTTAGGAGGCAGCTCAGGTGGACTGCTATTCCTGTCTCTTGAAGAATTTTCCACAGTTTGTTGTGATCCATACAGTCAAAGGCTTTAGTAGAGTCAATGAAGTAGAAACACATGTTTTTCTGGAACTTTCTTCCTTTTTTCTATGATACACCAGATATTGGCAATTTGATCTCTAGTTCCTCTGCCTTTTCTAAATCCAGCTTATCCATTTGGAAGTTCTCATTTCACGTACTGTTGAAGCCTGGCATAGAGAGTTTTGAGCATTTCTCTGCTAGCATGTGAGATGAGTGAAATTGTGCAGTAGTTTGAACATTGTTTGCTGCTGCTGCTGCTGCTAAGTCACTTCAGTCGTGTCCGACTCTATGCAACCCCATAGACGGCAGCCCACCAGGCTCCCCCATCCCTGGGATTCTCCAGGCAAGAACACTGGAGTGGGTTGCCATTTCCTTCTCCAGAACATTGTTTGACATTGCCCTTATTTGGGATTGGAATGAAAACTAACCTTTTCCAGTCCTGTGGCCACTGATGAGTTTTCCAGATTTGCTGGCATATTGATGCAACACTTTTACAGATCATCTTTTATTATTTTTTAAAAATAATTTTTAGTTTTTAGTTTGTTTTGCTTTACAATACTGTATTCATTTTGCTATACATCGACATGAATCAGCCATGAGTGTACATGAACTCCCAATCCCGACCCCCACCACCCCCTCCTGCCCCACACCATCTCTCTGGATTATCCCCGTGCATCAGTCCCAAGCATCCTGCATCCTGCATCAAACCTGGACTGGCGATTCGTTTCACTTATGATATCATACATGTTACACTGCCACTCTCCCAAATCATCCCACCCTCTCCCTCTCCCTCAGAGTCCAAAAGGCTGTTCTATGCATCTGTGTCTCTTTTGCTGTCTTGCATACAAGTTTATCATTACCATGTTTCTAAATCCCATATATATGTGTAAGTATACTGTATTGGTGTTTTTCTTTCTGGCTTATGCCCCACACCATCTCTCTGGATTATCCCCGTGCATCAGTCCCAAGCATCCTGCATCCTGCATCAAACCTGGACTGGCGATTCGTTTCACTTATGATATCATACATGTTACACTGCCACTCTCCCAAATCATCCCACCCTCTCCCTCTCCCTCAGAGTCCAAAAGGCTGTTCTATGCATCTGTGTCTCTTTTGCTGTCTTGCATACAAGTTTATCATTACCATGTTTCTAAATCCCATATATATGTGTAAGTATACTGTATTGGTGTTTTTCTTTCTGGCTTAATTCACTCTGTATAATTGGCTCCAGCTTCATCCACCTCATTAGAACTGATTCGAACTGATTCAAATGTATTCTTTTTAATGGCTGAGTAATACTCCATTGTATATATGTACCACAGCTTTCTTATCCATTCATCTGCTGATGGACATCTAGGTTGCTTCCATGTCCTGGCTATTATAAACAGTGCCGCGATGAACATTGGGGTACACGTGTCTCTTTCAATTCTGTTTTCCTCGGTGTGTATGCCCAGCAATGGGATCACTGGATCATAAGGCAGTTCTATTTGCAATTTTTAAAGGAATCTCCACACTGTTCTCCATAGTGCCTGTACTAATTTGCATTCCCACCAACAGTGTAAGAGGGCTCCCTTTTCTCCACACCCTCTCCGGCATTTATTGCTTGTTGACTTTTGGATCGCAGCCATTCTGACTGGTGTGAAATGGTACCTCATTGTGGTTTTGATTTGCATTTCTCTGATAATGAGTGATGTTGAGCATCTTTTCATGTGTTTGTTAGCCATCCGTATGTCTTCTTTGGAGAAATGTCTATTTAGTTCTTTGGCCCATTTTTTGATTGGGTCATTTATTTTTCTGGAAGCAAGGTGAAAAGACAGCCTTCTGAATGGGAGAAAATAATAGCAAATGAAGCAACTGACAAACAACTAATCTCAGATCATCTTTTAGAAATGAAATAGCTCAACTAGAATTTCATCACCTCCACTAGCTTTGTTTGTAGGGAGACTCACTTGACTTCACACTCCAAGATGTCTGGCTTTTGTGAGTGATCACACCATCGTGGTTATCTGAGTCATTAAGATCTTTTTGTGTAGCTCTTCTGTGTATTCTTGCACTTCTTCTTAATATCTTCTGCTTCTGTTAGGTCCATATCTTTTCTGTCCTTTATTGTGCCTCTTTGTATGAAATGTTCCCTTGGTATCTCTAATTTTCTTGAAGAGATCTCTAGTCTTTCCCATTCTATTGTTTTCCTCTATTTTTTGCATTGATCACTGAGGAAGGCTTTCTTTTATCCCCTTTCTGTTCTTTGGAACTCTACATTTAGATGGATATAACTTCCCTTTTTGCCCTTGCCTTTTCTTCTCTTCTTTTCTCAGCTATTTGCAAGGCCTCCTCAGACAACCATTTTGCATTTTTTGCATTTATTTTTCTTGGGTATGGATTTGATCATGGCCTTATGTACAATGTTATGAACCTTTGTCCATATTTGTTCAGAAACTCTATCAGGTCTAATCCCTTGAATCTATTTGTCACTTCCACTGATTAATCATAAGGAATTTGATTCAGGTCATATCTGAATGGTCTAGTGGTTTTCCCTACTTTCTTCAATGTAAATCTGAATTTTGCAAATAGGAGTTCATTATCTGACCCACAGTCAGCTCCCGGTCTTGTTTCTGCTGTCTGCATAAAGCTTTTCCATCTTTGGCTGCAGGAAATATAATCAATCTGATTTCCATTATTGGCCATCGAGTGATATCAATGTGTAGAGTTGTCTTTTGTGTTGTTGGAAGAGAGTGTTTGCTATAACCAGTGAGTATTCTTGGCAAAATTCTGTTAGCCTTTTTGCCGTGCCTAATTTTGTACTTCAAGGCCAAGCTTGCCTTTTACTCGAGGAATCTCTTGACTTCCTACTTTTGCATTCCATTTCCTTATGATGAAAAAGACGTGTGTGTGTGTGTGTGTGTGTGTGTATATATATATATATATATCTGGTGTTAGTTCCAGAAGGTCTTATAGGTCTTCATAGAACCATTCAACTTAAACTTCTTTGGCTTTAGTGGTTAGGCATAGACATAGATTACTTTGATATTAAACAATTTGTCTTGGAAATGAACAGATATCATTCTGTCATTTTTAAGATTGCAGCCTTTTCTCCACACCTCTTTGGACTCTTCTTGACTGACAGCTTCTCCATTTCTTTTAAGGGTTTCTTGTCCACAATAGTAGATATAATGGCCAACTAAATTAAACTCACCCATTAGTGAACTAAAATTTAGTGAACTAAATTTATTTCACTTTTAGTGAACTAAAATGAGTTCATTTTTAGTGCATGTCTATGTTCACTCTTGCCATCCCTTGTTTGCCCACTTCCAATTTACCTTGATTCATGGACCTAACATTCCAGGTTCCTGTGAAATGTTGTTCTTTACAGCATTGGACTTTGCTTTCACCACCAGATACATCCACAACTGGATGCTGTTTTCTCTTTGGCTCAGCCTCTTCATGCTTTCTGGACCTCTTTCTCTGCTCTTCTCCAGTAGCATATTTGGCATCTGTCAACTTGGGGAGTTCATCTTTCAATGTCATATCTTTTTGCCTGTTCATACTGTTCATGGGGTTCTCAATGCAAGAATGCTGACACCGTTTGCCATTCCCTTCTCCAGTGGACCACATTTTGTCCAAACTCTCCACCATGACCCATGTCTCTTGGTGGCCCTACATGGCATGTCTCATAATTTCATTCAGTTAAACAAGGCTATGATACATGTTTTCAGTTTGGTTAGTTTCCTGTGATTGTGGTTTTCATTCTGTCTACCCTCTGATGGATCAGAGTAAGAGGCTTGCGGAAACCTCCTCATGGGAGGGACTGACTGTGAGTGAAACTGGGTCTTGCTCTGGTGGGCAAGGCCATGGTCAGTACATCTTTAATCCAATGTTCTGCTGATGGATGGAGCTGTGTCCCCTCCCTGTAGTTTGGCCTGATGTCAAACTATGATAGGAGTAATGGAGGTAACTGCAACCTCCTTCAAAACGACTTATGCCAGCACACCACGGTGTTCAGGACTGTTGTAATCAGTGTCCCTAATCTGCAACAGGCCACTGTTGACCCACACCTCTCTGGAGACTCCTGGCACTCACCTGCAAGTCTGGCTCAGTCTTCTGTGGGATCAAGTCTCCTTTCTTTTGGATGCCGTTATGCACAAGATTTTGTTTGTACACTCCAAGAGTCTGTTTCCCTGGGTGTTTTCAGTACTTTTCTGGATCCCTAGGTTTGTACTTAATCCCCAACACCTACATTTATTATTTTATTTTCATAATAATGTTGTTTTCTCATCTAACATTGATCTCCAAAAGAGCACTGCAGTGTTTTTTTTTTTTTTAATGGTTTACATTTACTAAGAAAATAAATCATATTTGTTTGAATTGCCTTGGGTGAAATCCAGCCTCCACTACTTACAAGGTGTGCCTCCCAGAGCAAGTTACCAAGCTTCTCTGTACTTCAGGTTTCATACCTCTAAAGTCAGGATAGTAATAATAACTAATGACAGGGTTGCTGCTAAAATTTCTTGAGTATTCATTTATGTTAGGATACACTAGCAAAAATGGCTGATAGAAAACATGAAATAAAATTCAAATAAGCAGCTTAGTTTGGAGAGTTAGGGAAAAAAAGAGATAATTCTAATAAAAATTTTTGACAAGTATGAGGGAGTAGGGAAGACTCTTTCATAGAGAAGAGGTAACTTTTCCATTCCCATAGTAACAGGAAGAGAGGTAGAATCATTGGTATTATACAGAGGAAAAGACTGTTTATCAAAGACGTCAAATATAATTTATGTCTAATAAAATGCAGATTAAGTATTTAAAGTAGGTCTGCCAATCAGAATAGGTAGACTACACTTCATATGACATTTCATTATGTGAAATTAACTTGCACAAAGAACACTTCTACAACATCCTACTTATTGATGCTGGAACAATGTGAAGCATAAATAAACAAATCTCTTTGTTAGTATGCTCAGAAATAGAGGGTACAGAAGTATAAGGACCTGAAAACAAAATGAAATTGAAGATATTTAAATATTTGTCCCTTATTTTGACTGTCATGAAACACTATATTAAATATCACTTTGTGCAATTTGTAAACAGAAAGCTCAAGCAAATTGAGTTGGGAGACTGGAAGGGCAAGCCCTCACATGCTGAGACAAAAACAGCACAACAGGAAGAAGATTCCCCTTCTTTTCTGGTTGAACTCATCCAGTGAAAAGCCATGGACTCTCTATTTACTATAGCCCTCCCAACTTTACTTCCCCTCTACAAATGTGTCCTTCACTTGGCATGTGAGAACTTGCACATGGCTTCACATGTTTGCAGACCCCAAGCTGCAATTCTCCACTGATCCCCAATAAATCATCTTTGCTGGAGAAATATCTTGCAGTCTATTTGTTTGAGGTCAATATATGGTGGCCTGTACAGAGGGCAGAGAATACTTGTTAAGTCTCCAGAGTTGGTGAGTAAGAGTCTGATGCTCATAATAGACCCCACTGTCATTCACAAATTTTTGGTCAGTCTTGGAGATTAAAGGTTCTTCTTTCTCCTGGATCTGAGCTCATCGCCTTTTTGCATTTGAACTTTTCCAGGCTTTATATCTCTGGTGGCTCAGATGAGAATCTGCCTGCAATGTGGAAGACCCATGTTCAATCCCTGGACTGGGGAGATCCCTTGGAGAAGGGAATGGATACTCAGTCCAGTATTCTTGCCAGGAGAATCCCATAGACAGAAGAGCCTGGTTGTCTACGGTCTCTGGGGTCACAAAATGTTGGAAGACTGGGAACAGATGAAGGCTTTCTTTGGGATCTGTTTAAAACTTTTATCTTTCTGGTTAATGCCTTATTTTGTATATAAGTTCTCATTTGGTGATTTGGTCCAATCTTGAGGTCAAACTGTTTCAACTGAAGCTGTCGAGAAATACTTTTGGCCCAATAACTCTGGAAGGGACTGCTTTAAATGAAACTGTGTTGTTTCAGACTTTGACCTAATCCTTTGAAGGGTACATTCTCTGGAAAATGGCTAAAAATGCCTTCAGCCTTTCTCCTCTAGGACCAAGCTGTTTTTTTGTTTTGTTTTATCTTTTAACTTTCTGGTACTCAGGTTTGCAATCTGTTTGGACAAAGCTGTTTGTGCTGAAAATTGTTTCATATATTAGAAAATGGTGCTTTCCTCTAGAGAAAAACCTCTGAGAAATGAGATTCCAATATTCTAAATATATTTAGCATGTCCCTTTACAGAGTGTCTGATCAGTTTTATATTTAAAAACCACCATCCTTCCTCATAGGTATTTGTAACTAACCAATCTGACCAAAAGCAATTTAGACTATCAATGGCCATCATGAGGAACTTTTGAAGTCCTCCAATTTAATTTCCTTTTCAACTGGATTACAATAGCTCAAAAATTTCCAGAACTGAGTGAAGTGTTTATTTCAATTGATATTTTGAGGATTCTAAGATTGTCTTTCTGTAAAATAAGATTTTAAAATGCACTGAGACAAACAAGCAAAGAACAAGAAAGTCTTAGTGCTCACCCCACCATTATAAAACAGCCCCTGGCTCAAAGTACTGAAAGAGTCAAAGTATTGAGGATCTCTAATGAACTAAAGAGGTTTCTCAGAAACAATAATCTTTCATTTATGCCCTTTGAGAGAGACACACTTTTTGTTCCTTAATTCATCTGCCCCTAACCACTTAATTTGCTGAGACTTCTTATAGCAGTGTTATGATAGAAATACTTACTCCCAAATAAAGAAAAAAAAGTTCTAGGATTTGATGGTAGTCATCCAAGTCACCAACCAGGTGAATTAAATGACTTTTGATGCCCTTTATTTGTTCCATCAATGACAGTACTAAAGCTGATTCTGAAAACACTAATTCTTTGTCCATATTGAGTCAGCTATCACCTTTCTCAAGGGCAAAATCTCCAACAGATATTGGCAAAATTCACAGTGCAACTCCCTTCAAGATTCAAATAGGCCCACTAAGACCTCACCCTAGAATGAACTGATATCCTCTAAGTAATACATTTTGAATATCCTTCAAAGTATAAATCCCTTAATAAAACATTAAAAGGCTCAAGGCCTCATTTTCCCTTACACTGTCTCCATAATGCTATCCATTAGCCAGGAGAAAACCAAAGAGCCAAAGGAGAAGTTTTGTCCAGGATTTCCAAGCAATAAATAACAATATCTCTCTTGATATTCTGTTGTTACTAATCCTATATTAGTTACTAACATCTATGTAATAATAGATGTTCTAACATCTATTCCCACTAAAGTAAGTTCTCCAAGTGTAATTGATTTATGCATTGCATTATTTAGTAATCCAGTTGATGAAGCTAGCCAGTGCCTTTTGTCTTCACTTAGATAGCAATGCTTCAGGGTTTTGCTGCAAGTCCTTATTTCTAACATATTTTGAAGGCTCATATGGATGATATAAATTTCCCCAGAGGTCCTATGTTGTTGCAATATGTGGATCATCTGCTTTGTTCTCTTCAAACGTCTTCATGAGAAAACAGTGACGAAGAGACATTAGCCTTAAAGGGACATAAAGTCATCAGAGGAAAACTGCAGCTTGCCCAAACTCAGGTTCAACCTTTAGGGCATCTAATATCGGGATAAGAGCTACCCCTAGATTCAGAACACACACATAAATGCCACTGTCAAGTACTCTCAGGTGAGTTTGTTACTGCCAAAATTGGATTTAACATGTCTCTCTTATTGTCAGATCTCTATATCTTAAACTAAACAATAGCAACTCCAGTCCAGTTTTACAAAGATCTGGATGACATAGCCTTCAAGGTCTGAACAGAAAGCTTGAAGTACTCACCTTCTTTGGACATCGCAGTTAAGGATTCTCCTTTTCCTTTTTGAATATGAAAAGGAATTAAATGCCCTTGAAGTAGTTCCCTAAATAACCTGGGGCCACTGTGGACTCATAGGGTGTTAGAGCTAGGAACTAGATCCTGTGACATGGGAATATACCCTCCTTGCTTAGAGTTATTATGGAAACTTATTTTGGTTAAGGCTATTAAGAAAATCATTATGAGATCTCCTTTAATCTTTTTTTTTTTTTTTTTTCTCATACAATGGAAGATTTCCTGAAGTTTCACCACATTCAACATTTCTTTCAGCTTTCTCACCACCTGTGTAGTCCTTTTCCTACTGTTTTCTTCTCACATAACTTTTTATGTTGCAATAACCTTAACTCCTAAAGGAGATCAGTCCTGGGTGTTCACTGGAAGGACTGATGCTGAAGCTGAAATTCCAATGCTTTGGCCACCTCATGTGAAGAGGTGACTCACTGGAAAAGACCTTTATTCTGGGAGGGATTGGGGGCAGGAGGAGAAGGGGACAACAGAGGATGAGATGGCTGGATGGCATCACCAACTCGATGGACATGAGTTTGGATAAACTTCAGGAGTTGATGATGGACAGGGAGGCCTGGCATGTGGCAATTCATGGGCTCACAAAGAGTCAGACACGACTGAGTTACTGAACTGAACTGAACCTTAACTCAACAATTGTTCTCCCCTCTGTCATGGACAAAGCCCCTCACAACTACTTAATACTGACTGATTACTTCCTGACTCTGCTTTATATACTACAGGAAATTCCATTGAGTAATGTCAGTAAATTTGGAAAATTCAGCAGTGGTCACAGGGCTGGAAAAGGTTGGTTTTCATTCCAATTCCAAAGAATGTTCAAACTACAATGCAACTGTATTCATTTCACATGTTAGCAAGGTAAAGCTAAAAATCCTTCCAGATATGCTTCAGTACTATGTAAACTGAGAACTTCCAGATGTACAAGCTGGATTTAGAAAAACCAGGGGAAAAAGAGATCAAATTGCCAACATTGATTAGATTATAGGGAAAAAAAGAGAGAAAGAGAGAGAGAGAATTCCAGCAGGTTCTGGGGGGAAGAAACTGGCTTAAAACTCAACATTTGAAAAACAAACAAAGATAGCATCTGGTCCCATCACTTCATGGCAGATAGATGGGGAAATGTAGAAACTGTGACAGATTTTCTTTTCTGGGGCTCTAAAATCACTACAGATGGTGAGTGCTGCCATGAAGTTAAAAATTATTGCTCCTTGGAAGAAAAGCTATGTCAAACCTAGATAGCACATTAAAAAGCAGAGACCTTTCCAGCAAAGGTCCATATAGTCAAAACTATGGTTTTTCCAGTAGTCATGTATGTATTTGAGAGTTGGACCCTAAAGAAGGCTGAGTGCAGAAGAAATGATGTTTTGCAGTTTGGGTGCTAGAGAAGACTTTTGAGAATTTCTTGGTGATCAAACTACTCAATCTTAAAGGAAACCAACCCAGAATATTTATTGTAAGGACTCATACTGAAGCTGAAGTCCAATACTTTGGCCACCTGATGCAAAGAGATGACTCGTTAGAAAAGAACCTGATGCTAGGAAAGACTGAAGGCAAAAGGAGAAGAGGTGGCAGAGGATAAGATGATTAGATAGCATCACTGACTCAGTGGACACGAACCTGAGCAAACTCCAGGAGAGAGTGAAGGACAAGGAAGCCTGGCATGCCACAGTTCATGGGGTCACTGGGTTGGACATGACAGCAACTAAATAGCAGCAGCAATGTTGACTTCTCATAGTTTATGAATGCTGCTGCTGCTGCTAAGTCACTTCAGTCGTGTCTGACTCTGTGCGACCCCATAGATGGCAGCCCACTAGGCTCCCCGTCCCTGGGATTCTCCAGGCAAGAACACCGGAGTGGCTGCCATTTCCTTCTCCAATGCGTGAAGGGGAAAAATGCAAGTGAAGTCTTTCAGTCATGTCTGACTCTTAGTGATCCCACGGACTGCAGCCCACCAGGCTCCTCCGTCCATTTGTATTTAAAAGGTGATGGCAGCAAATATTGTGTTGAGTGTTCTATTACAATTTCATTTGGTGTTGTTGAGGCAGCATCTTTGCCTATAACTACTTAGTTTCAACAGGATGAATTATGTGCTCTTATATAAGTTTGTACTTTAGCCAAGGGCAAAACTGTCAATATTTACACTGATATTAGATATGCTTTTTGAAGAGTGCACAATTTTGGAATGTTGTAAAATCTTTGATTCCAGGAAATCTTTAGAAACAGCTTTCCCAAGATATCCAGACCAAACTTGTTGGAAATTTATTGCCAAATTTGATGATGACATGAAATTCAGATGACCTCCAATGCCAGTGAGGTAGATAGCATGTAGATTTCAGATAAAAAATGCTTAAATATTCTCTCTCTTACTTCTCCCTCTTACTTTAATGTGATCTTAATAAGTTTCCAACCTGTGCACTTTCTTTCCAGCATGAGATACTACACTCAGGAAACGTTCTTCCTGGCACTGAAGAATAAAAATCCTCTGCAAGTAGAAAACCAGACTCTTTTTTATAATTATTTATTTTTTAGTTGAAGGATAATTGCTTAATAGAACTATGTTGGTTTCTGCCAAACGTCAAGATGAATCAGCTATAGGTATACATATGTCCCTTCCCATCTCCTTCCCCATCCCACACCTTTAGGTTGTCACAGAGCCCCTATCAGTGATGTTTTCAGATAAACATCTTGATCAAAGTGGAGAAATATAAAATAAACAGAAACATCAATTAAATATAATTGGTCAGACACAAATTGAGAGCTCCTCACTCTGCAGCAATAGTAGAATCCAACAGAAAGAAAAGACACTCCTCTTCCTTCCTGACAAGGAATCATCCAATGAAAAACCATGGGCTGTTCTGATACTATGGCTCTCTTGACTTCCTTTATTTTTATATAAAATTTCTTCTATTTTGTTAGGAACTTGTATGTGGCTCACCATGTTGCAGAACTAGAATTGCAATTCTCGGCTGATTTCACCTAAACCCATCTTTGCAGGAGAAGTATCTGACAGCACTCTTGTTTTTGGTCAATATTATAGAATTTTATGAAGCACAGGAGAGTTTGTAATTAAAATAGAGTTCACAAAAGAACTATGAAATTATTAAATGATAACTCCTCTGAGTTGCCTTTTTTTTTTTTTTTTTTGTCACTGAGAGACACAAAAAGTATTTGACATTTAAAATTTGGAAGCTACGGGCTATACTTTAGTGTAAGTTAATAATTGTATTCTAAATATTGCTGGCATTAAATTTGTTAAGAATTTCATCTCAAAATTAAATGCAATTGGCTATTATCCTGAGGGACAATTACTTAGACTTTAATCAATTTCATCATTATCCTGTCACTTGCTGTGTTTTTGAATAATGACAGGATAGAAAAAAAAGGCACAAATTTTTATGCAAAGGTCAGAAACTAATTGGTATTACTTTTTCTTTGAAGTTGGTTTGGAAAGAATCTGTACTTTCTCTCTAACCATATACCATATAGGGTGAGTGCTATGTGTGTGAAAGTGGTGATGACTAAAACTGGATATTTTAAAACACTTTCATTGGGGAAAAGCTAGTACTCAGCTTGCCACCCTACCAGGTAATGGAGATTTGACAGCATTCTGCATTTACATTAAAAAACAAATTTATACTCTTATAAGATTTATTTTTTTGTTGTTCTTATTTTATTTTTATTTTTTATTTTTCCACATATCATCTAGTTTGATTTTTTTTTTAACTTTACAATACTGTATTGGTTTTGCCATACATTGACATGAATCCATCACGGGTGTACATGAGTTCCCAATCCTGAACCCCCCTCCCACCACCCTCCCCATATCATCTCTCTAGGTCATCCCAGTGCACCAGCCCTAAGCATCCTGTATCCTGTATCGAACCTAGACTGGTGATTCGTTTCTTACATGATAGTACACGTTTCAATGCCACTCTCCCAGATCATCCCACCATCTCCCTCTTCCTCTCCCACAGAGTTCAAAAGTCTGTTCTATACATCTGTGTCTCTTTTGCTGTCTTGCATACAGGGTTAATGAGAGTGTACTTTTATGCTCTGTTTATTTAATTGTATTTTTACCTTAATCTGTTTCTTATTCTTTCTTTAAATTTAGTTCACTATACTTATTTTAATATTTGAAGGCAAGTTTTGTAATTTATTTTCTCTTTAGTAAATACATTTTCTTTAAGAATATAGTTATCTAAAATATACCCTGAGCATGTGAATGGAGAAGTATCTCTGAAAATCCTCTCCTTGATTAAAAAAAAAAAGAACAGAACAGAAAAGAAAAGATTGTCTAACAACTTTTTCAGAATTCTGGAAGTTAATCAAACTTGCATCAATCAAGGGAGATTTATTCAATAAAGCTGAATCACAGAATATGTAAATAGTGAATTGTGTGGTGTTTTACCTTACCTAGTTCCTATCTCCTCCTATTCAGCTCCACAGCAGCATTGAAAACCAAGGGCCATAATTACAGTGAAATCCAGAAACATAGTAGATATTGGAGGGGCAGTTGTTCAGTTGCTCACTCATTTCTGACTCTTTTGGAACTGCATAGACTTTAGCCCACCAGGCTCCTCTGTCCATAGGAATTTTCAGGCAAGAATATTGGAGTAGGTTGCCAGTTCCTTCTCCAGGGGATCATCCCAACCCAGGGATCAAACTCATGTCCCTTACATTGGCAGGTGGATACTTTACCACTGAGCCACCAGAGGAAGTTCAGTTCAGTTCAGTCTCTCAGTTGTGTCCAACTCTGTGACTCCATGGGCTGCAGCAAGCCAGGCTTCCTTGTCCATCATCAACACCCAGAGCTTACTCAAGTGCATGTCCATAGAGTTTGTGATGCCCACAACCACCTCATCCTGTATGGTCTCCTTCTCCTCCTGCTTTCAATCTTTCCTAGCATCAGGGTCTTTACAAATGAGTCAGTTCTTTGCATCACATGTCCAAAGTATTGGAATTTCAGCTTCAGCATCAGTCCTTCAAATGAATATTCAGAACTGATTTCTTTTAGGATGGACTGGTTGGATCTCCTTTCAGTCCAAGGGACTCTCAAGAGTCTTCTCCAACACCACAGTTCAAAAGCATCAATTCTTCAGTGTTCAGCTTTCTTTACAGTCCAACTCTCACATCCATATATGATGCTGGAAAAACCGTAACCATAGCTTAGCAGACTAGACAGACATTTGTTGGTAAAGTAATGCCTCTGCTTTTTAATATTCTGTCTAGGTCAGTCATAGATTTTCTTCTAAGGAACAAGCATCTTTTAACTTCATGGCTGCAGTCACCATCTGCACCAGGGGACGGGAGTCTTTGAAATCTCAGTTCCCAGATAACTGGCATTATTTAACTATTTGGAAGTCTCTTGAAAATAAAGACTGGCAAATTTTCTCTTTATTTGACCAGAGTTAAAGCTTGTCCAGTCTAGACAACATTTTCCCTTGTCATTGTTAAAAGCAACCAACAGCAATTATTTGACATAACAGATGCCTGAGACAATAATAACAGTTGGATCAAGCAACAAATTTATCACAAAGTTCAGTTGAAACCTTAGGAATGTTCTCTCCATAGAAGGCTTTGAAAATCTCTGCATTATTCCTGCTTTGAAAATTTTTGAGAAAATTCTGGATCACCCATGTATAAGCCTATGGCTGGTGAGCAGAACTGTGGCATATCCAGGAAAGACCAAAAAACAAAAACAAACAAACAAAAACTCTAAACTTTGAATTCTGGATGACACTAAGACTCAGTCTAAGCAGGAAGCAAAGACGAAGTCAACACTGTAAGATGCCTAGGCTTTGAAGATGCGTCCTGACATGCCCATGGAGCTGTTCTCAAAGGTAAAGAGACATTGATTCCAAGGATTTGAGGAGATATCTGTCAATCATAAGGTAATGCAGCTTTGAAAGCATTTTGAATTTACATTAAATAAATTACCACTAAGTAAACTGAGCAGAGACTTCAATTGCCATGTACAATAAAATAGAGAATTAGATCAGAAAAACCACTAAATATACATTATTAACAGTGGAAATAAATAACAGTGAACACATGGAAGCTGCAGATTCTGAATTCTAAAATTATTGCGTGATACTATTTAAAATGTGAAATTTTCAATGAAATACTATAAAACATGCAAAGAAATAAGAAATGATGATCCATACATAGGGAAAAAATAAAAGCAGTCAGCCAGAACCATTCATAAAGAAAGCCAAACAGTTAACTCACTATCAGAGATAATTAAGATCTTTTAAATATTTTCAGAGAGCTAAAAGAAACTATGTCTAAAGAACTGAGGGAAATTGGGAGAATGATATCTCTCCAAATAGAGAATATCAATAAATGTTTAGAAATCATAAAAAAGAACAAAATTAAATTCTAGAGTTAAAAACACAATCATTGAAATTGTTTTAAAAAAAAGGACTTAACAGCAGTTTTGAGCAGGTGGAAGAAAGAATTATCAAACTTAAAGATGGGTCAACTGAGATTGCTCAGTATGAGAGATAAAAAGAAAAGAAAAAGAAAAGTCAGCAGCATGTCAGAGGTCTGTGGAAGGCTATCAGAGACAACACATGCCTGTTGAATGTCTCAAGAGTAAGGAAAACTGACAGAAAGAATATATGAAGAAATAATGACTGAGGGATCCTCAATATGATTATTAACTGCTTCTAATTAGCAACAAAAGAGTCTAGAAGAGTACAGAATGCGTATTGTAAGTGCAGAAAAAACAATAATTCTATATCTCTCAAAATAATTATTCAAAAATAAAAAAGAAATTATCCACAGATAAGCAAATAGAATTCTTCATTAGCAGATCTATCTTTTGAGAACTAATAAAGGGAGTTATTCAGGCTAAAATGAAAAAAAAAATATATATATAAATCAAATCCACATGAAAGGATAAACAGTACTGGTAAAGATAACTATAGTTATATATAAAGTCAGTATACAAGGATTTTGTTTGAAATGCTTCTTTCTCCTATATTACTTAAAAGACAACTACATGAAGCAGTAATTACACATCTGTGTTGATGTACATGCAAGACAAATTTCAATTTGTACAAAATGCTAGGATAGAATGAGCTATATAGTAGCAAAGTTGTTATAAAATATACAAAATAAGTTGACATCACCTGAACTAAATCCTTATAAATTAATGTGGTAATTGTCCAAGGAGGAGGCAAGGGTAGGAGGGATGGTTTGGGAATTTAAGATTAGCAGATATAAACTATTATTTATAGAATGGATAAACAACAAAGCCTTACTGTATAGAACAGGAAACTATATACAATATCCCACAGTAAACCATAATGGAAATGACTGTGAAGAATACATACATATATATATATATATATATGCATGTATAGCTGAATATCTTTGCTGCATGGTAGAAATAACACAACATAGTAAATCAAGTATACAATACAATAGATTTTTAAAAAATATGTTAATTGCAAACCCCAAGGGAGTCACTGAATTTTTCTAAAAAATATTTCTTATTTTAAAATATATAAACATATGAGCTTCTGTGATAGCTCAGTTGATAAAGAATCCACCTGCAATTCGGGAGACCCTGGTTCAGTTCCTGGGTCAGGAAGATCCCTGGAGAAGGGATAAGCTACCCACTCCAGTATTTTTGGGCTTCCCTTGTGGTTCAGCTGGTAAAAAATCTGCCTGCAATGAGGGAGATCTGGGTTGATATCCCTGGATTGGAGAGTTCCCTTGGAGAAGGGAAAGGCTACCGACTCCAGTATTCTGCCCTGGAGAATTCCATGGACTGTATAGTCCATGGGGTTGCAAAAAGTCCATGGGCACTGCTGAGCCACTTTCGCTTTCGTGTTACTGTTGTTCAGACTCCAAGTTGTGTACAAAACATACTATTGAACATAAAAGGTGACAAAAATGCATGAAGAATGAAAATATATGTCAGAAAAAAGCAAAATGGCTAATATAAATCCTACCTCATTAGTGATTAAATGTCAACATATTGAACACTCCAATTAGCTGACAAAAATATTGCAAGGATGAATTTAAATTTTAAATTTAGCCAATTATACACTAGGCAAAACAGACAAATATTTGATTTGAACTTGAATTTAAATACAAACATAGGCTGAAAATAGAAAAATTGTACCAAAAAAGTATAGGAAGGATATAAAATTATAGCATGAAAATAATAATGAAAGAATACTGGAATGACTAAAGTAACATTAGACAAGACATAGTTTCAGACAAAATTTTTACTAAAGACAAAACAGACATATTATAAATATGTATCTAACAAGAAGTATAAATTAATTAGAAATAGATAATTTCACAATAATAATTGGAGATTTTAATATCCTACACAAAGAATAACAAGGAGAGGTAAGAAAGCCTTCCTCAGCAATCAATGCAAAGAAATAGAGGAAAACAAAGAATGGGAAAGACTAGAGAACTCTTCAAAAAAAATTAAAGATAGCAAGGGAACATTTCATGCAAAGATGGGCTCAATAAAGGACAGAAATGGTATGGACCTAACAGAAGCAGAAGATATTAAGAAGAGGTGGCAAGAATACACAGAAGAACTGTACAAAAAAGTTCTTCAAGACCCAGATAAGCATGATGGTGTGATCACTCACCTAGAGCCAGACATCTTGGAATGTGAAGTCAAGTGAGCCTTAGAAACCATCACTACAAACAAAGATAGTGGAGGTGATGGAATTCCAGTGGAGCTATTTCAAATCCTAAAAGATGATGCTGTGAAAATGCTGCACTCAATATGGTAGCAAATTTGGAAAACTCAGCAGTGGCCACAGGACTGGAAATGGTCAGTTTTTATTCCAATTCCAAAGAAAGGCAATGCCAAAGAATGCTCAAACTACTGCACAATTGCACTCATCTCACAGGCTGGTAAAGTAATGTTCAAAATTCTCCAAGCCAGGCTTCAGCAATACGTGAACCATGAACTCCCTGATGTTCAAGCTGGTTTTAGAAAAGGCAGAGGAACCAGAGATCAAATTGCCAACATCCGCTGGATCAAGGGAAAAGCAAGAGAGTTCCAGAAAAACATCTATTTCTGCTTTATTGACTATGCCAAAGCCTTTGACTGAGTGGATCACAATAAACTGTGGAAAATTCTGAAAGAGATGGGCATACCAGACCAAATGACCTGCCTCTTGAGAAATCTGCATGCAGGTCAGGAAGCCACAGTTAGAACTGGACATGGAAAAACAGACTGATTCCAAATAGGAAAAGGAGTATGTCAAGGCTGTATATTGTCACCCTGCTTGTTTAACTTCTATGCAGAATACATCATGAGAAACATTGGGCTAGAAGAAGCACAAGCTGGAATCACGATTGCCAGGAGAAATATCAATAACCTCAGATATGCAGATAACACCACCCTTATAGCAAAATATGAAGAGGAACTAAAAAGTCTCTCGAAGGAAGTGAAAGGGAGAGTGAAAAAGTTGGCTTAAAACTCACCACTCAGAAAACGAAGATCATGGCATCTGGTCCCATCACTTCATGGGAAATAGATGAGGAAACAGTGGAAACAGTGTAAGACTATTTTTGGGGGCTCCAAAATCACTGCACATGGTGATTGCAGCCATGAAATTAAAGGACACTTACTCCTTGGAAGGAAAGTTATGACCAACCTAGATAGCATATTAAAAAGCAGAGACATTAGTTTCCTGACCAAGGTCCGTCTAGTCAAGGTTATGGTTTTTCCAGTGATCATGTATGGATGTGAGAGTTGGACTGTGAAAAAAACTGAGGGCTGAAGAATTGATGCTTTTGAACTGCGGTATTGGAAAAGACTCTTGAGAGCCCCTTGGACTGCAAGTAGATCCAACTGATCTATTCTAAAGGAGATCAGTCTTGGATGTTCATTGGAAGGACTGATGCTAAAGCTGAAACTCCAATGCTTTGGCCACCTCATGCAAACGGTTGACTCATTGGCAAAAACCCTGATGCTTGGAGGGATTGGGGGCAGGAGGAGAAGGGAACAAGAGAGGAACAGATGGCTGGATGACATCACTGACTCAATGGACATGAGTTTGAGTGAACTCTGGGAGTTGGTGATGGACAGGGAGGCCTGGCGTGCTGAGATTCATGGGTCGCAAAGAGTGGGACATGACTGATTGACTGAACTGAACTGAACTGAACTGAATACTAAACAGACTAGGCAGAAGAGCTACATGGAAAGAAAACAATTGAACAATGCCTTAACCTGTAAAATTAGTATATGACTCATCTATTTTTCTACCTGATGCATTCCACAACATAGATGAAACTTGGAAGCATGATGCTAAGTGAAAGAAGCCAGAAGCAATGATTACATATTTGTATGAAATGTGCCCAGCAGTAATATCCATAGAGACAGAAAGTTTATTGGTGATTGCCAGAGCCTGAGAGGACCAAGATGAGGAGTTGGTTTCTTTGGAGGTGGTGAAAATATTCTGGAATTAGATAGCGTGATAGTTTCATAACTTTGTGAATACACTAAAACTCACAAGCTGTATAAATGATGAATTTTTGATATATGAATTATTTATTATTGTTCAGTTTCTTAGTGATGTCTGTTCTTTGTGACCCCATGGACTGCATTACACCAGGCTTCCCTGTCCTTCACCATCTCCTGGAGTTGCTTAAACTCATGTCCATTGAGTCAGTGATGCTATCCAACCATCTTGTCCCCTCACCTCTGCTTCTATCCTGAATTCAATCTTTCCCAGAATTTAGCTTGGATGAGAATTGAATATATGAAGTATTTTACTTTGCCTTCATTTAAACATATCGTTTTCTTTTATTTTTAAAAATATTAAATAATTGTTTTAGTTTTCCAGTGCTAATTTAATAGAGCCACAAATGAAACTGGCTGAGAACAGAACACATTCATTTTCTCAAAATCCTCTAAGTCAGAAGTGTAAGTCTTCTGCTTAGAGTTTTGCAAAGCTGGGAAGGAGTTGTCAGTAAGGTTGAGTTTCTTGAAGTTTGCTAGGAGAATCTGTATTAGAGCTTATTAAAGCTGTAGGTTGTAAGAAGTTGCTTGTAGTTGCAATACTGATTATTTTATTTCCTTATAGATGGACAGCAGAAGTCTCTTAGCTTCCTAAGATCACCTAAATTCCTTTGTCACATTACCTCTTTATCTTCAAATCCAGCAAAGCTGGGTGGAGTTCTCAAGCTTTGAAGTCCCTTGATTCTCACTTCTCCTGAATCTCTTACTTCTCCAGGTAAAGAATGTACTCTACTTCTAAGGGTTGATATAATTAGATTGACTCACCCAGATAAACCAGGATAATCTCCCTGTTTTAAAGTACTAATCTTAATGTGATCTAGAAAATCCCTTTGGGTAACATAATCACAGGTATTGAGGATTAGGGCATGGGTATCTTTGAATCCAAGGTCATTCTTCAGCATAACTTCAAGAGTTATAAATAATTTGTACAGAAATGAAAAACTTGGCTCTTAGTTATCAGTTTCAGTTGCATCAGAAATTACATAACAATGAATACATATTTATTATATCTGAGAATATTAATCAAATTATTTAAGTCATTTTTATTTTTAAAGCAAGATTATTTCTAAGAAATTAATGTTAAAGGAATCCACTATCAGGATTACAAAATTTTATCCTATACCCTTTGAAGTTTATGAAAATGAAAATTTACACAATAACATTATTTTATATAATTGAGCCACATAAAATTTTCCCTTTTTCTGTTTTCACTGTTATATTTAAACTACTCTCATCTTAAACATGTTTCTTTTTCTTAGATGTTACTCATATATCTTTCTCATTACTTAATTTTCTATTTTTAGTTGTTTTTTTTTTTTTTTCAAAATTGTCTGTAGCATAGCCATTGAAAAGCATGAATTCTGAAGATAAAAATACATAGACTTGAATTTCAGCTTCAAAATTAGTAAAGTGGCTTGGCCAAATGACTTTTTGTGTATCAATTTTTTCATCTTTAAAGTACGGATCATATATCACCTATCTCAGAGGGTAATATCATTAAATAAGTTTAATACAGATGTGTTTTATATGATCATATTGTTTTAGATGTTTGCCATATACACACTCAAAACATAGAATGACTAAAGTTGTATTTACTTTTTCAACTTTTAGAATAAATTAGAATTTAGAATAAATTTAGAATTTTTAGAATTCAATTTTATTCTTTCAGTGTTTAGAATAAATGAGTCCCTTTTTAATGCTGTGTTTAGCTTACTTAAAATGATTATGTTTATTGATATAATGATTATATTTACTGAATTCTCTCTCTTATCAAGGATGCAAAACTGCTGACTCTATTCCCTCATTTTATGGGGTAAGTAAAATTGCTTTGTTCTAATGCTATTTCTTTACTTGTTTACAAATTTTACATTATTTATGTTACTTCAGGAAACAGGTACTGTTTATTGCATCAAATATCAATTACATAAGTATTTTGAATAACATATATATAGCCAGATATTTATTTTTAATTTTGATAGGTTAATAAAATTCAAGTCTTCAATTAGCAAAAGACTTTCTGATCTACCTTCCTTGGAAGTGCCAGACCATCTGACACAGTTAAGCAGGCAATTTCCATGCAAGTCAATTTCACCATGACCTCAGCAGGAAAATTTTTTATTCATAGGTTGAGACAAAGTTTATCTGATCTTTTGAAGTACAGATCCCTATGAAGGAAAATCCTTGTCAGCATGATGTTAAAAAAAGAATTTTTTTTTCATTAAACTGGCAGAAATATTAGTAGTTTAATGTTAATTTCTCAAATACAATAAATAGAAGGTAGTTTTACTTGATTATCTTGATAGATAACATGTGAATTTTATATTTCAAGTTGAATGCCTACTTAAAATGATGAAGGGATTGCCACTTAGAAGGCAGTTAAAAAGAAGATGATATATTTCAAACACTAAAATTTTATTTCTATGTACCATAAATGCAAAATGACTTGCAAAGTGACCTCTTTGGTACTTCTTTAGAATTCAATATTTTAAATTTATAGTAATTTGTGCTGAATAGAAAAATGAACATATTACCTTGGCAAATATATTTATTTTTATTTGATTGCAGTATATTTTCTATTTTTATGAATATGTATTTATATTTTTCAGATTAAAGTATACTTGTAGGTCAATTTTCTCACTACTTTTATAAGAAAGTGATTTAAAAATTCAACATGAGTTTCTGTAATACATAATATTGCATAAAACAGCTTTAAAGATGAATAGAATTTTGGGTTATTCTGCCTTATTATTGTACTATGGAGGAGTCTGTAGCTCAGAATGGACCTTAAGGAAAAAATAAGAAGGTGGTAACTTCATATACTGTTTCCCAACCTTCATATTTGATCCTGAATTATCCTAAGGCCTCTTATGATAAGTGCATAAAAAACATAGTTTCTCACAGCTGATTTCTCAACTGAGTGCCTTATACTTCTTGTTTCTACTTCATCAAAACTTAACTATTCCCATGACACTGTTTCTAAACCAAAAGCAATATATAGATTTGTCTTATAAGAAAATAATTTATTGGCCCTGAAACTGGCTTAAATGATTTTCATTTTAATGATATTGAATCTATACAAATTTAAAACTAAATAAAAACTATGGTGATATTCCTACAAACTTTTAAAACATTTTAGGTTATATTGTATTATTGTTGATTAACAATATTGCAGTGATTTCAGATGTACAGAAAAGTAATTCAGTTACATTTGTATCTATTCTTTTTCAAATTATTTTCCCATTTAGATTGCTCTATAATATTAAGCAGAGTTCCCTGTGTTATACTGTAAGTCCTTTCTGGTTATCCATTTTAAACGCAGCAGTGTGTGAATGTCAATCCCAAGCTCAGTAAATATCCCTACCCCGACCCATTCCTCAAGCTAACTGTAAATTCATTTTCTAAGTCTGTGAGTCTGTTTCTGTCTTGTAAGTAATTCATCTGTATTGTTTCTTTTTGGATTTCACTTATAAGTGTTATGATATTTATCTTTCTCTGTCTGACTTATTTCACTCAGTCTGTTTATTTTACTGTAAATGGCATTATTTCATTCTTTTTAATGGGCTAGGAATATTCCATTGTTTATAATCTTCATTATCTTCACATCTTCATAATCCATTCCTCTGTTGATGGGCGTTTTGGTTGCTTCCATGTCTGGCTATTGTAAACAGGGCTGCAATGAATACTGGGGTGCATGTAACCTTTCAGATAATGATTTTCTCCAGATATATGCCTGAGTAGGATTCCAGGTTTATTTGGTAGCTCTATTTTTAGATTCTAAGGAAAGTTCATACTGTTCTACATAGTGGCTGTACCAATTTGCATTCTCACCAACAGCATAGGAGGATTCCCTGCTCTTCACACCCTCTCTGGCATTTATTGTCTGTGGATTTTTGAATGATAACTCTTTTGACTGGTAAGAGGTGTTATCATATTATAGTTTTGATTTATATTTCTCTAATAATTAATGATGTTGAACATCTTTGCATGTGCCTCTTGGCCATCTGTATGTTTTCTTTGGAGAAATGTCTATTTAGGTATTCTTCCATTTTTTCATTGAGTTGTTTGTTTTGATGATATTAAGACACATTAACTATTTATTCTTCAATTCATTGATGTGGTGTATCACACTGATTGATTTACATATATTGAAGAATCCTTGCATCCCTGGGATAAACCCACTTGATCATGGCATATGAACCTTTTAATATATTGTTAGATTTCAATGCCTAGTACTTTGTTGAGGATTTTTGTATACATTCACCAGTGAAATTAGCCTGTGATTTTCTTTTTTCTTTCTTTCTTTCTTTCTTTTTTTTTTTTGTGTGGTATCTTTGTGTGGTTTTCTTTTCCATGGGGATGGTCTTGATCCCTATCTCTTGTACAATGTCACAAACCTCATTCCATAGTTCATCAGGCACTCTATCAGATCTAATCCCTTAAACCTATTTCTCACTTCCACTGAATAATCATAAGGGATTTGATTTATGTCATACCTGAATGGTCTAGTGGTTTTCTCTGCTTTCTTCAATTTAAGTCTGAATTTCACAGTAAGGAGTTCATGATCTGAGCCACTGTCAGCTCCTGGTCTTGTTTTTGTTGACTGTATAGAGCTTTTCCATCCTTGGCTACAAAGGATATAATCAACCTGATTTTAATGTTGACCATCTGGTGATGTCCATGTGTAGAGTCTTCTCTTGTGTTGTGGGAAGAAGGTGTTTGCCATGACCAGTGGATTTTCTCGGAAAAACTCTATTAGTCTTGCCCTACTTCATTCCATAGTCCAAGGCCAAATTTGCCTGTTACTCCAGGTGTTTCTTGACTTCCTACTTTA
Organism: Aepyceros melampus; assembly: GCA_006408695.1. NCBI lineage: Eukaryota > Metazoa > Chordata > Mammalia > Artiodactyla > Bovidae > Aepyceros > Aepyceros melampus. The sequence continues at coordinate 196,307 of SJXQ01002281.1, forward strand.
GCATTCCAGTCTCCTATAATGAAAAGGACATCTTTTTTGTGTGTTAGTTCTAAAAGGTCTTTTAGGTCTTCACAGAACCGTTCAATTTCAGCTTCTTCAGTGTTACTGGTTCTGAGGCCTTAAAAATAGCTGTGAAAAGTAGAGAAGTGCAAAGCAAAGGAGAAAAGGAAAGATGTAAGCATCTGCCAGGGTCCAGCTCCGGTGGATCCAGGGTGATTAGAAGGTGGAGACGAGTCGGCGAGAAAAACACTTTTAGAAATATAAGATTAGATTAGGACACAATAGTATAGTAGGAAAATTTAGATGGAGAAAAGAAGGCTGAATAACTTGATTTATGTGGAATACCAATCACCACCTACGTAGGCCACAGGCGTCTTTCCGTTCTCCTGAAGGAGAGGAGGCACTGAGGCCTCCCCGATCCAATCTTAGAAGCCCAGGCATAATTAGCAAGCTTGGTGAGGACCCACTCCCCAGATGGAAATTCAGCCAGAAGAGGAAAGAAAGAACGACACGGGGGAATCAGCCTTTCCAGAAACTGATCCCATTTTCTTTATTTTCAGGTTTGCTTATATACCTTTTTTACACATAGGGATGAATACAGAGTCACGTGGGGGTCAGCAGTCCTGACCTTTATCAAAATCAGGTACTTTACATAAAAAAAAGGTCTTAGGGGTTTTACATCATCTTCTGGCCATGAGGCCTCTGACACTTTATGACTCTCTCTTTCTGATAAACAAAAAACTTATTTTTTCCAAGGGTGTTTTTTCTTAAACCAGGCACCACCCTCCAAATAAAGTTACATTCCTATAGGGTGAGGGTATAGTGAGTTACAATCAAGAAAGGAATTTATTTAACTCAAGGTTAACATGATTAATCTTAAAAGGTTAATAATTATTTTTTTATATGCTAGTTATATTTATTATAAGGGCAGGGAATATGGAGATTTAACAGCAANCATTCCTATAGGGTGAGGGTGTAGTGAGTTACAATCAAGAAAGGAATTTATCTAACCCAAGGTTAACATGATTAATCTTAAAGGTTAATACTTATTTCTCTTATATGCTAGTTATATTCATTATAAGGGCAGGGAATATGGAGATTTAACAGCAAAACATCAGCCCAACAAATGAAATCCCTTCACCAATGTTCCCCTTAAGATCTATTTAGTCTTAAGATAGTGATAAAGTTACATTTTTACATAGCAAGGACACAGTGATTTATAACAAAGTACAGTGATCTATAACAAAGGAGAAAATTCATTAACTCAAAAAGTCTAGTATTGCTAACATCAAAAACTACTATATTTCTTTTTCTATATTCCAAATACATTGATTAATATATCCCCAGGTGCCTAAGGACGTGGAGGCCTGGTGGCAATCATTGACTCAACAATGAGAAAAGTCCTATGCTAATTAAGACCTTCAAAATACTCCAAACTCTGTGCTGTTTATGGTTGAGAGGTAGTAAACAATCATGTGCTCCATAGTGGGAGGAGTATGGATAATCCTGTCACACAAACTAGTTTGCCAGCAGAGAGGTTTGACCTGAGACACCCTTGTCACACCCAAGGGCAGGGAATTAGTAGCAATTACTGGCACAACAAATGAAAAACCCTTTACCAATATAATTCCTAATCAACTCACTATACTAATAAATTCTAACTTCCCAAAAGAATCTGCCTTTAGTAAGTCTAAAACAACTCGTGCCTCTCACTGTTGGGAGGCTGTAAACAATCACATGTGGCCGGATGAACCTATACAGGCAGGCTAGATAACCTTCAGAGGAGTTCGTAAGCTGAAACACTCTTGTCACGCCCAGGAATTTTTATTAACTGGAGCTGCAAGTTAACTCCTTCTCCGAGAGAAATGGTTATGGGGGAGAGCCCCCCGTAGAGTCAGAGGTGTAGGTGAGAGCATAAAACAGACTCTTGGTTTTGGGGGTAGATGCTCGGGAACAGGGGATTCCTGAGGCTTGATCACCACGCCTTTGCGTATGCCAAGCCTCCTTTCTCATGACCTTTGCCACGGGCGGAGTTCCTCACGCTGGCCCCCGGCAGCCACAGGCATGGCTGCAGGGGGCGGGGGACACTCCACAGGCAGAGGCGGTCATCACGGCCATTCAAGTCCAAGGGATAATGACCCATAGCCGCAGGGGGCAAATTTTTCAAAAAATGTTTCTTAAATGTGTCGACTTTGTGCAATGAACAGTGATCCTGGGAGGGTGACAGGCTCCAGAAACACAGGAGCATCTCGTGGGTTTGCAGGGCCCCGCCCTGGGTGGTAGGGACAGAGAGGAGATGAGCGAGAAGTCCAGACTGCGGCTTAAGGACCTGAGGGTGGGACTCCAGCCCTGCGAACGCTGAACGGTTGGCAGCTTCCAGCTTTAGGACGGGGGCCGCCAGTCAGGATTCTCCAGAGAAGCAGAGCCAGCTGGACAGAGATATGTGTACCTGGAGACGGATGACAGATAAACAGACAAGCAGGCAGGTGGAAGGAGGCGGGAGGGAGGGAGGAAAAAGGAGACACAGCTTAAGGGTGCAGCTCACACGACACGGGAGGCTGGCAGGCCCAAAATCTGCCGAGCAGACGGGCAGCCTGGAGCCCGCGCGGGAAGGAGTCTGTGGGCAGGAGCTCCTCCCTTGGAGACGTGAGTCCTCTCCTTAATGCCTTCATCTGACTGGGGGAGCCGGACCCCCCACACACACACACACACACACACACACACACACAGCATAATCTACCTAAATCTACTGACACAAATCTTCATCTCATCCAAGGCACACCTTCACGCAACACCTAGAATCACGTCTGCCCAAACACCCAGGTACCACGGCCCAGCCAAGCTGGCTCATGAACCGTCACGGGGCCCGTGGGTGACCGCGCCCCTAATGGGAAGGCCTGGGAGAGTCTCCTTAATGCCTTCATCTGACTGGGGGAGCCGGACCCCCGACACACACACACACACACACACACACACACACAGCATAATCTACCTAAATCTACTGACACAAATCTTCATCTCATCCAAGGCACACCTTCACGCAACACCTAGAATCACGTCTGCCCAAACACCCAGTTACCACGGCCCAGCCAAGCTGGCTCATGAACTGTCACGGGGCCCGTGGGTGACCGCGCCCCTAATGGGAAGGCCTGGGAGAGCCAGCATCTCTGCAAAGCCCGAGGGGGCGTGTGGAGCTAGCGCAGCTCCCAGGAACAGGGATGAGGCCAGCCGCAGGCAGTGCGTCCACATGGAGGGGAGTGCCCGATGCGCAGATGAGTTCGTCCTGTTAAAAATCTTCCACAGTAGTGGGTAAGTGCAATGCCGCTTGAGTCAGAATCCTAAAGCGATCTTGCCTGTTTTCTTTGCTTAAAGAAGCAAAACGTTGCGTAAAATCACACGGAAGAAAGATGTCTGGAGATAGCTAAGGGTTTTTTTTTTTTAAATCGTGAGATGGGAATCGACCTTTATAGCTATGAAAACTTCTAGCATCGCCAGGGAATCCTGACCACAAGCCTGAACCCAGGAAGCCGCGGGAGGAGCAAGGGCCCAGCAGAGTGGCCGAGGCTGGTCCAGATCCCAACGGGAAGGCGGGCTGGGGCGGGAACAGCGGCTGGACGTGCGACGCCGGCATCACTGGAACGAAGGGGAGAGATGCAGACCCTGAGCCCACCGGGGTAAAGCCCACTCCCCGGGGATGGAGGCGTGTGTGGACAGGTGAGAACAGGAAGAGGTGACTGAAGACAGCGTCGCATCCTTCCAGAGAGGCCTTCCCCGTAAGAAGCTCATCTGGAGACATAAAGGAAGTTATCAAGGTTTACAAGTGCAAGCAGCTTTTCTTTTAGAGTATTTTTATATATCTTATCACATCATTATTTTCACCTTTTTTCTTGTGCAATTTACATACAGATAAAATGCATAAGTTTACATGTATAGTTTAATCAATAATTGTAAAGAAAATGCATACACCTGTCACCCAGATAAATAAACTACTCCTAAACAATAAAAGAAGATGCTGAAAAAAATAACTGCGAGCTCAAAATAGCAGCAGCAGGAGTGTGTGGGTGATTATAGTGCGTGGAGCGATGAAACGCACGGGCAGGCTGGGGACAGGCAGCTGGGAATGTTCTGCGGTGAGGTGCTGACTGCACACAGGTAAAGAGGTCAGGTGCTATTTGAAGACAAACTCCAATTTGTTAAAAATGTATATTAAGAACTCTGGGGCAACCACTAAGAAATTTCTTGAAAGGAGGAAGATTGATACCCTAAGAGAGGAGATTAAACAGAATCTACGAAATGCTTAGTGAAAGAGCAGGTAGGAAAAGCATGAAGTCGCTCAGTCGTGTACAGCTCTTTGCTCTTTGCAACCTCACAGACTGCAGCCTGCCAGGCTCGTCCGTCCATGGAATTCTCCAAGCAAGAATACCAGAGTGAGTTCCCATTTTCTTCTCCAGGAGATCTTCCCAACCCAGGGATCAAACCTGGGTCTTCCACACTGCAGGCAAACTCTTTACCATCTGAGCCAAGTGGGAGGGGAAAAAAAAGAATAAAGGCAAGAAAAAGAAACGAGTTAAAAATGGTAGGTATTAGTATTAGTTCAATAATATCAAACCATTTTGAATGTGAATGGTCTAAACACATCAATGAAAAGCAGAGATGGTCAGAGTGACTTTTTATAAAGCAAGGCCTGACTAGCTGTTGACTACAGTAAACCCACTTTAAATAGCAAGACAGGGATGGGTCAAAAGTGAAGAGGTGGAGAAAAATGTGCCACGGATCATGAGTCAGAAGCAAGCTGGATTAGCTCTGTTTATTCAGATTTCATTCTCTGGTGGCTCAGAGATAAAGAATCTGCAGGCAATGCGGGAGACCCGGGTTTGATCCCTGGGTCGGGAAGATTCCCTGGAGAAGGGCATGGCAACCCACTCCAATATTCCTGCCTGGAGCATCCCATGGACAGAGGAGCCTGCTGGGCTACAGGCCACAGGGGCACAAACTTCAGAACAGGGAGAATGATCAGGGACAAGGAGAGGCGTCACATAAGGACGGAGTCGGCTCTCCAGGGCACACGGCAAACCTAAGAACGAAGCATCAGAGCACGAGGCCAGCACTGGCAGAGCCAAGACGAAGAGCGAGGGGCTCCGGTGCGATAGTGGAGACCATCACCACGCCTCGTGCCTGACGGGCCCAGGGTGCTGAAGGCAGCGAGGATGCAGCTGACCCCAGCAGCACCTGCAGTGCTGGCCCCGTGGAGCTGTCTCCCCCAACAGTGGCGTCACGCACCCTTCTCACACTGAGAGAATGACAAACAGCATTTCCTCCCTACCTACCAGCAATGAACAATTAGAAACTGAAATTTTAAAAACAGCCCCAATAAACTGAAGTACTTAAGTGCACGTCTGAATAAGAAAGAACTACAGGATCTGTCTGCTGAAAACTGCAAACACTAATGAGAGAAATCAAAGATTCAAATGAGCAGAGGGTTGTCTGTGCTCACAATCAGAAGACTGGGTAATATTTAAGGTGTCGCGTCTTCCCAACTTGATCAAGACGTTCAATGCGATTCCAAAGTCACTTGGTAGATATTGACAAACTGGTTATACAGTTTTCATGGAGAGGCAAAAGACCCAAAATTGGCCACTCTGAAGAAGAAGGACAAGTGTGAAAGTCTCACTCTACCCAATTTCAGGAACTACTGTAAAAGTACAATAATCAACACAGCATGGTTTTGGCAAAAGAACAGACACATAGACCAATGGACTGAATAAACATGGTTAGTTGATTTTTTAACAAAAGTGAAAAGGCAATTCAAAAGAGAAAATACAGTCTTTTTAAGAATGGAACAATGGTGCCTACACGCAAAAAAAAAATAAAAAGCTACACACAGACTGACCTCTAACGGGAACTGGATTTCTCTTTGGCATGGTGAACTTTTTCTGGAAGTGGATAGCTTTGGTTTCCTCATGAGTAAAATACAGGATTTACCTCCTAGGAGAACGACGAGGATTAACAAGCATCCATGCTGACCACTGAGCGTGTTCTCTCCCAGAGCAGCTCAGCTCAGTCCTCAGTCCTGTCCTGCTCCCTGCGGCCCCGTGGACCGCAGCACGCCAGGCCTCCCTGTCCATCACCAACTCCCAGAGTCCACTCAAACTCATGTCCATTGAGTTTGGCAATGCCATCTAGCCATCTCATCCTGTCGTCCCCTTCTCTCCTGCCTTCAGTTGGGCCTTTCCAGTGAGTTAGCTCTTCGCTTCAGGTGGAGTATACTTCAAGAAGAGTATTGGAGTTTCAGCTTCAGCATCAGTGCTTCCAGTGAACACCCAGGACTGATCTCCTTTAGAATAGACTGGTTGGATCTCCTTTCAGTCCAAGGGACTCTCAGGAGCCTTCTCCAACACCACAGTTCAAAAGCACCAATTCCTCGGTGCTTACACAGAACACCCCTCAGTAAATCAGCTGCCATCACGGTTACTGTCTCATCCTTTATATATGCCAGTAGAGAAGCCTCTTTTGATGAGACAAGGGAAAATGTAATTGTCCTAACAGGATTTTTTAAATTATTTGTTGGCAGACATAATTTCCCTTATTATGATATCCACATATTTTCAATGAAGAGCAAGGAGCAGAAACTAGTCATAAAGAAATGAAACAATTGCAGACACTTCGTCCTGCCTGGAGGTTAAGGCCCTGTCGTGAAATGAAATGAGGAACAGAAGAGGGGGCTTGAAGAGACAGAGGCCACTGCGTGGCAAAGGCCTCCTCCTGAGCCCTGGGGGATTGCTCTAGGCCAGAAGCAGGCAGGAACCTGGCAGACGGCCCTAGGCCGCGGGCAGCCGGAGCCAGGATGCTCTTCCGGGGTCACTGCCACCTGTCTGAGCTCCCGGCACCCACCGGCTGCTCTGGGACCTTCCAGGCTGGCCTCTGCCAGCAAGCAGGGCGTGTGGGCCTTCTTTATGAGCAACCCCAGCCGGCCGGCGCTTGGGGCTGGGCCTGGGACCCAGTGGGGCCCGGTGCTCAGGATGGAGCAAAAGGCCCACCTGCTGGCAGGTCCGCGGAGGCTGAGACTCTGCAGGAGAGCTGCCCCCGACCCGGGGGACTGCGCCCGTCCGTCGCCAGATCCTGCCCACACCTGAAAGGGACACGGAGATGCTGCCGGCTGACCCACCGTCACCCACGGGTCCCCAAGGGGCAGAGCACAGGGAGGCCTGAGAGGAGGCCAGGGCTGGGGCGTCCTGCAGCTAAAGCACTTCTCCGCACCTGCCCGTCACACCAGGTCAAGGCAAGGCCTCCCGCTCTGGGGAGTGAGTGATGAGAGGGGGTCGGGCCAGGCTGGCCACGACACCCATCCCCGAGGGTCAGAGAGCCCCGCACGGGCTTTGTCAATCACCAAGAGCTAAATGCACGTCAGGACGGTTAGTATCACTGCTCCTCATCAGACTAACCAGCCATATTCCATGATCGCAAAGTCTTTCTGTGAAGAGCAGGTCGGGACACGAGTGCTCATTAAGAATTCCAAGTGTCTTTACACGGTTCTGCTGACCTTTGCATGAATTCTTGCTTTTTCTCCCCTCATTAAATCCTATTCCTGGAGCCCTCATTAGCTCCCCGGCCTCTCCCCTGATTAAATAATGACCCAAGATCACGCACGCCAGTGTTTCCCCTTCTCCTCTCATGGCAGCCCATGGCACTCCCTCTTCGGATGCAGCTGGCTTTGCCGCGGGTGCTGGCCGGTTAGCAGGCGCCTCACCATCACCCCGTCTGTGTGCACAGACCATGCCTCTCACACCAATTATGGAAAGCTTGCAAATTTCAGGGGGAGAAATTCACTTTTACAAGTAATTAGGTTGGGGTTTGATGTTCCCCGCAGGAAAAGAGCACTAATGACTCCCACTCCATCAGCCAAGTCTTACCCTGAAGCTTGGGACACCGCAGGGGGGCATTCTCTCTGACAGCACAGAGGAGGCCCTTCCGGTTTCTTCTTCTGAACTGAGCCGAGGCCACTCTGCTAGGCCGCAGGTGAGCACCCATGCACGCTGCGACAGTGTCTGTCCTCCAGCAGCTCCGGCCCTTTACATCGAGTGTTAGAAATACTTCCCTGACTCCTCACTGGTGCAAGCACTACGGTGTAGGTTTCCAATGGGTTCAAGTTCAAGGTGGGTCAACAACAACAACAGCAACACCACAAACCAAGAGCAGACTCCTGAGAGGCCCTGGGCCGCAAGGAGACCAACCAGTCCATCCTACAGGGGACCGGTCCTGAACACCCACTGGGGGGACTGATGCTGAAGCCGAAGCTCAAGTGCTTTGGTCGCCTGATGCCAAGAGCTGACTCATTGGAAAAGACCCTGATGCTGGGAAGGATTGAGGGCAGGAGGAGACGGTGACGACAGAGGATGAGATGGTTGGATGGCATCACCGACTTGATGGACATGAGTTTGAGCAAACTCTGGGAGCTGGTGATGGACAGAGAAGCCTGGCGTGCTGCAGTCCATGGGGTCACAAAGAGTCGGACACAACTGAGCGCCTGAACTGAACACAAACCAATTCAAAAGTATGCAAGAGTCTCAAGTAGACATTTCTCAAAAAAAAAAAAAAAAGAAAAGAAAAGAAAAAAGACCAATAGCAAATAAGTACATGAAAGGATGTTTAGCATTACTTCTTGTTAGGGAAATGCAAATCAAAGTACAATGAAATACTCATTAGAATGGCTATCATGGGGGGGGGAAGCAAAATAGAAAACAGCAAGTTTAGGCAAGTGTGGTGAAACTGGAAACTTTGTGCATTATCGGCAAGAATGTAAAACGGTGCAGCCTCTGGAGAAAACAATAAGGCAATTATTCCCAAAAAATCAAAAATAGAATTACCATATGAACTAGCAACTCCACTTCTGAGGCTAGCCCTAAAAACATTGAAAGCAAGGACTCACTCTGCAGATGGGTTCACAGCAGCCTGATTCACACCGAGGGAAAGGCGGAAAGAATCCCAGCGCCGTCAGGGGACGAGCGTTCCACCCACATCACAGGACACCGTCCAGCCTCCGAGGGAAGGAGGTGCTGACATGAGCCCCGAGGACCTCAGGCCACACGCGCTCCGCCAGGGACCCTGGTGATCCCACCTCACCAGGTGCGTGGAGGAGCCTGACTCTAGAGACAGGGAGTAGAGCAGAAGCTACCAGCGCTGGGGGGAGGGAGGAAGGCAGTGCGTGATGGGCAGAGTCTCTGGGACAACGACGCTTCCTGAGAGGGAACTCGAGACAGTTACAGAAAATCTTGCATAAACTTTAATGCCACCGAACTGTGCGCTTGAGATATGTTTTATGTTACAGGTATTCACCACACTTTTTAAAAAGGAAAAATAAAATGCACTTTTTTAAAAGTTCAAGGCCCTTCTCTTGACAGCCCCTAGACCAGCCTGGGCAGGCTGAGGCAAGCTGGGACCCTGAGCTGCAGTCCTTGTACCTGGGCAAATGTCTCCTTGAGCAACAAATACAACGAAACTATAAAGGACAAAAAACAACTTCTTGCGTGAGCAGTTGGGACAAACTCTGGATAAAAGAAACTAAAAGGGCAAAAAAACTCAACTGCCACTTCTGAAGAGCCTGGGAGCGAAAGGCGGGGACTCGGCAAGCCCTCTGCTCACAGCTCTCCTGAAGGGCAGGCGCACCACCGCCACCTGAAGCTGCAAGGCCCCTGGACACCCCTCCCCCACCCCACAGAAGGAGCCCGCTCCCCACCCCGCCCGGGGGGAGTGAGCAGCCAGGGGACCTGCCGTTACCCCCACCCCCCGACGCTGCAGGGCCTCCAGTAAAGCGTTGCCTGAGCCTCTGTCTGGCCTCTGGTCAATTTCTGTTGACTGCGGAGACCAAGGAGCCTTTCCACATCGGGACAGCAGCCCAACTAGTCTGATAAGACAAACAGTCCTGCCCAGAGGCCGTGAGCCGCGCCGGCACCCTAGGAGGAGGGGGAGGCTGCAGGCGGGTCTGCACCAGAGCCCCCGAGTCCTGAGAAGGCACCCTTCAAGCCAACCTCAGGAAAGAGGGAGCATCACTAATGTTCTAACAATAATAAACTGAAGCTTTACCTCGATTCTATTGGAACTGTCCCATATTTATAACCCACCACCTGTTGAGATCGCGGCAAAACAGACTCAGAGAGTTCCTGCTGTGACTTCTCCGATTCTGTCCTTTCAGCCCACAGAGCAGACTTGGAGACTCAAGTCTGCCCTTTCACACAGGGGACAGCAGGGTGCTGTGTGGTCTGAAAAAGCCTCTGTCTGAGATGTTGAAAAGGCTCTGTACCCAGCCTGAAGACCTAAGCAGGAAGCTCACTGGGACTCTTTAAGGATCTTTAACGTAAGAAACATGAAAATAGATGAAAAGCAAAAAGCCTTCCAGGCAGGTCTTTGGAACCTGAGGCCTGGTAGACGGGCTGGCTTCCCCATCCTCCACACAGAGCAATGCTGTTGCTGCCCTGGGGCTTTGGGAAGAGATGACTCGAGGTTTCCTGAGAAGCTGAGGACAAGTGGGAAATAAGTCACCAGTGTCTCCCTGATAACTGTGAATTCTATGCTAAACCTACATTCATGAGTGTGAGAAGATTTACAGGAGAAATGGTCAACAGGAGAAGGATGGACTTGCCAAGAGGAGGCAGCGTTCATATGGTGCCCCCTCATCCTCAAAAGCCCTGCAAGATAGTCGGTTCTCCCAGCATGCACAGGGTGGCTACTATGTGCCCCCCAATCCTGGGATTGTCCCAGCATGCACAGAGTGGCTAATACTCTCCCCCTGATCCTGGGATTCTCCCAGCATGCACAGGGTGGCTAATACTCTCCTGACCCTGGGATTCTCCCAGCATGCACAGCAGTGGCTGGACCTTCACTGGAGGTGGAAATGCAGACCAGCTGCCCCAGAAGCTCCTTTGTTGCTGTCGTTCAGCCGCTTAGTTCTGTTCAACTCTTCGTGGCCCCGTGGATACAGCACACCAGGCTCCCCTGTCCTTCACCATCTCCCGGAGTTTGCTCAAATTCATGTCCATTGAGTCAGTGATGAAGACGGGGATGAGCTCTAGGCCTCCTACTAGAGTTTATCACCCAACATGGTAACCATTAATCACATAAGCTATTTCAGTTAAATTTAAATGAATTAAGCTTAAATAAAATTTAAAACTCAGTTCTCCAGCCACACTAGCCACGTTTCCACAGCACCGTGTGGCTAGTGGCAACATAGTGGACTTGCCAAGTGGCTCGGTGGTAAAGAACCAGGCAGGAGACCCAAGTTCAATCCCAGGGCTGGGAAGATCCCCAGAGGAGGAAGGGGCAACCCACTCCAGTACTCTTGTCTGGGAAGTTCCATGGATGGGGGAGTCTGGTGGGCTATAGTCCATGGGGTCGCAGAGTCGGACGCCACTGAGCAATAAACAGGAGCAGCAGCAGGAGTGGACAGCACAGAACTCGAGCAGTCCACCGTGGCGGGGGGCGCTCTTTCTGAGCTCTCCTGTGGGTGAAACTCTTATTCCCTCTCCCGGCCACATCCTCCCAGTCTGGGTATGGAGGTCACCTCAAGGCTCAATTACACCACATCTCCTCAGCGGCTCCCAAGCACCGAGCAACTCCAGAAGCAAGAGGGGAAACTCCAGAGGGCTCCCCCTCCTGCCCACGTGCTCAGTGGCTGTTTCTGGAATATTCCCCAGTGTGTAAGCAACGAATGAGACCACAGCCATGTTGGGGTCCCAGGAAAACAGCGGGCAGCTTGAGGAGCCTGGTTCCAGAGAATGGCACAGCCACCCCCTGCTGGGGATCCTCTCGGGTGACAAAATTTCTTTTTTTGCATCCTACTGTAAGTGTTAATAAGCTATATTTAAGACTTCACCTTGCAATTATGTTGAACACACTAAATAAATCAACACTGGCTCTTTGTCCATTTAAGGGAAAAACCTGAACTGCTGCTAATTTAACAAACATTTGAAAAGTCAGAGCTGATGAACCCTTTAATGCTTCCAAAGCAAGCAGATTTGACCTACGGTGATAAACACGGGGGTGGCATTACCTGCAGAGCCCTGTGTCGGGGGGCAGGGGAGCCGAGTGGATGGGCCTTGTTCTGGACCCCGGGTGGGAGAGAAAAAGACGCGGTCATAGGAGATGAAAAGGTAACAGGGTACACTTGGCAGGACCCAGCGTCGGGGTTCAGAGACTTGCGCGCCTGTGTGTCTCCTTCCTGTTTATGAGCCCACGGGCTCGTCGGAGAGCAGGCTTTTTACAGAGCTGGCCCGCTGCCCTTGAATCAGCAGTCTCCCCAAGAGGTCTGTGCGGGGGGCCCTGCAGGCCCCTGGGTCTCCAGGGTGCCATTGCCGGGCACATCCCACAGCTCTGATCATTCCCAGGAAGAAGGCTTCTGTCTCCCCTGGCGACGACAGTGTGAGCGCTGCCGCGGAGGAGGGCAGGGCAACCCACGCCAGTGCTCTTGCCCGGAGAAGCCCTTGGACGGGGGATCCTGGCGGGCTACAGTCCCTGGGGCCGCAAAGGGTTGGACACGACCGAGAGCGCACACACGAGCACTGTTAGGAGGCAGGATAAGCCCTAAGACTGAAATCGAAATCGACTTCCAGACAAAAGGTTTCAACACATTCGGACGGCCACATGTCCAAATGCCACCACCAAAGGCCTGAGCCGCCGAACCCAGGGACTCCCTCCTGGCTGGTGGGCAGGAAGGAGAGGGGCTAGGGAGGCCTGCCAGGCACCAGGCCACATCCCCTCACCTGCAGGAGGCGAGGCCATCAGACGCTGAACTGCTCCCCCAGCATCATCCAGGGAGAAGCCACAGGGCCTGCCAACCATGCCAGGTGGGATGACACCTAACCCGAGGCTGCTTGAACTTTCTCCAAACTCAGAGGCAGGGAAGCTCACCACACCAGCAGTCTCGAGTGTGGCCCGGGGCTGCTACCGCACGCAGAAAATATGCACGTTTTATTCACTATTTTGCAATTCCAATATTTCATCCTATCTGGATACACTTTTGCAAAGGCCAGCAAAATATCAGGACCCTGAACAGAGGCGACGGGCTCCCCACCCTTTAAATGAGGTGCAAGGGCGCCACCCGGTGGCGGTCTACTCCCATCAGCCGTTTGCAGTGGGATTCGGTTCTCCAGCCCAGGCTGAACTCAGGCCAGGCAGTAGGAGCACCCCAGGGAACTCCCAGCATCTTCCTCCTAATTTTATTTGGGTGCCTGGGACGCCCTCACTCCCCACCCAGCATACACATTTAGCCGGAAGTGTCCAGGGTAGCCAGGCGGTCAGTGGACAGACCCCCAGCAGCTCCCACCCTCCTTCTGCCCAGGGAACCCAGACCCTGCCCCACCCTGGCCCGAGGGAGCATCCCCCGAGAGCGTGTCTCTGGATGGCTGTCCCCACGGGGCCCGCCCAGAGCTCCGGCCACAGAGCCTGGAGGGTGGACGCGGAAGGGAGCTGCCTGGTCAGGGAACTAAGCCCCCACGAGGCACGGTGCCTGCTGCCTCCTAAGTCCCTTCCGTCGCGTCCGACTCTGCAGCTTCACGCACTGTCAGGCTCCTCTGTCCATGGAACTCTCCAGGCAAGAATACTGGAGTGGGTTGCCAGTTCCTTCTCCAGGGGAGCTTCACAAACCACACAACACAGCCAAAACAACAACAACAAAAAGACAGGAAAAAAATTCCTGGGGAAAGCACGTTAGACTCACGTGGCCCCCGGGCTTTGTGTGAGCCTGCGATGATCCAGACTGTGCTCCAGCTGGGTTTCTTATTGAACGCAGGTTGGCGTCACACGTACATTCTAGATCACAGCAAGGCTGACTCCCGTCACTTCTGTGCCTGACCTGTACCTGTGGCCTCCTCACCACGTGGCCTGGCCGTCCTGCTTACCCTTGACCCAGGCCGGGGCAGGCCCCCCCAGGCCACTGAGCTGACCTCACAGGCGCTGGCACGGGGCCCCGTTTCCGCTAAGGAGGTCTGGCGGCTTCCTCCCGGCGCCTGCCTTCCTGGGCGGCCCTGGACTGGACCTGTACGTCC